>CM061749.1:341793402-342225852 GCA_030979885.1 Lolium multiflorum
ACTTGACCAAGATTCAAATGGGCATAAACATTCAGAAAAATCAAAAAATGAAAACCAAAGCACATAGCCTTCTTATGTCATATATATATAGTAAGCATTCAAGTTGATCGATATGAACAAGGTCTAGACATATTCAAAACAGAAAAAGCATGTATCTACCCCTGGCCCTTAACTATATATGTCTTATGAAGTCAACCATGAAGAGAAGTGGTTTTGGGTTTCAAACATGGAAATTTCAAAAACTTCCCGCCAAAAGCTTAATTTTAGAGTGAATAAGAAGGATCCAAGCTTAATTACCTTTTCATTTTCAGGATTTATGCTTGTTTAAATCTAACAAAAAATGAAAAACCAATGCACATATAGTCTTCTTATGTCATATAGCTAGTAAGCATTCAAGTTGATAAATAAGCATGTATAGACAAATTCAAACCTGACAAATCATGTATATACCCCCTAACCCCTAAACTCATCTGTCTTATGAAGTCAACCATGAAGAGAAGTGGTTTTGGGTTTCAAACATTGAGATTTCAAGAACTCCCAAAAGCTTTTTAGAGTGACGACTAAGAAGGATCCAGGCTTACCTTTCATTTTATGTTTTAAATTTGTTTAAATCTTGGTCAAACCTAGGATTCGACAAGATTCAAATGGGCATAAACATTAATTCAGAAAAAACAAAAGTATGGAGCTTGGGTCCTTCTTGAAATTAAGCTTGGGTCCTTCTTAGTCACTCTAAAATTAAGCTTTTGGGATGTTTTTGAAATTTCCATGTTTGAAACCCAAAACCATTTCTCTTCATGCTTGACTTCATAAGACATAGTTAAGGGTTAGGGGTAGATACATGCTTTTATGTTTTGAATATGTCTAGACCTTGTTCATCAACTTGAATGCTTATTGTATATATATATGACATAAGAAGCTAGGCTATGTGCTTTGGTTTTCTATTTTTGATTTTTTTCTAAATGTTTATGCCCATTTGAATCTTGGTCAAATCCTAGGTTTGACCAAGATTTGAAAAAGTTTAAAACATGAAAAGGTAAGAATGGATCCTTCTTAGTCATTCTAAAATGAAGCTTTTGGGGGGTTCTTGATATCTCAATGTTTGAAATCCAAAACCACAACTTCTCTTCATGGTTGACTTCATAAGACATAGTTTAATTAGGGTTAGGGGTAGATACATGATTTGCCAGGTTTGAATATGTCTAGACCTTGTTTATCAACTTGAATGCTTACTATATGACGATAGAAGCAAAGTTTCTTGACAAGCAAATACAAATAATTAACTTGGCATGGATCTTGGAGAAGTCGTCAGTAATTGCCTGGCTTCGTCAGCCACGGATTATCATTCTTCGGGCTCTGCTGATCACTCTTCTTCGTCGTCCACGGATCATCACTCTTCTGCTCATCATCAGTCCACTTCCTCCGCCAATAATCACTACTCTTCGGCGCATCACTACTCTCCAGCCACTGCTCATCATTCATCTTCCTCCGCATGCCATGAGGGGGACTTGCCTGCTGGGTGTTGTCGCTGGAAGCTGGTGCCTTCAAGATTGCTAGTTCAGCCTGCGCGCTTGCAAGTTCAGCATTTAACCTTGCTATTTCAGCTGCAGCATTTTTCTGTGCACGTTCAGCTTTGATCTCTGCTGCATTGCATTTGTAACACACTTTTCCCCTCAGCGTGTCTTCCTTCTTGCAACCGGGGCAAAACACAAGGTAACGCAGGAAGAACCATATCTTAACGTAGAGCTGGTAGCTCACGTAAGCATCTTTAGCTGCATACTCCAGGTTTAAATCAGACAACGGCCGCTCTTCCCAGTAATTGTGCCTCTCTGTAGGGAATTTGTTCTTCATCTCGCTGTACGACTCGTCGATGATGCTAGTTGCAAGACTAGCCATTCCATCCCTCATTAAATATCCTCTGTCGTTGCGACCTTTGACGTGGACCAATTCCTGGATATCGATCCAGTTCTTACTTGGAATTATAATATTCTCGAAATATAACTTTACAAAATCTTGTCTCTTGTCAACGGTGCAGAACACAATTCCTTGATCTTGAAAGAATGAGCGCAGCAGCGCCTTACATTCCCCGTTGGTCCTGAAAGCAAAAAATTTAGTACTTGTGAGATCAACACTCTTGAATAAAATTTGGGACTACGAAGCTAGTCTATGCAATCTCATAGCTTGAATATAAAATTTGAAACTACATAAGTTTAGTAAGTTCATGATCAAAAGTCTGAAAATTATCTAGTCATAATTCATTTGGTACTAATAGAATGCATGAACAACACTTTTATGAAATGTGTAAGTGCATTTGTTTAGTCATTGAAATTTCATTTTGCATCATATAATTTTGAAACTAACAAAAGTCTATTAAATGCAAGATCAAGACTCCGGAAATTTGCTTGTGATAATTAATTTGGTATAATGAAATACAGTACATGCTAGATGAGCATATGGATAGATTCAATTTGATGCAAAAATTTAGTACTTCCGAGATCAACACTTGAATAAAATTTGGGAATACGAATGTTTAGTCTATGCAATCTCATAACTTGAATAAAATTGACATGAGTTTAGTAAGTGCATGATCAAGAGTCTGAAAATTATCTAGTCATAATCCATTTGGTACTAAAAGAATGCATGACCAACACTTTTATGAAATGTGTAATTGCAATTTTTTAGTCACTGAAATATCATTTAATTTGCATCATATAATTTTGAAACTAACAAAAGTCTATTAAATGCAAGATCGGGACTCCGGAAATTTGCTTTGTGATAATTAATTTGGTATAATGAAATCCAGTACATGCTAGTCGAGGGTGACTTGGTTCATCATGCACTAGCGATTAACTAAAATCAGAGCAAGATTAACTAAATCAGAGCAAGATTAAGGTCTACAAACCAGGAATAGTGGCAGACGAGGACGTGGTTCTTCATGGAGAGTTGAACGACGGCGAGGTAGTTTTCTAGTTCGTGGTTGGGGTCCTCCGGAGTGTACTCGAGATCCAATCCTACAAATTTGTTCTCGTTTTCTTCCGCATACCACCGCGCGTACATCTCCAGGTAGTTGCTCATCGTCTGCTCCTCGTTTGTGTAGACAACATCGATCTCCTTGCCACCATGGACGGTGAAGGTCCTAATCTGAGTAAAGGGCTGGATGGCTGACGGCGGAGGAGGCAGAAGCGGTTGCGGAACAGAGGAAGAGGAAGAAGAAGCGTCCATGGCGCAGAGAATGAAGCGGCGAGAATGAAGCGGCGAGAATGAAGAAGCGGCAAGAACTGTCAAGAATGGCGCGGAGGAACAGAGGAGGAAGAAGAGGGTTTTTCGTATAGTGGGAGTGGAACCGTCAAGAAGCGGAGAGGCGGAGGATGCAGAATTTATTACCGGAAATCCATTTTACCTGCTGGCCCCTAATCCACATAAAATTACCGGAAATGGCCCAACCCAGTGGTTTCTACTGCTAGATGGCCCCACACATCAGTGGGTGCCATTTTGCCCCACCCACCCCAAAATGTCCTATACCAAAAGCAACTTTCTCCCCTGTCTCACTCTCTCTCTCCCAACCCAGCCGCCACTGCCGCCTCTTCCTCTCCCAACTCCGTAGGCCACCGCCTCCGCCCCCGTCAAGCAGCATCGCCTCCGTCGGCCGAAGCTCCACTGCCTCCGTCGGCCGAAGCTCAGGTTTGGGGGATGAGCGGGGGATTTTCTAGGGTTTGCCGTACTTAATCTCGGGGGATTTTAATTGGGGTTTCTTTTGTCCGAGCGGCGATTTTCTTAGGGTTTGATCGATTCAAAGTAGATGCTAGTGCTAGCTAGAGTAGATTTTCCTGGTTTAGATTGATTCAAAACATGTGCTAGTGCAGCTAGTGCGAATGTCAATCTGAACCTAAACAACCCAACTTAGTTTTAATTAATGTGTAATTAATAGTTTCATAGTTCTCAAATTGTTCACTGCTTGTTATTAGGTCGACACCATGGACCCCTATGATTATGAAGTTGCCATTTTGGTCCCATCCAAGAAGCCCGTTGAGGCCATCGACATCAGCTCATCCTCCGAAGGTGAGGATGGTGCTCCAGATAGGGTTCACGTTAAGCAAGAGGAAGCTGATGATGCTGCAGCAATGGATTGTGCAGCTGATCATGAGGAAGTTGCTCCTCCTCCTCCTGCTGATGTCCATCTGACTCGTCGAGGTAAAAAATATATATAGATGCAGGATATAGGTCAAATGCTTAATTAGTCTCGGTTTGGCATAATAGCTAGTCAATTTGTAGCATTCAAGGAATACTTCAGTTTCTATAAATACTGTTGGTTTGATATACTTCAATTTTAGGAAAACTTTAAACTAGGCCTTATTCCCTGGTTTCCTTATATGTAGGTCCCAGGATAGAGGCACGTGAGGAATGGGATGACTTTTGCATGTATCCCAATCTAGTGGAAATGAATCCTACACAAGTTGAAACCCTGAGATTTCTTGTTGAACAAAAGCGCCCCGAAATTCGTTTTTATGTGTGCACTATAAAGAGTGCAAGTACCGTGGAAGGCAGTTCCAGAATGGTAAATAATTACTCCATCTCAAGGATGTTTTTGCATCTTTATATGTTGACAATTAATGACTTCATCTGAACGAAGTTTTGCATCTTATAATCTGCAGTACTTCAACCGGAAGTTTACCAAGCAGTACATCTCGAAGAATATGCACCTTCCAGATAATGACTTTCAAGTCTCTTACGATGAGAGACATTGTGTGAAAGTGAGGATTTTCCAGGGCAAAGGGAGGGTTGACGGTGCAGTGATCACAACTAACTGGAAAGCTGTGGTGCAGAAGAGCGAGATGAAGGAAAATGATATCTTTGTGTTTTGGTTCCGCATTCGCGCCCGGGGCGGTCTCATGTTGCATGTCAGGAAGCTCGAGAAATGAGCTAGCAGGCTGAACCTCTCTAATTAAGCTAGTAGTACTATATATATGTGTGTATGAGCTCAAGTAATATGAGCGTTGAAACTCTTATCGATCTGGTACTATCTAATGGCCTGTTGGTCTATGTAATGTGCTCAAGTAAATGAGCGTTGAAGGACCCAGAGACTTCCAATACGCATCCTCATGCGTCTTCTCTTGACAAAGAAGATGGCTGGGAGTTTGCGTACCTACTGCACGTGACTTGTGCTACTGAAGTGTGGGACCTCACGCATGGGCACCACACGTAAGTGACACTGTTGTGTAAAAACTCAGTTGATTATTATAGTGCATTAGAACAAAGTTACCTATGGACAAAGGGTAGGAAATCCAAGTTAACTCATTTACATGACATTAATTTTTCCATGAAGCAAAGTTAACACATCTATCAATTGGTACATTTTGGAGTGACTAAGAAGGAGCCATGCTTACTTATTCGCTTACACGTGAGAACTTGTTTAAATCTTGCTCAAACCTAGATTTCACCAAGATTCAAATGGGCAGGAAAATAAAAAAACGAAAAAAATGAAAAACCAATGCACATAGTCTTCTTATGTCATATAGTAAGCATTCAAGATGATAAACAAGGTCTAGACATATTCAAACTAGACAAATCATGTATCTACTCCCAACGACCCTAAACTATGTCTTATGAAGTAAGCATGAAGAGAAGTGGTTTTGTTTCAAACATGGAATTTTCAAAAACCTCCCAAAAGCTTCATTTTAGAGTGACTAAGAAGGACCGAGAGGCTTACCTTTCATTTTCATGTTTTAAACTTGTTTAAATCTTGGTCATAGCTAGTGTATTTGACCAAGATTCAAATGGGCATAAAATTCAAAAAAATGAAAAACCAAAGCACATAGCCTTCTTATGTCATAAAGTAAGAATTCAAGTTGATCAACAAGGTCTAGACATATCAAAACAGAAAAAGCATGTATCGATCTACCCCTAACCCTTAACTCTGTCTTATGAAGTCAAGAATGAGAAGTGGTTTGGGTTACAAACATTATATTGAGATTTCAAGATCGAACCCCCCAAAAGTTGCTTCATTTTAGAGTGACTAAGAAGGATCCAGGCTTACCTTTTCATTTTCATATTTTAAACTTGTTTAAATCCTGGTCAAACCTAGGATTTGACCAAGATTCAAATGGGCATAAAATTCAAAAAAATAGAAGAATGAAAAACAAAAGCACATAGTCTAGCTTCTTATGTCATATAGATAGTAAGCATTCAAGTTGATAAACAAGGTTTAGACATGTGTTCAAACCAGACAAATCATGTATCTACCTCTAACCATAAACTCTACCATCTTATGAAGTCAGCATGAAGAGAAGTCGTATTGGTTTCAAACATGGAAATTTCAAGAACCTCCCACGAGCTTCATTTTAGAGTGACTACAAAAGATCCAGGCTTGCCTTTCATTTTCATGTTTTTAAATTGTTTAAATCTTGGTCAAACCTAGCTAGCATTTGACCAAGATTCAAATGGGCATAAAATTAAAAAAACCAGAAAAATGAAAAACCAAAGCACATAGCCTTCTTATGTCATATAAAATAAGCATTCAAGTTGATAAACAAGGTCTAGACATATTCAAAATAGAAAAAGCATGTATCTACCCCTAACCCTTAACTTTGTCTTATGAAGTCAAGCATGAAGAGAAGTGGTTTTGGTTTCAAACATGGAAATTTCAAAAACTTCCCAAAAGCTTAATTTTAGAGTGACTAGGAAGGATCCAGGCTTAACTTTTAATTTTCATGTTTCAAGTTTGTTTAAATCTTGGTCAAACCTAGGATTTGACCAACAAGATTCAAATGAGCATAATAATTCAAAAAAAAAAAAAAAACCAAAGCACATAGTCTTCTTACGTCATATATATAGTAAGCATTCAAGATGATAAACAAGGTCTAGACATATTCAAACCCGACAAATCATGTATCTACTCCTAACCCTAAACTCTGCCTTATGAAGTCAACCGTGAAGAGAAGTGGTTTTGGGTTTAAACATTGAGATTTTCAAGAACCCCCAAAAGCTTCATTTTTGAATGACTAAGAAGGATCCAGCTTACCTTTTCATTTTCATGTTTAAACTTGTTTAAATCCTGGTCAAAACTAGGATTTGAACGAGATTCAAATGGGTATAAAAAATAAAAAAACGCACATATCCTTTTTATGTCATATAATGCATGAGCACTCAAGTTGATAAACATGGTCTAGACATATTCAAACTAGAAAAATCATGTATCTACCCTGCTGGCCCTAACCCTAAGAAGGATCCAGGCTTACCCTTTTCATTTTCATGTGTTTTAAACTTGCTTAAGTCTTGGTCAAACCTAGGATTTGACCAAGACTCAAATGGGCATAAAAACTCAAACCCGATAAACATTCACCTTTTTCTATATAGTTAGGGTTAGGGTTTATGGTTTATAGAGATCGATGCACATATTTTCATTTCACATTTGTGATGTACAATAATACATAGGTAAGATTCCAAGCATGACCTTTGTTAGAATAACCTTTAACGTGTTCTCTCACCGGCCTTTAGATTCAAATGGGCATAAACATTCAAAAAAAAAAAAAATGAAAAACCAAAGCACATAGTCTTCTTATGTCATATAGTAAGAATTGAAGTTGATAAACAAGGTCTAGACATATTCAAACCAGCCAAATCATGTATCTACACCTAACCCTAAACTTTATCTTATGAAGTCAAGCATGAAGAGAAATGGTTTTGGGTTTCAAACATGGAAATTTCAAAAACCTCCCAAAAGCTTCATTTTAGAGTGACTAAGAAGGATATGCTTACCTTTTCATTTTCATGTTTTAAGTTTGTTTAAATCTTGGTCAAACCTAGGATTTGACCAACAAGATTCAAATGAGCATAAAAATTTAGAAAAAAATCAAAAAAAAAAAAAAGAAAAACCAAAGCACATAGTATTCTTAAGTCATATATATAGTAAGCATTCAAATTGATAAACAAGTTCTAGACATATTCAAACCCGACAAATCATGTATCTACCCCTAACCCTAAACTCTTTCTTATGAAGCCAACCATATGAAGAGAAGTGGTTTTGGGTTTCAAACATTGAGATTTCAAAAAAAAACCAAAAGCTTCATTTTAGAATGACTAAGAAGGATCCAGGCTTACCTTTTCATTTTCATGTGTTTTAACTTGCTTAAATCTTGGTCAAACCTAGGATTTGACCAAGATTCAAATGGGCATAAACATTCAGAAAAAATCAAAAATTGAAAACCAAAGCACATGAATCTTCATACACACTATAGTCCGTCTTGTGAAGACATTTTGTTTTTTACTACCCTATGTCCCTATCACAGGTTTCTTATTTTCCCTGTCAACTAGTACACCTATAAGCACTCAATGCGGAAGGGTTTCATTTTTGAGGTTTTCTTCATTTTCATTTATTTATTTCAAAACCAGGTAAAAATGGTCGACATGATTATCCATGCAAAGGGGTCGAATATTTCTAGGCAGCACATGTGTTTGCCCGTCCAGTGAAACTCGGAGGAAGAGGGATCACACGGAAGGAGACGAAGGGAGAGAAGTGAGTGGGGCCCTCTTATTTATGGTGTCTGACCTTTTTCAGGGTTTGTCACTGCGCAGGAGGTGCGAGCGAGCGAGCGAGGCCGATAATGAGAGAGATGTTTTTTCTTTTTTTGAGAGAGAGAGGGACAACCGAAGGATCCTGAAGGACTCAGACTTCCAATACGCACCAGAGCACAGTTTACAACAAGACACAGAATAAACAGGAAATTTCATCTAAATCCCTAACTTTTACATGGAAGACCCCCAAAGGTGTATCAAAAAAGGCAATCGAAAAGCATGGATTGTTCATCTTTTTCTATATAGTTAGGGTTAGGGTTTATGGTTTATAGAGATGCACATATTTTCATTTCACATTTGTGATGTACAATAATACATAGGTAAGATTCCAAGCATGACCTTTGTTAGAATAACCTTTAACGTGTTCTCTCACCTTTAGATTCAAATGGGCATAAACATTCAGAAAAAATAAAAAAATGAAAAACCAAAGCATAGTCTTCTTATGTCATATAGTAAGAATTGAAGTTGATAAACAAGGTCTAGACATATTCAAACCAGTCAAATCATGTATCAACACCTAACCTAAACTTTATCTTATGAAGTCAAGCATGAAGAGAAATGGTTTTGGGTTTCAAACATGGAAATTTCAAAACCTCCCAAAAGCTTCATTTTAGAGTGACTAAGAAGGATACAGGCTTACCTTTTCATTTTCATGTTTTAAACTTGTTTAAATCCTGGTCAAAACTAGGATTTGAACGAGATTCAAATGGGTATAAAAAATAAAAACGCACATAGCCTTTTTATGTCATATAATGCATGAGCACTCAAGTTGATAAACATGGTCTAGACATATTCAAACTAGAAAAATCATGTATCTACCCTGGCCCTAACCTTAAACTCTGTATTATGGAGTCAAGCATGAAGAGAAGTGGGGTTTTGGGTTTCAAACATGGAAATTTCAAATTGATGAACAAGTTCTAGGCATATTCAAAACAGAAAAAGCATGTATCTAGCCCCTAACCATAAAGTCGGTCGATCTTACGAGTCTATTGGTTTCAAACATGGAAATTTCAAGAACCTCCCAAAAGCTTCATTTTAGAGTGACTAAAAATGATCCATGCTTGCCTTTTCATTTTCATGTTTTAAAATTGTTTAAATCTTGCTCGATCAAACCTAGCTAGTATTCAACCAAGATTCAAATGGGCATAAAATAAATAAAAACAGAAAATGAAAACCAAAGCACATAGCCTTCTTATGTCATATATAGTAAGAATTCAAGTTGATCAACAAGGTCTAGACATATTCAAAACAGAAAAAGCATGTATCTACCCTGGCCCTTAACTATATATGTCTTATGAAGTCAAGCATGAAGAGAAGTGGTTTTGGGTTTCAAACATGGAAATTTCAAAAACTTCCCCCAAAAGCTTAATTTTAGAGTGAATAAGAAGGATCCAAGCTTAATTACCTTTTCATTTTCAGGATTTATGCTTGTTTAAATCTTGGTCAAACATAGGATTTGACCAACACACATATAGTCTTCTTATGTCATATAGTAAGCATTCAAGTTGATAAATAAGCATGCATGTCTAGACATATTCAAATTAACCCGACAAATCATGTATCTACCCCTAACACCCTAAACTCTGTCTTATGAAGTCAACCATGAAGAGAAGTGGTTTTGGGTTTCAAACATTGAGATTTCAAGAACCCCCCAAAAAGCTTCATTCTAGAATGACTAAGAAGGATCCAGGCTTACCTTTTCATTTTATGTTTTAAACTTGTTTAAATCTTGGTCAAACCTAGGATTTGACAAGATTCAAATGGGCATAAACATTAATTCAGAAAAAACAAAAAATGAAAATACAACGCACATATAGTCTTCTTATGTCATATAGTAAGCATTCAAGTTGATAAACAAGCATGTCTAGACATATTCAAACCCGACAAATCATGTATCGATCTACCCCCTAACCCTAAACACCATGTCTTATGAAGTCAACCATGAAGAGAAGTGGTTTTGGGTTTCAAACATTATTGAGATTTCAAGAACCCCCAAAAGCTTCACTTTTGAATGACTAAGAAGGATCCAGACTTACCTTTTCATTTTCATGTTTTAAACTTGTTTAAATCTTGGTCAAACCTAGGATTTAACCAAGATTCAAATGGGCATAAAATTCAAAAAAATCAGAAAATGAAAAACCAAAGCACATAGCCTTCTTATGTCATAAAGTAAGAATTCAAGTTGATCAACAAGGTCTAGACATATTCAAAACAGAAAAAAGCATGTATCGATCTACCCCTAACCCTTAACTCTGTCTTATGAAGTCAAGCATGAAGAGAAGTGGTTTTGGGTTACAAACATTATATTGAGATTTCAAGATCGAACCCCCCAAAAGCTTCATTTTAGAATGACTAAGAAGGATCCAGGCTTGCCTTTTCATTTTCATGTGTTTTAAACTTGCTAAAATCTTGGTCAAACCTAGGACTTGACCAAGATTCAAATGGGCATAAACATTCAGAAAAAATCAAAAAATGAAAACCAAAGCACATAGCCTTCTTATGTCATATATATATAGTAAGTAATATGTATCTAAAAATGATTTGTGGGGACTTGTAGGACCAAGTTATAACACACCTACAATTCAAATTTGATTTACTTTCAATAAATCAGCATACAGTCATTTAAATGTGCGAAACTAGCTAGAAAGCACTAAAAACCGTAAATTTGGGAATTGACATTAAAATATGGCCTAATTTATTTTAAAAATGTAGATGCGCCATTTTGACCCATATTTTATCTACCCCATGCACAAAATAAACATATTTTATCATCTAGAAAATGAAAAACGATTTTTTATACCGAAAACTTGAAAAGTCTAGTCATCAACAGTGTTAGAAATGGCAAGATGCACCACCATGCCCAATTAGGGAACACTATAACAAAGCTGTCCAGGGAGAATCAAACTTGGTAATATTAACTATGAGATTGAACAAAACGTTATATTTGGTTTACCCTTTGAACCTCCTAACTTACCACAACATTGACTTCTTAATTTTATTTACAAATAGATATTTTAATATCCCATTGTTGTGCAATAATATATGTTTTTATCTCAAATCAATTAGCATTTGATTTTAAAAAACTACCATAATAATTTATGAGAAAGCGTTGAACAAGTTTCATAATGTAATTTTATACTTGATATGACCAATAATAGACTTAAATTAAATTGGATTTCAAAGTTCAGATTTTATAAGCGAATAGAGTTTCATGTTGCAGACTATGTATTAGCTTGACGGGCACCCCTAGAATAAAGTAGGTCGGTCACTTACGTGTGGTTCCCATGCGTGTAGGTCCCACACATCAGTGAGCACAAGTCACGTGCGGTAGGTAGTTAAACTCCCAGCAATCTTCTTTGTCAAGTAAAGACGCATCGTCTCTCTCTCTCTCTCCCATTTGTCGCTGAAAAAAAAAGAATATTAGACGGGCGCGTAGCCTGCACTGCAGGTCTACATAACTGAAACCCTGTGTGCCAGTCAACATCACTCACCGAAAAAAGTGAAGCATTTCTTTTCACCATAAATAACAGCGGCCCCGTGAGGCACTGCTCTCCCTTTCTCTTTCTCCTTCCGTGTGATCCCTTTTGCACCTTTTATCCTTTGCACGAAACTCCACTTATTGTTGTCATTGTTGCACAGAACACTCACTTAACCTGTTCTTTTGCACATATCACCAACTCATGTATTTGTTGCACAAAGGTCTAAATCTCTGGCTAAGCTACTTTTCTCTAAGGGCTCCTTTGATTCAAAGGATAGAAAAAGCATAGGAATAGGAAAGTCATAGGATTAAATGGCATGTCTATTTGAATCCCATAGGAAGATGAAGTATGTTTGATTGAAGCAAAAAGGAATTTTTCATGAGGTATGAGCTAATGATTTTTTCCTATAGGAATTACACTACAAGATTTCCATAGGAATTTTTCCTATAGGATATATTCGTATGAATCAAACAACATGTATAGGAAAATTTTCCATAGGAACCAAATCCTACACAATTCCTATGCAAATCCTATGAATCAAAGGAGCCCTAAATCTGATGGCCGGGACCTAGAAGGTAGTGGTAATATCCATTGTCATTGTGTAGTGTGTTTTTAGAACTCTAAAAGAATATGAAAATATTTTAGCAATTGAAATAATATAAATTAACTAATATGGGATATTCATGAAATATATTTTCTACTATCCGGCCAATAGCGAGTGTCATGAAATATATTCATTGTAAACTTAGTGATAATCACTCGAGTTTGATATGAATGGCCTAGCTAGCTATGGGCATCTCCCACTATATATGTTGTCCACACGACCAACCAACAAGCAAAAGGTATTCCATGAGGAAAGTTTCTTATGGGTGACTTTCGTCTCTGCCGCAAAACACGCGCCGAAATTGTTGGCGCGTCCCATTTTCAAGCTACCCCAAAACCTGCGGTTTGCCCGTCGGCCTATAAAACTTCGGTCAACAGAGGATATTTCCCTGCAGAGCACAATTCGAACACCACATCTTTCTCATGCTTCTACCAGGCACACTCCCACGACGACGGCCGTGCCTACCGCCCCTCCTCACCATCACTGCCTCCTCACCGGCCACCGTAGTGACCGACCACGTTTTACCGGCGGACCTCCCTTGCTGTCTAGCAAGCCGGATTTGCTTCCTCGACGCCGACGTTGACCGCGCCATATCTGCTCCGGATCTGCTTCCCCGACTCTGTAGTCCACCTCACCGGAGATCGAGATGGGCAAAAAACGCGGCCCCAAAGTCGACCACCCCCAACCAAAGAGTAAATCCGCCCTGGCCTCAGACGAAGGTTGATGAATACTTTACATGTCCGCTTTTGTTATATGCATTTGATTTCTGACACTAGTTTTCGTTGCTTTCTTGCAATGCATTCTTGCTGATATTAGATCAGTGTAGATAGTTGTTTGCCGCGTAGCTATATGAGATTTCAACCTTACATCTGCTGATCGAGAGGAAGATCGAGGTTATGTCCGCTTTCGCTATGCATTTCTTTTCCGAGAATCACTTCTGTGTGATATATTTTGGGGGTTTGAAGTATGCATTTTACAAAGGTTATGATAGCAGTCAAGCTAGCAGAGCAATTTGTTGATAGTATTAAACTGCCTGTATTTTTTTTTATCTCGGAACTCTGCTGATCGTAACCTTACATCTGCTGATGAAGAGGCAGAGCTTATGTCCGCTTTCGTTACGCTTTTCTTTTCCAAATATCACATCTGTGCGGTACTTTTTTGGGGTTTGAAGTATACTACCTCCACCCCAAACCTGAAGGCTTATTTTTAAAAGTCAAACCAAGTAAAGTTTGACCAAACTTTCAGAACAATCTATCAAGAAATATAATATTTCGTAGATACCGTACGAAAATATATTCGTTATCTATTTAATGATATTAAATTTGTATTTTGCATGTTAATAATGATTTTTGGTAAAAACTTCGGGATGGTGGTAGTACGTTTTACAAAGGTTATGATAGCAAGCTAGCAGAGCAATTTATTGATAGTATTAAACTGCCTGTATTTTTTCTATTTGCAACTCTTTGTGCGCCATGTGGAATTGCATGCTCTAGCCAGTTCATCCAATGAGGTTTTATCACTTAACACCAGAAGTTCGGGATTTTATTTTATCACAGAACCACAACCCTATAAATTTGTATCACAAAACACCAACATTTGGGGTAATTGTTTCGCAGAATACATGATCTCTGTTTGATAGCCCATTAGTGACTTCAGGCCACCGTCAGTTTAAGAGTGACAGCAGGTGAAAGACAATTAGACTTTATTTTGTGGTATTTTCTGTTAAACGCTAAATACAAAGCTGTTTGTCAACACTAGTAGTTTAATCTTATGTCCAGACAGTTCAAAAAAATCTTATGTCCAGGGTAGTTGTATTGGTACACATTATCAAAACCTTATGCTGGTACAGAATATATTACCCAAATCTCATGTTCTTGTGTGGTTATAATTTCAATGAATATTTGTCATATGGTAATTCATTTTGTGTGTAGCATATGTAACAAGTGTGACTCATATTCTCATTTCCACAGAGTGTCTACAAAATTTCACACCAAAATTCATTTGTTTGTAGCAAACATGCTCACGTACTGTAAATTGGTGTCACGCTGTAGGGTGATGCTCTTGTCAAGCCAACTAATGACAAATAATGTGTTATGTGAAATAATTTCCCCAAATGTTGGTGTTTTGTGATAAAAATCCCCAACTTGTGGTGCTAAGTGATAAACCGCTCATTCAATAGACCGAGCCTTAGGCATGTATCATTAGATATTTTTTTAGGAAGGCTGGAAATATTTATTTTGAATACTGCGTTGCTACTTGCTAGGATTTGAACTCAGGACCTTGTAGGTCTGATACCATTTCGAATTGCATGCTCTAGCAAGTTCATCCAATAGACCGATCTGTTGGAACTTGGAAGACCCTAGGCAATTATATTAAGCACACGCCATTCCATATGGTTAACCATTGGCATGAAATGACACTTATATGTGTTTGAGTGTATATGTGGATTGCTTAGCCCTTTCCATCAGTTCGGACTTTTGGTTGCGTTGGCTACTGCATGAAGCTTGACATTCATACTTATCCTAAAAATTGTTGTTGCTGCCCTCTGTTGCCCAACGTAAATTATTTTTGAGCCATAATTTGTGATAGGGCAAAGGTGTCCGATCTTTCGATGAGATGAAGATAATTCGATTTGTTGGTGGAGTTCGTGCTTGACGATCCGACTACACGTGCAAAGCTCGTGCGCCAATGCAATCGCTAGGACAATCTCCGGGAGTTACTGATCTTGCGGGAGCACGATCAGCCTGACCAGCAAGGGTCTTAATTCCTACCTGAAATCGAGAACAAGTAAGAACTAAAGATGCAATCAGAATATTGCGAATAGAGATGAAAGCTTGATTGATAATGGTGGGATTCCGAATAGTCGGTCTTGTTCTGGGCGTTGGCCTCAAAAGAAGTACACGAGTTGCAGCAATTGGCTAACTTTTAATCTAATCAAAATCCAAGTTCTAATGACGGCTACAGAGGGATATATATGGGGGAAGTCAAGGGATTTTCGTCCAACCAGCTAGGGTTGGCCAAAAACACCCCTAAATGGGCCTTCCTCCACTTATATTGCCTCTTAAAATACCCTAAAATACCTAATCCGAAAATACATGGACCTGGCCCATTAAATAAGGTGACACAGCACCAGAAATAACTCTTTGGACGAATTTTATGATGGAGTAACTTGTATAATTCATCCAAGCATCGTTGCTTCACTATGGTGGCTTCAATGTTCTGAAATCCTCGCTTGCAACGCCATCCTGAATCCTTGCAGGTCTGCTGCCATCTCCATGCACGTTCCTAATCCAATGCTTGGCGTCCATGCTAGATCCATTCCTAAATAATATAAATACATTTGATTTAGGCAGCATCATATTCTCAAATATATCATGAAGGATTCCTAGTAACGAATGTACCTGAGATGTGGTTGTAGGAGTATTGGTTGTATCTATCATAGAGATGTCCTCATCAATTTGTTTGCCCTTTCCATCAGTCCGGACTTCCGGTTGCGTTGGCTAGTGCATGAAGCTTGACAATATGAACATCAATTATTTTTGAGACATAGTTTGTTTGTCATTACACCTTTTGAGCAGTCTCACTGCTACTATTAATTTGTTCTTACATGCACAGTTCCATGATAAATCTCATCTGCATTTCTCGCCAATGCATGTTAGGTCTTCCACTCGAGAATGAGTACGAAGAGCAACGGAGGCAAACTATCCTGCATAATAGCCGAGTTGCAGCCTCGTTGGGCCTAACACTACATCCTTCTACAAGGTCTAGTGCAAAAACGCCACCCACGTCCCTCACAAAGGATACGGAACATTCCTCTGATTCAGAATTTGATCCTGCTGATTGTGATGGCGAGCTGACTCAGGAAGATGCCCTGGTCGACTATCCTCTGCAACACAACAAGGTGAGTTTTCTCTGTCCTGTCATCGAATTATTTGTCCCAACTTCCATTTGTTGTATCCCAGTCCTACCAAATATGTTACCCATGCCATGTTCAATCTCATTACTACATTTTTCCTGCTTAGTTAACGCATCATATATGTTTTTGCATATGTTGCCTTACTGTTTTTCCATTCCATCTGCATATCATCATCATATAATATTGTACATTGAAATATCATTTATGTGTGACAGGCATCTGCAGATTCGGGCAAGAACTTTTCAAGAACGAACAGGAGGAAGAACACTCAACAGGAACCTCAGGCTGATACCGGAGGATGGGTGACAGTGCGTAATAAAAAAAGAGTTAAGCCTGATGCTCGTGCTGCTCCTCCTATTACAAGGTCTAACAAAAGACTGACACGAGGTGGCGAACAGGCCGAGAATGATAACAGTAAAAGGTCTCGTAAAAACCACAAACCATCGAATCAGACAGAAGTAGCCCCAGCATGTACCAGCCCACACATTCCACAACCACCAGTTGCCAATACTGTTTCTCAGCAACAATTGCCAACAGAACCAGTTTCCACAGCAAATTCGAGCCAACAATTGGCATCATCAGGAGTGGTGGTAGGTAATAATGGCCAAGGACACATGATGCTAGTCCCAGATGATACAGCCTCAAATGTCCAAACAGTGCTGCCACAACACCAGCGAACTGGTGATGATCTCCCTCCGACCCTTAGTCCTGCGAAAGACAACTCCTCTCCCGATGACGAGACCCACGCCAAAAAAGGTAATACTTTTTTCAAGACTTGTAGTTTAATGCTCCCTTATGTATCTATATACCATGATAGCTTGATGTAATGATTAACTTGGTAGGTTCGCCACGATCAATAAAAACGAGGGGGCCAACGGTAGGAAGAAAACTTGCAGCTAAGATTTCCGGAATGGGTTCAAGATTTCGCATCACATCTATTGTAGGTGGCAGAAGGCCACTTCATCCGCATGAATCTTCATATCTTGTATCACATATTGGCTATTTTATCAGGAATGAACTTCCTACCTTCCCATTGTGGAAGCAGCACGTTGACACCCCTTCACAGTTCGAGAGTTTAGTGCATAATTTACATGTAAGTCATGCTTCTCCTGGTAATGATAAATTATTCCACATTGATCTGTCCCATTTCTTGTAGCTTACTGTTGTTTCTATGCTATATAACTCACCAATCATTCCACCGTTCTGAGCAGTTAAGGTTTGAATTCGATGAGGATAATGAGGATGTAAAGTTTGTCATCGCTTCCATATTCAAAGAATTGTTGCGCCAGCACCGCTATAAGCTTAAGGCGACATACTTCACTGGCCAGATTACTGCCAATGTTCGAACAAAGTCTCCTGCACCCTGTATGACTGACGAGCAGTGGGGAGATCTTGTCAAGCATTGGTCTGATCCAAAGAATGTGGTATGGCTTATGAGGACCGTGAAACCAGATTAAATTCCGAATACTTATTTTGCGCCAGTGTCTCACTAGTCTCCTTTTGCAGACGTTGTCTAAAAGGAACCAGGCTAACCGCTTGAAACAACGTTTACCAAGCCGTACAGGATCTCGTCACTTGGTTGGGCATCTCTGGCAAAAAGTAATGCCCCGCTGGTCTGTACTGCTACATATGTTACTCGTAAATTGTGTAGAACTCCATGTGCATGTTATATTTCCATCCTCCATTTTAACCACGTTATTTGATTTCTATATGATTGTACAAAAATGCAGAAAGTAGATCATGCAAACAACATGCAACCAGACAAAGAGATGACTCTGGCAGAGCAGTTCGAGGCATGCCAGAAGAACAAACATAATGTGATAGGAGAACTCGCAGAAAGTGTTATTGTAAGTCTTCTTTATGATTTAATTTTTTTAACGACACACTTGCCAATTTGTAGGAGCAATAATGCGCATGTCAATATGATCTTTTAGGCGTTTTTGTGAAAATGCATTTGATGTGTAATCAGGCATACCAACTTGTAGGATTAAAAGTAGTTCATACACATTAAATCTACCGTCTGCATGTTTCTCTGTAATAACTTTAATTTTTACACGACTGAAATTTTTTCAGGCAAATATGAAATTGGAGATGGCAAAACCCGGGAAAGACGGTATGGAAAAAACTCTAGAAGAATGTATGGAGACATTTACCATGGTACTTAAAAATAAAGATATCACCAAAAACACTTTCCTGCGAAATGCTGGGTTTTTGCAGTCCAAGTCCAAGTCCAAGTCCAAGTCTTTCTCTGCACAAGTTCTGGAGGAACAACTCCAAATAGAACGAGCTGCAGCAGATGTGTTAAGAAACCAAGTTGATATGTTGAGATCGAGATCAGAAGCATGTGATGCCCTACTGGAGGAGGCCAATCAAGTTCGTTATAATCTCTCAAAGACTAATAAAATGCCATAGATAATTGGAGATGAACACTGACATTGACATGTGAGTACCTTGGTATTGTGAAATTTTCCTGAGACTGAGGCAATGTTCCTATTTTGTTGGTGGATGCATTTATCTGCGGCTGGGATCAACTCTGTGGATGTTTTATAAATTGGTTGCCTAGCCTTTTCAATCAGTTTGAACTTAAATGGTATTAGAGCCAAGGTCTCGAGTTTGAATTGTTGATGGTGTGGTTCAATTCATCCTTAATTTGTTGGTGCCCCATTGGCCCTTGTAAAGCTTCATGTGCCTACCTCCGAATCCAGTGTTGAATTTCTCTTGTCACACAGGAGGATGGCTGTTAATGTGTGTATAAGTGGGTTGCATAGCCCCTTTTATATAAGTTTGCAAGTTTCCGTATTGTGTTGTGCCTTTGGGACTCAGCCTGCACTTCTGACTTTTGGTTGCGTTGGCTACTGCATAAGTTTAATATACTAGTTCCATGTGGTTTTTGTTGAGATCTATAATAAGTGGATTGCCTAGCCCTTTCCATCATTTCGGACCTGTGGTGTGCTATTCTCTTTTCCACGTGTTAGACCTCCTCTTCTTAACAAGACTCCATGAGTAGGAGGCACTATGATTTTATTTTTTTGCGCATGAAATTACTCAATTAGACAACTTAATCCCATTTGTTGACTCTCCACTTGAGGGTAAAACTGAGTATATTGCACTAGCCACTATACTCGAGGGGAAAACTGAGTACGGAGTACATATATTTTTCCAGTGTAAGGCTCGACGGTAGAACTGAGTACACGTAACGGTGCAGACGTGCAGTACCACGGACGCGTGTCGTGGTGCGCAGCGGTTAGGCGGTGCGCGTGTTGAGACCAAACGTCTAGCTTTTTTGAGAAACTGCCGAGACCAACCGTCACGTTGCCTGTACAGCTGTCCCTCCCTCTGCACACAGTCTCATTCTCACTCACGCACGCAACCACGCCTCTCACGTCCCATCAACTTCTCCAAATCGAATGAAAAAACACCAACCGCCCTACGTGCGTTCCCTGCCGGCGATGGACAAGAAGAATGCGCCGGCGGCCGTCGCCCCCGAGACCGTCGCCTCCGAGGGCGGCGCATCCAAGCGCGGCGCCTCCGTGGACTGGGCCTCTCTCAGGGCTGACGGACCACTTCACAAGATCGGGGACTGCTTACTGGCGAACGAGGAGTACATGGACACCTACTCTGCTTTGAGGCAAGTTTGTAGAAATTGGCGCTCAGGTTTACCTGAGCCCGACGTGCACCTGCATGAATGGATCATGGTAGAACACGTCCTTCCACGCGCTGCTGATTTCACCTTCCTCCACCTCCGCACATCCCGCTACGTCACCATCGATCTTACGGAAGTTCATGCAAGGTTCAAATTCCTCCATATCTATAGAGTTAATCTATTTTTATTTTCAATCGTAAACATCTTAGTGCTGAATGTTATCTTCATCAATATATTTTAGATACTACTTCGTCGGCTTTTACCGTGGCGTCATCGTCCTTGCCCAGAAGAACCAGCCGCACAAGATACGGCTTTTGAACCCACTCACAAAGACATTGAATACTAGGTTTGAGGCGCATATGCCATATGTTATTCTGAAGTCAGTCGCTGTAATGAAGTCCCCGACTATGGTCTTCGTTTCCAAAGATTACCCGGCGGAAATTGCTTGGGTCGATGAGAGCACTCCAACTAAGGGTATAGATGAAGACTGGGGAGAAGGAAGATTTTCGACCGAGCACCATTCTCTGCGTTGCATTACCCCGTTCAATGGTGAACTGTATGCAATACCTGTGAACAATTTTGAGTTCGGAAAATTAGTGTGCACCAACAATGTCCAGTTGGAGCAGCGCGCGAGCAGTGTCAACATGGATACACTATTTTCATTTCCAGAACTTGGAAATAACAAGTTCTACCTTGTGAAGTCGGATGGTGCTCTGCTGCTTGTGTTGTTGGACAACAAGCATTTGGAGGAAGGTCAACCATTGGTGTACCGTGTGGACACTGAGAGCCGCTCTCTCCATGCCGTCAATAACATTGGCAGTCGTGCCTTCTTCGTCCATTATATCCGGTGTATCTCCGTCGACACCAGAGTGCACCCGACACTTCGACCTGGCTGCATCTACTACGCAGATTTGGGTTATATCAGAGAGTACTTTGATGATATAAAGGCCTGGGATGAGTGGCCAATACGTGTGGATAGATTAGGAAACTATGGTATGAGAAATGAACAAAGGCCATACCGTTTGGAGGATGTATTGGCTGCACACTGCAGACGGAAGGAGTTCAATGAATATTTCCTTCAGATCAGAGAACGGAGTGACGAAGAAATATATGCTGAATGAAGATCAGATTCATTCATCTTGGGGTATCATAATCTTCATGTTGGCCATACATTGCGTCTTGTATTATTTTCAGATTAGTTTGTCGTGAACATTAACATTATTATTGGCTGCTTTTGGCTGTTGTATGCAGTTGATGTATTATACTCCGTACTTAGTTTTCTGGATTTATTATGCTGCTGTGATTTTTCCTATACTAGCTTCTAGATTTGACTGATTTTGTTTGTAATGATGATGGCTTGATGTGGCTGCTGGCCTTGACTGCCGGAGCAGAGCAATTAGTACTTAACCAGGTGTACCGTCTTTATATTAGTATTATATTATATTACTTGACCATAGCCATATTCAAAATCAAATCTCAGTCGGGCGGCAAAATCTCCCGCCAATCCTGAAATATTTCAGACGGGTTTTTGAATGGGATAACAAGATAGATCACGATGATAGTAACCGGTATTTAATGTGATGATGATTTGATTTTGCACTCGGCCTTGAACAGAGGTACTAGTACGGTCTCACATTTTTTATCATTATACTTGGACGGTAGCCAAATTCAAAATCTCATAGCGGCAAAACTTCCCGCCCACAAAATACAAAAATTTCACACGCTTCCAAATTCCCATTCTACCCCTGTGGAGATGGCAGCAAAGTCGGTTGGTGGGGGGGTCTGCCCGTCATTTTTTGGATCACCACCTCCCTAGCCCGGAAACCCTCCCAAAAAAATTCATTTCCCTCACCCACCGGAACTTCCCAAGTCCCTCTCTCCCACCTCCACGACCACCGCACCGGAACATCCCCGCCGGACTTCCCTGGTCTACCCGAGCCCTCGCGATCCTCGTCAGCCGGCTGCCTGCCGGAGCCGCTTCATCGACGCCGTCATCAACCGGACCGGATCATCCCCGCCGTACCTCTAAACCATATGCTCATCCAGCAGTCTCTATCGCACCCACCGGAGCCGCTTCGCCGGATCCGTCGTCCACCGCATCGGATCTTGCTCACCGACACCGCTGTGCATGAACCGGATCTGCTTCACCGGCGCCGTGCATGATCTAAACTCTTCTACTGTCGCTTTTCTATTGCTTGCCTGCAAGTTCTTGTTTAATCTTGGGGGAACCTGTTTGTGCTAACGATGCGCCGTTACGTTTTTGCAGATGAGATGAGTAATCATGAAGTGTAATGGCCGTCTCTCCAACCCCAAGTAGCACATGTAGCGTACTTCATCACCGGATCTATCAACCCCA
The DNA here is from genome assembly GCA_030979885.1 of Lolium multiflorum. Classification (NCBI taxonomy): domain Eukaryota; kingdom Viridiplantae; phylum Streptophyta; class Magnoliopsida; order Poales; family Poaceae; genus Lolium; species Lolium multiflorum. Next base: position 341,815,969 of record CM061749.1, read on the forward strand.
GGAAGATCTGCTGTGACTCCCACAGAGTGCTTCTCCTAATGTAAGTCCCTTGTTTTAGCGCCATGTTCTGGGTTCAGATGCTTGTTTGTCTGAAGCTCTTTTAGTTCATTCCTAGCTATGACCGTAACACGTTGCTATTTTCTACTTCATTGCTAACTTTAAGCGATTGAACATTTTGGTTTGCATTCCCTGCTCTGTAGATGTAGCCATCATAACTTCTATCTTGCTCAGTCGTTGTTACAAAAATTATAGGTATTATAGTAACATCCTGCTATTATTTAGTTCATGGCCAATTTTAAGTAATTGCACATGTTGGTTCGCATTCCCTGCTCTATAGCTTTTGGCATCGTAACTTCTATATTTGGTTTACATTCCCTGCTCTGTAGATCTAGCCATCATAACTTTATCTTGCTCAGTCGTTGTTACAAAAATTATGGCCTGCTACTATGTTGTTTGTGCCAATTTTTTACTCCATGAACATGTTGGCTTGCATTCCCTGTACTACAGGTGATGCCATTGTTTTGTATCTAGTTCATTGTAAGCTAACAAAGTAAGGACTTAGTTTGGCATGCTATCACTCTGCTATCTAGCCTGTAGTACAAATAAACTTGTCATACTACTAGATAATAATTTTGCGTGCCATCTTGTTCTTCAAAAGCTGCATTATTGACTTGTTTCTCTGACTTGGCATGACGCTCACATATGGAAAGCTGAACATATTGGTTTGCATTCCCTCTTATACAAGTTCACAGGTGATCCCACTATATTCTGTATCTGGTCCATCCTAAGCTCCAGCATTAACTATCCTCTATGTGTTGCTCATTACAAGTTTATATCCCTAAACATCTTGATTTGCATCCCCTTCACTATAAGTTCAGGAGTATTATTTAGTTCACGGCCAAAATTAAGTAATTGCACTTGGCACATGTTGGTTCACATTCCCTCCTCTTTAGCTTTTGCCATCGTAACTTCTATTTTTGGTTTACATTCCCTGCTCTGTAGATGTAGCCATCATAACTTCATCTTGCTCAGTCGTTGTTACAAAATTTATAGCCTGCTACTATGTTGTTCATGCCAATTTTGTACTCCCTGAACATGTTGGTTTGCATGGGACTCGACAGTAGTAAGTCTGCTGTTTCATTCTAACATGCTCTGTTATATTGGTTGTTGGTATGCGGCATGCACTCTTTGTTTGCTTATTGTGCGCATTACAATGATCTTGTTATAACGACGAAATGATGAGTTCCAAATTCTTTGGCAAACAATATTGCAGTGTCTTTGCGTTTCCATTGTTGCTGTCTTAACTTGTAATGTCTTTGTTTCAGATATAGGTGCTGCATGGACAACTTAAAAGATTGCCGGATCGCTTCATTGTATTGCTAGGTTTAATTACCATTCAATTTCTCTGGGTTCTGTAATATTTTTTCAAAGCCTTGCAGCTGATGTAATATTTAGTTAGTTTTTATAGTTCTTTCGCGCATTTTTTCTTTGGTGCTTGTGGTAAGTGAGGCTATCCGACAGAAATCAATGCTGCGTAAATATTCTCAGTATCTAAATCACGAATTCCCATCCCTTAAACGGCCCAATTAAGCGAAATCACATATGTGCCGGCCCGCAAAATCCTAAAGCGCCTTTTACGCCGGCATATAAACAGCAACTAAACGGGCTGGCCCACTTACTTATTGGGCCAGCCCACTTGATTAACTGTGGACCCCACACTTTATTGGGCCGGCCCACTTGCTTTAAGGTGGACCCCACCCACTACTGGGCCGGCCCACCAACTAGTTGGGCCAGGCCAATTGCTTTTGTGGTGGTCCCCACGTACTAAACGGGCCGCCCTTTAAGACGAATGTGGGACCCACTGTTTTTGGCCCGCCCACTAGCGTGTTGGGCCAGCCCACTTGCTCTATGGTGGACCCCACCTACTAAATGGGCCCTTTTACGGAAAGTGGGACCCACGTGTTTTTGGCCCGGCCCACTAGCGTGTTGGGCCGGCCCACTTGCTATACGGTGGACCCCACATACTAAATGGGCCGGCCCTTTAAGAAAGTGGGACCACTGTGCTTTGGCCCGGCCCACTATCTTGTTGGCCGGCCCACTTGCTATATGGTGGACCCCACATACTAAATGGGCGGCCCTTTAGCAGGACCCACTGTAGTTTTTGCCCGGCCCACTATCTTGTTGGGCCGGCCCACTCGCTCTATGGTGGACCCCACATGCTAAATGGGCCCTGTAACAGAAAGGGACCACTGTTTTTGGCCCGCCCACTATCTTGTTGGGCCGGCCCACTTGCTATATGGTGGACCCCACATACTAAATGGGTCGGCTTTTTAACAGGAAAGTGGGACCCACATGCTAATTGGGCGGCCCGCTTGCTTTAATGTGGACCCCACTTTGTAAATGGGCCGGCCCGATAACAGAAAGTGGGACCCACATGTCTTGTGGGCCGGCCCTTTTGTCTGTTGACCGGTCAAACGAGTGCATTCGGCCCGACCCACATGCTTAGTGGGCCGGCCCATTAAAGTTTTGACCAGTCAACCTTAGAGGTTAGGCCCGGCCCACGTAACTAATGGACCAGCCCAGCTATATAGTTGACCGGTCAAACTAAGTCAGCTGGCCCGGCCCGCAAACTTAATGGGCCGGCCCGCTTAAGACGTGGCAGGCCTCGTGTGGGCCTACCATCTACCACGGGGTTTTAGCCGGTTAACGCCGTTAATCGCCAGTTAACGGCGTCTGCCACGTGTCGCTTGCATGACGTCAGCATCAACGGGCTCCCGGAAACACTTGGGCAACGGTCCGATTTTCCGTGGCGAAGGGCGCCCAAGCACGACGGACCGAAAAATCGTCGTAGGACTTTGCCTGACGCAGTTTCCACAACAGAACCCATATCGTCGGGTTAGGCCCATAGGCGACGAAAAATACCCCTTAGCGGACGATTTTGAGACGTTGTCTATCAGAACTTTTCTTGTAGTGTAAACCAAGTACTAACATAGCATGCACACTGTCACCTTCACGCCACGTAGGAGGAATAGATCATATCAATACAATCATAGCAATAGTTAACTTCACAATCTACAAGAGATCATGATCATAGCATACGCCAAGTACTAACACGGATGCACACACTGTCACCATTACACCGTGCAGGAGGAATAAACTACTTTAATAACACATCACTAGAGTAGCACATAGATAAATTGTGATACAAAACACATTGCAATCATAAAGAGATATAAATAAGCACTTCACTACGCCATTCATAACAGTGAATAAGTATTCTGTGAAATATAGCCTAAGAGACCCACACGGTGCACACACTGTCACCTTTACACATGTGGGACAAGGAGTCTCCGGAGATCACATAAGTAAAACTCACTTGACTAGCATAGTGACATCTAGATTACAAGCATCATCATATGAATCTCAATCATGTAAGGCAGCTCATGAGATTATTGTATTGAAGCACATAGGAGAGAGATGAACCACATAGCTACCGGTACAGCCCCGAGCTTCGATGGAGAACTACTCCCTCCTCATGGGAGCAGCAGCGGTGATGAAGATGGCGGTGGAGATGGCAGCGGTGTCGATGGAGAAGCCTTCCGGGAACTTCCCCTCTCCCCAGGTGCCGGAACAGAGACTCCTGTCCCCAGATCTTGGCTTCGCGATGGCGGCGGCTGGAAGGTTTTCCGTATCGTGGTTTTTCGCCTCAGGGTTTTCTCATGAGGCTTTAAATAGGCGGAAGGGCAGCGTCGAGGGTCGAAGAGGCGGCGGCACCATAGGCTGGCGCGCCAGGCCTGTGCCGCGCCACCTATCATCTGGGCCCACAGGCCCTCCGGCGGCTCTCGGGTGTTCTGGATGCTTCCCGTGAAAATAGGAACCTGGGTCTTGATTTCGTCCGATTCCGAGAATATTTCGTTACTAGGATTTCTGAAACCAAAAAGCAGAAACAGAACCGGCACTTCGGCATCTTGTTAATAGGTTAGTTCAGAAAATGCACGAATATGACATAAAGTGTGCATAAAACATGTAGGTATCATCAATAATATGGCATGGAACATAAGAATTATCGATACGTGAGACGTATCAAGCATCCCCAAGCTTAGTTCGTCGAGCAGGTAAAACGATAACAAAGATAATTTTAAGTGACATGCCATCATAACCTTGATCATACTATTTGTAAACATATGTAGTGGATGCAGCGATCAAAACAATGGTAATGTCATGAGTAAACAAGTGAATCATAAAGCAAAGACTTTTCATGAATAGTACTTCAAGACAAGCATCAATAAGTCTTGCATAAGAGTTAACTCATAAAGCAATAAATCAAAGTAAAGGTATTGAAGCAACACAAAGGAAGATTAAGTTTCAGCGGTTGCTTTCAACTTGTAACATGTATATCTCATGGATAATTGTCAACATAGAGTAATATAACAAGTGCAATATGCAAGTATGTAGGAATCAATGCACAGTTCACACAAGTGTTTGCTTCTTGAGGTGGAGAGAGATAGGTGAACTGACTCAACATAAAAGTAAAAAGAATGGTCCTTCAAAGAGGAAAGCATCGATTGCTATATTTGTGCTAGAGCTTTTATTTTGAAAACATGAAACAATTTTGTCAATGGTAGTAATAAAGCATATGAGTTATGTAAATTATATCTTACAAGTTGCAAGCCTCATGCATAGTATACTAATAGTGCCCGCACCTTGTCCTAATTAGCTTGGACTACCGGATCTTTGCAATGCACATGTTTTAACCAAGTGTCACAATGGGGTACCTCCATGCCGCCTGTACAAAGGTCTAAGGAGAAAGCTCGCATTTTGGATTTCTCGCTTTTGATTATTCTCAACTTAGACATCCATACCGGGACAACATGGACAACAGATAATGGACTCCTCTTTAATGCATAAGCATGTGGCAACAATTATTATTCTCATATGAGATTGAGGATATATGTCCAAAACTGAAACTTCCACCATGAATCATGGCTTTAGTTAGCGGCCCAAAGTTCTTCTCTAACAATATGCATGCTCCAACCATAAAGGTGGTAGATCTCTCTTACTTCAGACAAGACGGACATGCATAGCAACTCACATGATATTCAACAAAGAATAGTTGATGGCGTCCCCAGAAGCATGGTTATCGCACAACAAGCAACTTAATAAGAGATAAAGTGCATAAGTACATATTCAATACCACAATAGTTTTTAAGCTATTTGTCCCATGAGCTATATATTGCAAAGGTGAATGATGGAATTTTAAAGGTAGCACTCAAGCAATTTACTTTGGAATGGCGGAGAAATACCATGTAGTAGGTAGGTATGGTGGACACAAATGGCATAGTGGTTGGCTCAAGGATTTTGGATGCATGAGAAGTATTCCCTCTCGATACAAGGTTTAGGCTAGCAAGGTTATTTGAAACAAACACAAGGATGAACGGTACAGCAAAACTCACATAAAAGACATATTGTAAACATTATAAGACTCTACACCGTCTTCCTTGTCGTTCAAAACTCAATACTAGATATTATCTAGACTCTAGAGAAACCAAATATGCAAACCAAATTAGCAAGCTCTAAGTGTTTCTTCATTAATGGGTGCAAAGTATATGATGCAAGAGCTTAAACATGAGCACAACAATTGCCAAGTATCACATTATCCAAGACATTATAGCAATTTACTACATGTAGTATTTTCCAATTCCAACCATATAACAATTTAACGAAGAAGAAACTTCGCCATGAATACTATGAGTAGAGCCTAAGGACATACTTGTCCATATGCTACAGCGGAGCGTGTCTCTCTCCCACAAAGTGAATGCTAGGATCCATTTTATTCAAACAAAACAAAAACAAAAACAAACCGACGCTCCAAGCAAAGTGCATAAGATGTGACGGAATAAAAATATAGTTTCAGGGGAGGAACCTGATAATGTTGTTGATGAAGAAGGGGATGCCTTGGGCATCCCCAAGCTTAGACGCTTGAGTCTTCTTAGAATATGCAGGGGTGAACCACCGGGGCATCCCCAAGCTTAGAGCTTTCACTCTCCTTGATCATATTGCATCATACTCCTCTCTTGATCCTTGAAAACTTCCTCCACACCAAACTCGAAACAACTCATTAGAGGGTTAGTGCATAATAAAAAATAACATGTTCAGAGGTGACACAATCATTCTTAACACTTCTGGACATTGCATAAAGCTACTGGACATTAATGGATCAAAGAAATTCATCCAACATAGCAAAAGAGGCAATGCGAAATAAAAGGCAGAATCTGTCAAAACAGAACAGTCCATAAAGATGGATTTTATTAGGCCACCAGACTTGCTCAAATGAAAATTCTCAAATTGAATGAAAGTTGCGTACATATCTGAGGATCATGCACGTAAATTGGCTTAATTTTCTGAGTTACCTACAGAGAATTAGACCCAGATTCGTGACAGCAAAGAAATCTGTTTCTGCGCAGTAATCCAAATCTAGTATTCACTTTACTATCAAAGACTTTACTTGGCACAACAAAACACAAAACTAAGATAAGGAGAGGTTGCTACAGTAGTAAACAACTTCCAAGACACAAATATAAAACAAAGTACTGTAGCAAAATAACACATGGGTTATCTCCCAAGAAGTTCTTTCTTTATAGCCATTAAGATGGGCTCAGCAGTTTTAATGATGCACTCGTAAGAAATAGTAGTTGAAGCAAAAGAGAGCATCAAGAAGCAAATTCAAAACACATTTAAGTCTAACATGCTTCCTATGCATAGGAATCTTGTAAATAAACAAATTCATGAAGAGCAAAGTAACAAGCATAGGAAGATAAAACAAGTATAACTTCAAAAATTTCAGCACATAGAGAGGTGTTTTAGTAACATGAAAATTTCTACAACCATATTTTCCTCTCTCATAATAACTTTCAGTAGCATCATGAGCAAACTCAACAATATAACTATCACATAAAGCATTCTTATCATGAGTCTCATGCATAAAATTATTACTCTCCACATAGGCATAATCAATTTTATTAGTAATAGCGGGAGCAAATTCAACAAAGTAGCTATCATTATTATTCTCATCAAGTGTAGGAGGCATAGTATAATCACAATAAAATTTACTCTCCATAGTAGGTTGTACCAAAAGACCACTATTATAATCATCATAAATAGGAGGCAAAGTATCATCAAAGAAAATTTTCTCCTCAATGCTTGGGGGACTAAAAAGATCATGAAAACCAGCTTCCCCAAGCTTAGAACTTTCTATATTATTATCAACAATGGTGTTCAAAGCGTTCATACTAATATTACTACCAGCATGCAAATAAGATTCCATAGGTTTTTTAATTTTCGCATCAAACAATCCATGTTTTAAATCAGGAAATAGAATAAGAAGCTCATTGTTGTCCATTATGCCAAACTAGTGTAAACAAGAAACAAAAAGATGCAATTGCAGGATCTAAAGGAATATGAGCACAAACACAATGGCGCTAGAAAATACCTGGAACCGGAGTATGAGTGCCTTTTTACCTTTCCTCCCGGCAACGGCGCCAGAAAAGTGCTTGATGTCTACGGGAGCTTCTATTCTTGTAGACAGTGTTGGGCCTCCAAGAGCAGAGGTTTGTAGAACAGCAGCAAGTTTCCCTTAAGTGGATCACCCAAGGTTTATCGAACTCGGGGAGGAAGAGGTCAAAGATATCCCTCTCATGCAACCCTGCAACCACAAAGCAAGAAGTCTCTTGTGTCCCCAACACACCTAATAGGTGCACTAGTTCGGCGAAGAGATAGTGAAATACAGGTGGTATGAATAAGTAGTAGCAACGGCACATGAAAAGTGCTTTGCCCAGGACAAGAAAAGCGTAGTAACGCAGCAGTAGTAACGCAAAGTAGTAACGCAAAGAAACAAGAACAAGCAGCGATAGCAGTATTTAGGAACAAGGCCTAGGGATTAGACTTTCACTAGTGGACACTCTCAACATTGATCACATAACAGAATAGATAAATGCATACTCTACACTCTTGTTGGATGATGAATACATTGCGTAGGATTACACGAACCCTCAATGCCGGAGTTAACAAGCTCCACAATTCAATGTTCATATTTAAATAACCTTAGAGTGCAAGAAAGATCAACACGACTAAACCAAGTACTAACATAGCATGCACACTGTCACCTTCACGCCACGTAGGAGGAATAGATCATATCAATACAATCATAGCAATAGTTAACTTCACAATCTACAAGAGATCATGATCATAGCATACGCCAAGTACTAACACGGATGCACACACTGTCACCATTACACCGTGCAGGAGGAATAAACTACTTTAATAACACATCACTAGAGTAGCACATAGATAAATTGTGATACAAAACACATTGCAATCATAAAGAGATATAAATAAGCACTTCACTACGCCATTCATAACAGTGAATAAGTATTCTGTGAAATATAGCCTAAGAGACCCACACGGTGCACACACTGTCACCTTTACACACGTGGGACAAGGAGTCTCCGGAGATCACATAAGTAAAACTCACTTGACTAGCATAATGACATCTAGATTACAAGCATCATCATATGAATCTCAATCATGTAAGGCAGCTCATGAGATTATTGTATTGAAGCACATAGGAGAGAGATGAACCACATAGCTACCTACAGCCCCGAGCCTCGATGGAGAACTACTCCCTCCTCATGAGCAGCAGCGGTGATGAAGATGGCGGTGGAGATGGCAGCGGTGTCGATGGAGAAGCCTTCCGGGGCACTTCCCCGCTCCGGCAGGGTGCCGGAACAGAGACTCCTGTCCCCGGATCTTGGCTTCGCGATGGCGGCGGCTCGGAAGGTTTTCCGTATCGTGGTTTTTCGCCTCGTGGTTTTCTCGACGGAGGCTTTAAATAGGCGAAGGGCAGCGTCGAGGGTCGAAGAGGCGGCACCATAGGCTGGCGCGCCAGGGCCAGCCGCGCCACCCTATCATCTGGGCCCACAGACCTCTCCGCGGCTCTCGTGCCGGATGCTTCCGGTGAAAATAGGAATGGGTCTTGATTTCGTTGATTCGAGAATATTTTCTTTAGGATTTCGAAACCAAAAACAGCAGAAAACAGGAACTGGCACTTCGGCATCTTGTTAATAGGTTAGTTCCAGAAAATGCACGAATATGACATAAAGTGTGCATAAAACATGTAGGTATCATCAATAATATGGCATGGAACATAAGAATTATCGATACGTCGAGACGTATCACTGTTTTCTGCGGTTTTTGGTTTCAGAAATCCTAGTAAGGAAATATTCTCGAATTGACGAAATCAACGCCCAAGGGCTTACTTTTCCACGAAGCCAAGACCGGAGGAGATACGAAGTGGGGCCACGGGGCGCCGCCACACTAGGGCGGCGCGGCCTAAGGGGGGCCCGCGCGGCCCTATCATGTGGGCCCCCCCTGACTCTCCCGACTCCATCCTTCCACCTACTTAAAGCCTTCGTCGCGAAACCCCAGTACCGAGAGCCACGATACGGAAAACCTTCCAGAGACGCCGCCGCCGCCAATCCCATCTCGGGGATTCAGAGATCGCCTCCGGCACCCGCCGAGAGGGGAATCATCTCCGGAGGTCTCTTCATCGCCATGATCGCCTCCGGATCGATGTGTGAGTAGTCCACCCCTGGACTATGGGTCCATAGCAGTAGCTAGATGGTTGTCTTCTCCTCATTGTGCTATCATGTTAGATCTTGTGAGCTGCCTATCATGATCAAGATCATCTATTTGTAATCCTACATGTTTTGTTTGTTGGGATCCGATGAATATTGAATACTATGTCAAGTTGATTATCAATCTATCATATATGTTATTTATGTTCTTGCATGCTCTCCGTTGCTAGTAGAGGCTCTGGCCAAGTTGATACTTGTGACTCCAAGAGGGAGTATTTATGCTCGATAGTGGGTTCATGCCTCCATTAAATCTGGGACAGTGACAGAAAGTTCTAAGGTTGTGGATGTGTGTTGCCACTAGGGATAAAACATCGATGCTTTGTCTAAGGATATTTGTGTTGATTACATTACGCACCATACTTAATGCAATTGTCTGTTTGCAACTTAATACTGGAAGGGGTTCGGATGATAACCTGAAGGTGGACTTTTTAGGCATAGATGCATGTAGCGGTCTATGTACGTGTGTAATTGCCCTCATAGTACTCATCGTGATATATGTATGTGCATTGTTATGCCTTCTTTATTTGTCAATTGCTCAACTGTAATTTGTTCACCCAACATCTGTTTATCTTATGGGAGAGACACCACTAGTGAACTGTGGACCCCGGTCCTATTCTTTACATCTGAAATACAATCTACTGCAATTGTTCTTTACTGTTCTTCGCAAACAATCATCATCATCCACACTATACATCTAATCCTTTGTTTACAGCAAGCCGGTGAGATTGACAACCTCATTACGTTGGGGCAAAGTACTTTGATTGTGTTGTGCAGGTTCCACGTTGGCGCCGGAATCCCTGGTGTTGCGCCGCACTACACTCCGCCACCAACAACCTTCAACGTGCTCCTTGACTCCTACTGGTTCGATAAACCTTGGTTTCTTACTGAGGGAAACTTGCTGCTGTGCGCATCACACCTTCCTCTTGGGGTTCCCAACGGACGTGTCAACTACACGCATCACCCATCCTTACTGATAACATGACCAAGGAATTCTACTTGATCTAGCCAAAACTCACATTTGCTGAATCTGGCATAGAGTTGATGTTCTCTTAGTGTTTGCAACACTATCCTAAGATGCTCTGCATGTTCAGCTTTATCCTTGGAGTATATCAAGATATCATCGATGAATACGATGAAAAACTTGTCCAGACAAGGCATGAAGATCTTATTCATGAGATTCATGAATATTGTTGGGACATTGGTTAATCCAAAAGGTACTACTAAGTACTCATGATGTCCATACCTTGAGACAAAGGCAGTTTTCGGAACATCTTCCTTCTTGATCTTTATCTGATGGTATCCTGATCTCAGATCAATCTTGGAAAAGACTCCTGCTCCTCTAACTTGATCAAACAGATCTTGTATTCTGGGAAGTGGATACTTGTTCTTGATAGTAACATTGTTCAAGTTCCTGTAGTCTCCGCACATCCTTCGGCCTCCATCCCTTTTATCCACGAATATTACTGGTGATCCCCATGGTGAAATACTCTCCTGAATGAATCCTTTCTGTTCTAGGTCATCCAATTGTTCCTTGAGTTCCTTCAACTCCTTAGGCCCCATCTTGTATGGTGCCTTAGCAATCGGAGCTGTTCCCGGAATTAGGTCGATAGTAAACTCTATCTCCCTATCTGGTGGCATTCCAGGTAATTCCTTTGGAAAAACATCCTGGAACTCATTAACTATGGGTATGTCCTCCAATTTCACTTCCTTCATACTATTCAATTGTAATTCAACCTCAATCTGGGTATGATTATCTCCTTGGTAAATCATCCGGCCTCCATCTGGGCTTTTCAAAGGCACTGTCTTGTTCGCACAATCTATCAAGGCTCCATTTGCTTCTAACCAGTTCATACCAAGAATGACATCTATGTCCTTCATAGGTAGAACGAACAGGTCTGCGTCAAATTCACACTTATTGATCATAATGACATGTCCTTGTTTAATGTGGGTTACTACTATCGTTCCCCCCACAGATAGTATGGTGAGAGGTGTATCTATCTTAGTGTAACTAATCCTATGTTTGATGATGAATTGCTGAGAAATGAATGATGTAGTTGCACCAGTATCGAAAAGTACTTTGCCAGGATGAGTGAGTATCTGAAGCGTACCTATCACTGCTTGATCGGAGTTCACCACCTCCTCCACAATGGTGCAGTTCAACTTTCCGAAGGGTTTCTTGTTCTTCCAATTCCCTCCAGAATTCCCACCTCGGTTTCCTCCTCCTCCTGACTGTCCTCCTCCGTTGTTTCTCTTGGGGCAATCCTTCAACATGTGCCCCTCCTGACGACACCCAAAACATATGATTTTGGGCTTACGGCAATCCTTCGAGACATGTCCTTTGAATCCACAGTTACGGCAAATGATCGGGTTTGCCGATTGAAATCCTTGGTTTCTCTTGTTGTTGTAGTAGTTGTTGTTGTACCTCGGCTTGAAACTCAAGCTGGTTCTTCGGCTCAAATCTGGCCTTCTTCCTCTTTTCCTCCTGAAGTTGTTTGGAGTCATCTTCAAGAGTGATGGCTGCATCCACCAACTCCTGGAACTCACTAGCTCTCAACATTCGGAGCTGTACCTTGAACTGAGGATTCAATCCTCTCATGAACCTCTTCTTCTTCTTGTCCTCCGTGTTGACCTCCTCAACAGCATAACGGGACAATCCTGAAAACTCCCTAACATAAGTCAGGATAGCCTTATCCTTCTGTTCGAGGCTCTCGAACTCTCGACGCTTTAACTCAACTATACTTTCAGGGACATTGGATTCCCTGAACTTCCTTTTGAACTCTTCCCAGGTGAAAACCATTTCAGCTGGGTAAACAACAACGATATTATCCCACCATGATGCGGCGGGTCCACAAAACAAGTATGTAGCATATCTGACCTTCTCCAGGTCATTACATCCAACAGTGTTGAGCTTTCGCTCGGTATACATTAGCCAATCCTCCGCGTCCATAGGTTCAGACGCGTAGGCGAATGAGATTGGCTTGGTGTTCTGGAATCTGACAAAGGTAATCTCGGTCCTCTCCACCCTATTCTGCTGCAACAATTCTTGAAAGAATTTATTCTGCTGCTCCATAGTCAGGCGTTGTCTTTCCTCAAACATTTGCATGTATTGCAGGAAGTTGCTGCACATGGGTGGTGGTGGTGGAAAATCGATTGGCGGCTTGTCGCCTCCTCCTTCTGCTTTGCCTCGCGCTCGAGGCGTTGTTGAATGGACCGTAGCGAACAAGAGGGGGGTGAATGGACGCTACGTCAAGTTTTAACCTTTTTCAGTTTTAGCGGTGCGGAAGGTAAATGTGATTGCTTTAGCGATGGCGGTGTTCCTACAATGATCCTAGACAAGTGCAACAAGTAAAGGAACAAGCAAGAGAGTAAGGAGCGGGACAACCGGATGGCACGGAGACGAGGCGAGGTTTGTTTCCCGCAGTTCCTCTCACAAAAGAGAGTACGTCTGTGTTGAGGAGGTGCTAGCCTCACACAAGAGGCTAGGCGGCCACACCACGAAGGAAGGCCTCACCTTCTTCCTCGAGAGAGCTCCACAAAGGGGCTCCCCCTTCTCCACTATGGCACCGGTCGAGGTGGTGATTCCTTCACAAGGTTGGGGCGAGCTCCACACCACAAGGAGGCTCCCAACAACCTATGGAGCTAGCACAACACCAAGCTAGCCTCCATAGGTGCACTTTCTCCAAGATCCCACCATAGGAACCCTAACTCCAAGATCCACTAAGGATGGTATTGGTGAAATCTCTCTTGGTAGAACAATAGATCGGGGCCTCCTCCACCACTCCTCAAAATTTGGGCAAGATTGGTTGGATGGTTGGGGAGATCCTCAAGGTTTAAGCTCAGCAACAATGGAGGAGAGAGAGAGAAGAGATAAAATCGTGTTGGGGAAGAAGGGTCATTTAAATAGGCCCCCCGAAATCCAACCGTTATCTGCAGTTTTTGCCTAAGCGTACTACCGCTTTGGGAAGCGGTAGTACCGCTCTGGATTCGAAATCCCACAGAACTTATCCACGTGGACACATAGCGGTACTACCGCTCGCGGTACCGCTCGAGGTACCGCAATGGGCTCCAAACCTTACTGGATCCCAAGCGGTACCGAAGCAGTACCAGAGCGGTACGGCCGTAACTCCCGTTACGGTACTTAAGCGGTACCTCGGGCGATACTACCGCTCAAGGTACCGTAAAGGTACCGTAACCTGTTCTGTGGGACAAAACCAGCGCAGAACTCCATAGCGGTACCATGGGGCGGTACTAGTAGGGGTAGCGGTACTACCGCTACCAGTACCAGTAGTACCGGCGTGACAAAAACTGCTTTCTCCTCTTTTCCTCTCCAACCATGTTACCTCGCGATACACACACAAAACCAGAAAACCTATAAGCTACGCTTCAGTCCTCCGATCTTGACGTGTCCAGCGAGGTCACCGTGCACTTGCAAATCTAACAAGGATACTCATAGCACACGGTGAGATTGTTCAAGTGTTGTCATCAAACACACAAAACCCGGGGTTTAGACTTTGCTCTTTCAATCTCCCCCTTTTTGGTGTTTGATGACAACACAAGACTTTTCAAAAGCATATGATATTATGATGAGATTCTTAGATTTGCAAAAGCTCGACGGAGCTCCCCCTAGACATGTGCATATTTTGAATATGTATTTGAATACAAATGCACACATCCTAGAGGCATAACTCCCCCTAGATTTTACAAACCAAGCACATATGCAACAAGGATACTTGACATGTTCAAATAGCATATGCACAATATGGAGGCAACACAAGATCATGCAAGGAGTTTTGGGTGGGGTTATCATACCTTTGCCTTGAGAATACCCAAACTCACAATAAGGTGCCTCCATAGAGTTGATGTAGCCACAAGAAGAAATAAACAACAAGGACACAAAGGCTACAACAACGAAAGTCCCCATGCAAAAACCCATCCGAATAGGAACTTCTCCCCCTTTGGCATCGGAACACCAAAAATGAGGGTAAGGAAACTATAAGGATGGTAAGAGAGAATACACAACCAAGCTTGCAAAAACCAAAAGGAAAACAAAGCTTGAATGAGACTCTCCAAAAACATGGAGAAAAAGATAACAAAGAAGAAGGACAAAAGAAAGTCACAAAGAAACATGAAGAACCAAAAAACTCCTCAAGGAGGAGGTTGGTGGCCGAAGCCACCGTGTAAGAGTATAGTAGTGTGAGGTCGCGTAGATGTATCTAGGACTCACGACTACAACTCAACATGAAGCTCATTAGTCACTTATTTGACAAATAGCATATGTTTTGGATTTCTTTATGCATTATGGGGGGAGGGATAGCTCAATAGTTTAAACCGCACTCCCCCTATGTTCATGCGTGCCTTTCATCTAGATATATAGTTTGAGAGTGGTATGTGCGCACGACGGTCAAGCAAAGTTCGATGGATCAATGATATTTAGCTCATGCCTCAACTCAATGAAACGCTTCTCATCCAAGGGCTTCGTGAAGATGTCCGCCAATTGCTCCTTGGTACCAATGAAGGATAGAACAATATCTCCGCGAGCAATGTGATCCCGGATGAAGTGGTTCCTTATCTCAATGTGCTTCGTCTTGCCATGAAGAACCGGATTGTAGGCGATCTTGATTGCGCTCTCATTGTCACACAAAAGAGGCACCTTGCTATAC
Source organism: Lolium multiflorum (assembly GCA_030979885.1). Lineage (NCBI taxonomy): Eukaryota > Viridiplantae > Streptophyta > Magnoliopsida > Poales > Poaceae > Lolium > Lolium multiflorum. The sequence continues at coordinate 341,831,321 of CM061749.1, forward strand.
TCGAGTCCATAATCCCGCAAGGTTTGCCTCATCCATAAGATTTGAGCACAACTACTTGCCGCGGCAACATACTCGGCTTCCGCGGTGGAGACGGAGACACAATTTTGCTTCTTTGAGGACCAACACACCAAGGATCTTCCAAGAAAGTGACAAGCTCCGGATGTAGACTTCCTATCAACCTTGTCACCCGCCCAATCGGAGTCGGTGAAACCAACCAAAGAGAAGTTCGTGTCCCTTGGATACCATAGACCGAAGTGTGGGGTATCAACTAAATATCGAAAGATCCTTTTGACCGCCACAATGTGGCTTTCCTTCGGGCTTGCTTGAAACCGTGCACCACATACCAATGCTCAACATTATATCCGGGCGAGAGGCACAAAGGTAAAGAAGCAAACCTATCATCGAACGGTAGAGCTTGGGATCCACCGCCTTGCCGGTCTCGTCAAGGGAGAGTTGACATTTGAGATGCATCGGAGTTCCAATGCCCTTGGCGTCCTTCATATCGAAGCGCTTGAGCATGTCTTGGAGGTACTTTGCTTGATTGATGACGGTGCCTTGTTGCATTTGCTTGATCTCGAACCCAAGGAAGTACTTGAGTTCACCCATCATCGACATCTCAAACCTATTAGTCATCAACTGAGCAAGCTCATCATTGAACTTTGTGTTAGTTGAGCCAAAAATTATGTCATCTACATAAAGTTGGCATACGAAGAGCTCCCCATTGACTTTCTTAGTAAAAAGAGTGGGATCGATTTTCCCCACTTCGAAACCACGGTCTACAAGCAACTCCTTTAGATGCTCATACCAAGCTCTAGGAGCTTGTTTGAGTCCATATAGGGCCTTTTTGAGCTTGAAGACATGGTCCGGGAAATGGGGGTCCTCGAATCCCGGGGGTTGCTTCACATATACCTCCTCATGTAAAGGACCATTAAGAAAAGCACTCTTAACATCCATTTGTTGCAACTTGAAGCCATGATGAGAGGCAAAGGCCAAAAGGATACAGATGGACTCAAGCCTTGCAACGGGTGCAAAGGTTTCACCAAAGTCCACGCCTTCAACTTGAGAATAGCCTTGTGCCACCAATCTTGCTTTGTTGCGGATGACGATGCCATGTTCATCTTGCTTGTTCTTGAAGACCCATTTGGTGCCGATAACATTGCGGCAATGATCGGGTCGCTTCATGAGAGTCCACACATCATTCCTCTTGAAGTTGTTGAGTTCCTCTTGCATTGCTATCAACCAATCGGGATCTTTAAGCGCATCATTAACCTTGAGTGGTTCCACCATAGAGACAAAGGCGTGGTGCTCACAAAAGTTTGCTAGTTGCCTCTGGGTGGTTACTTTGCTCTTTAAATCACCAATGACATTACGCAAAGAATGAGACTTGAGGCGCAAGTGTCTTGTAGTAGGATCTTCACGGCGAGTGTCGGCTATAGGAGTAGATTCTTGTGGGTCCTCTTGGCCTTCATCATGATTTAGATCCTCGCCTTGACCTTAATTGTTGAAAGGGGCATCATCATCACCACCATGAGAGCCTGATGACTCGGGGGTATTAGGAATGGGATTTCCATAAAGATCATTCCCGAGCCATTCGGTGAAGAACTTGAAGCTTGGCCTTGGTCACTTGATGTTGGTTGTTGAGGTAGATGAGATTGCGGTAGATGATGTTCTTGAACTTGTTGAGGTGAGCTTGCACTTGATTGTTGTTGTTGTTGTTGAGGTTGAACTTGAGGTTGTTGTAGAGGTTGGCTTGCACTTGTATGATCAACGGAAGAAGCTTGGCCTTGTGGTGTAGATGGCTCCACTTGGGTGGAACTTGGTCCTTCCCCGGTACTCATAGAAGGTAGCTCTTGAGGTCGGCGAATGCCAACACCCATCCTTCCTATGGTATCCGGGGGAATTGCATCTCCTTTCTCACAAGAAGCACTTCGCTCCTCCAAAGATCTATCATCTTCATCGAATGTCACATCACAAGATTCTACAACTCGCCCATTTGACTTGTTGAAGACTCTATAGGCGTGAGAATCCGTAGCATAGCCAACGAAAATTCCTTCTTGAGCTCTTGAATCAAACTTGGATAGACGTGTGTCCTTGACAAGCACATAGCATTTGCATCCGAAGACCTTGAAGTATGACACATTGGGCTTGTTGCCGGTGAGAATCTCATATGGTGTCTTCTCTAGACCCTTGCGAAAGTATAGGCGATTAGTAGCATGACACGCGGTAGAAATAGCTTTCGCCCAAAAGTTGTAGTTTGACTTGTACTCCATCATCATTGTTGATACGTCTCCAACGTATCTATAATTTCTGATGTTCCATGCTAGTTTTATGACAATACCTACATGTTTTGCTCACACTTTATGATGTTTTCATGCATTTTCCGGAACTAACCTATTAACAAGTTCCTGTTTTCTGTTGTTTTTTGTTCCAGAAAGGCTGTTCGGGCAATATTCTCGGAATTCGACGAAACGAAGACCAAACATCATAATTCACCGAGACGGACCAGGACACCGAAGGAGAGTCGGAGGGGAGGCCTGGGGCCCCCAGACCATAAGGCGGCGCGGCCTGGAAGGGGGCGCGCCAGCCTATGGGGTGGGACCCCCAGGCGCCCCCTTGCGCCGCCTCTTCGCCTATAAGACCCCTCGCGACCTAAAACTTCGATACCAATTGACGAAACTCCAGAAAGACTCTAGGGGCACCACCGCCATCGCGAAACTCCGTTTCGGGGACAGTCTCCTGTCGGCCACGCCGCCGGACGGGGAAGTGCCCCTAAGCCATCTCCATCAACGCCACCGCCTCCATCATGCTCCGTGAGTAGTTCCCCCATGGACTACGGGTTCTAGCTGTAGCTAGTTGGTACTCTCTCCCCCATGTACTTCAATACAATGATCTCATGAGCTTCCTTACATGATTGAGATTCATCTGATGTAATCGGTGTTGTGTTTGTTGGGATCCGATGGATTGTTACGTTATGATTAGTCTATCTATAAAGTTTGTGAAGTTATTGTTGCTGCAATCTTGTTGTGTTTAATGCTTGTCACTAGGGCTGAGTGGCATGATCTTAGATTTAAGCTCTATACTTATTGCTTAGATTGTATCTACAAGTTGTTTGCACATGTCTATGTCCGAACCCGAGGCCCCAGAGTGACAGCAACGGGATAACTAGAGCGGAAGGCGTAGGGTATGAGGATCACATGTTTTCACCAAGTGTTAATGCTTTGCTCCGTGCTCTATTAAAAGGAGTACCTTAATTGCAGATTCCCTTGAGACCCGGCTGCCACCGGCTGGTTGGACAAAAGATGTTGTACAAGTTTCTCATTGCGAGCACGTATGACTATATATGAAAACATGCCTACATGATTAATAATCTTGATGTTCTGTCTTAATGCTATTTCAATCCTATCAATTGCCCAACTGTAATTTGTTCACCCAACACTTGTTATTGGAGAGTTGCCACTAGTGTAGATAGCTGGGAACCCCGGTCCATCTCTCATCATCATATACTCGTTCTATATGACATTGGAAGTAGTATCAACTATTTTCTGGTGCCATTGCTCTAACTATTACTGCTGCTGTGTTACTGTTAATATTGCTCTCATATTACTGCTGCTTTCACATCACCCCCGTTACTAGTGCTTTTCCAGGTGCAGCTGAATTGACAACTCGTTGTTAAGGCTTATAAGTATTCTTTACCTCCCCTTGTGTCGAATCAATAAATTTGGGTTTTACTTCCCTCGAAGACTTGCGATCCCCTATACTTGTGGGTCATCAAGACTATTTTCTCGCGCCGTTGCTCGGGAGGCATAGCTCTACTCGTAAGTTCACCTGGGGAGTACACTCTACCTCTCTCTCTGTTTTATTTTATTTTGTTTTGCTTAGTTTATTTCTGTCTAGTATTATTTTTCTTAGTTTATTTTTGTCTAGTTTCTTTTTGTCTTGTTTTTAATTTCCCTATATACCCGAAAATCCATAAAAATTTGAAAAACCTAAAAATTAAAAACTGTTGCTATGGGAGAACCTACAACCTATTTGGAGCTTATAGTATTATATAATAATTATAGAGAATCAAGAACGGGTAAAGTTATGAGTGCTGTGATAGAAAAATTGAATGCAATTGCTAAAATCTTGCTTAAACGCCATGATATAAACTGTTGCTCTAAACAGGATACTAAACATCTTAAATTTCAATGTGGCTTTAGTGAAGAAGTTTTAATTAAGAACTATAATTGGAATAGCTATATTCATTTTGGGTTCGAAGAAGTAGAACAATTTGTTTTGTTTATGGGAGCTTCTGAGATCGAATCCTTCATTGCTAAAAATTATGAAACTTGTGTTGTTTGTAAGGACCTTAAAGATTATGTCTCTTCTATTCTTAATTTTTGCATAGAAAGCTACAGTGATAATCCTTATATCATTGATTATAAAGAGAGACTCATTAATGCACAAGAATGCACTCACAATTTGCAGAACCAGTGGAAGAAGAAATTGATGAACCTGAAAGCTCATTGGATGAAAAAGAGGAGGAAATTGATGAACCTGAAAGCTCATTGGATGAAAAAGAAGAGGAGAGTGATGAACAAAAGGAGGAAGAATGGATTAGCTACCCATGCCAACCTTCTAATGAGAGTAACTTTATCTCTTACACTATTTGATTGTCCTCCATGCTTACCAAAGGCGGATGAATGTTATGTTCCTGTGGATTCTCTTGAAATATTCCCTATGAGTAAAACTTGTGAGAATAATTATGCTACTGTTGTCTATGATAATCCATGCTACTTTGATAAATCTTATGATAATGCTTTGTTTGTGCCTAATGTCGAAATGCATGGTACTAAAGAGTTTTGCTTGGCAAATGTTTATGATAAATCTCTAGATGATGGTCCTATGATACTTGATAATATTAATTGTACTACTAATGAAAATGGGATTGGAGAGATCTTGACTTTATCTATGAGTCCCATATCTTTTAAGATTGATCAATCATCTTGTTACATTATTAATAAAAGTGGGTTTGAAAGTTTTAATCCCACTATTTTTGAGCTTGATAAAAATTATGTGTTTATGGATCATGAAAAGCATGCTTTATGTGATAGTTATATTGTTGAGTTTGTTCATGAAGCTACTGAAAATTATTATGAGAGAGGAAAATATGGTTGTAGAAATTTGCATGGTACTAAAACACCTCTCTACATGCTGAAATTTTTTGAAGTTACTCTTGTTTTACCTTCTTATGCTTGTCACTTTGTTCTTCATGAATTTATTTGTGTACAAGATTCCTATGCATAGGAAGTGGGTTAGAATTAAATTTGTTTTGAACTTGCTTTTTGATGCTCTCCTTGTCTTCAACTCTTATTTCTTGCGAGTGCATCATTAAAACTGCTGAGCCCATCTTAATGGCTATAAAGAAAGCACTTCTTGGGAGATAACCTATGTTTTTATTTTGCTACTGTTTTGTTGTGTCTTGGAAGTTGTTACTACTTGTTATCACCAGAATTTAGCCAAGGCAGGAGATGGGCCGTGATTGAGATGGTGTTATCACCAGAATTTGACCGGATCAGAGGTGGGCCGCGATTGAAGATGGGCTTGAAGAATATATATGGAAGAAATACATGAATCGGCCTTGTATACAAAGTTTGGGCTAGTTTGCCCGTGTATCTGTAATATAGTAGGATACGTGTCGGTTAGATGGAGTTTGGGCTCATGCCCTGTTGGGATTATTCCACATTAGAAAGTCTACGACTATAAATATGTATCTAGGGTTTATGAAATAAACAACAATCACGTTCACCACAAACCAATCTAGGCGCATCGCCAACTCCCTTGTCTCGAGGGTTTCTTCCGGGTAAGCATCATGCTGCCTAGATCGCATCTTGCGATCTAGGCAGACACGTTTATTCGTGTTCATGCGTTGCTCGTACTGTTTTTTGATGGCGAGCAACGTAGTTATCATAGATGTTTTAGGGTTAGCATTGTTCATCGTATCACATGCTATCGTCGTGCGACCCTTAGGCATCTAGCCGCCCTTACACCTATCTTGGGTGTAAGGGCGGCACCCCGCTTGATCATTGTTTAGTAGATCCGATCCGTTATGATTGCTCCTTGTTCTTCAAGGATTAGTTTAATATCTGCATAGTTAGGCCTTACAAACGGGTTGAAGGATCCATGGCGCGTAGGGTGTATTGCTAGCCTAGACAGATGTTCCGAGGATCAACTTCGTGTTGGTTTTTAGGCCTTGTCTAGGGTCGGTTTACGATCACCGTGCGTGGCCGCTAGGCTCAATCACGAGTAGGATGTTCCGATTATGCGGTGAAAACCCTAAATCGTAGTAGGTCGTTTTAGCTTTATTTGAAGCAGGACCACCATCTGATCGTACACCTCGTACGCATCATGGGTGGATCGGCTCCTGAGCCGATTCACAGACAACCTGAGAGCCGATCGAGGCTCGTATTTAATGTTTACGTGTATGCCATGCAGGAAACTAAGCGAGGCACATCCAACACCTTCCCGACCGGAGGTCGTGGCACGCCCTGCATCAGATCGGACGTGCGTGCCGAGGCTTTGCGGGTCGTCGTCGGAGGGACCAGGCCGCCGCAGTCCCGAGCCTCCCGGCTACAAGCCCGTCGCTGCTCGCCGGTGGGTTTCTGACCGCAACACATTCTGGCACGCCCGGTGGGACGATCTTCGACATCAACCGCATCGCCATCTACATCCGAGATGGCGGAAGGCACTCCGGTCAAGTACGAGGATCTGACCGACGAGCTCAAGAAGAAGCATGACGAGATCAAGGCAGCCCTCGAAGCCGACCTCATCGGCTCTTTTCAGTAACCCGCTCACATGGCATCGGGAAAGGGTTCTCACCCGGGCGCGTCGATGGAGTGGACCTGTTCGCCCGTCAGAAGACACCAGGTCCCTGCGTCAGGAGATTAACTTCATGGTGGCTCATTCGCTGCACCGCCATTCTGAGAGCCCGGTGAACACTTTGGAGCGTGTCGTCGCGTGATCCAGGAAATCATGAGCCATCAATATTCTCCGTCAGGACCAGCTCTCGGGACTCACAAGGAGAGATGCCACTCCAGTCCCGTCCACCGCTGCCGTTCGTTGGCAGCACCAGTGCCGAGTTCATCAAGATACGTCGTCTACAAGATCGGTGGTGACCCTAGTGACTACCAATTCTTGCATGAGGCGCCTAAGGAGATCCCTCACGGATACACGTGCACATACGTGCGAGACTGCAGAACTGGGCACTCTCGAACCAGGGCAACAAAGCAGGGACTTCCGAACAGCAGGAGGAACTTCGGGAACAGATCTTGAGAAGCGACGGGCTAGCAAGCATGCCACCCGACAAACCTCCGCAGTCAGCCCGCAGCTTGGCCTGTGGCTGGAAAAGCAAGCATGGCTGGCTAAGTATGCCACCCCGGCGAATCTTCAGAGTTCGACGCTGCAGCCATCACCGCGGATCAGATCAGTACAATCTTGAAGACCAGTTCGGCATGATGCCGAAAAGGAGGACAATCGGCTATTCCAAGCCGTATCCCAACGAGTACGAGTTGATCCCGCTACCACCCAAATATCGGCTCCCTGATTTCACCAAGTTTAATGGATCGATGGTTCCAGCTCCATCGAGCATGTGAGCCGATATTTGGCACAGCTGGGCACGATCTCAGCATCAGACGAGCTGCGTGTGAGGTTCTTCGCACAGTCCCTCAGGATCGGGTGGTACACATCGCCGCCACCAGATTCAATCCGGACTTGGAAGCAGCGAAGAGCGCCCACGTGCGATCACTCAGAGGCTTCCGAGGCTGGCATTGCCGATCTAGCACAAGTACGACAAGCGCGGGGAAACAGTGTCACGTCCAGCGCTTCAGACCATTAGGAACCGATGCTATTCGGTTCATGTGACGAAAGAAGCAGTCGAGTTGGCGGTGGTGGGTCTCTCATCATCGATCAAGGACGTGGCCTCCGGCGGACTCACCGGCGCACATGGTGCAGTAAGCTGTCAGCATATGAACAACGCCACCGGATGTATACCAGGATAAATTCAAGCGTGCGGTGGTCCTGGTTGAGGCAGATGAAGATGAAGGTGCTGCGGGAGATCAAGAGGTAGCAGTGGCTGAATGGACTCGGGGGGCAAGCCCCGTGTCCTGTAAATGGGTTAAGCCACAAGGTCCTCCAAGAGGGTTTGACTTCGATGCCACCAAGGCTGAACAAATTTTCGACCTCTTACTCAAGGAGAAGCAGCTAAAGTTACCCGAAGGCCACAAGATCCCCACGGTGCAGGAGCTGAACGGAAAGCCATACTGCAAGTGGCATAACACGTTCACCCACGCCACCAACGACTGCAGGGTGTGGCGTCAGCAGGTCCAAATGGCGATAGAACAAGGGCGTCTAATTTTCAGCCAGTACGCCATGAAGGTCGACACACACCCCTTCCCCGCCGTTAACATGGTGGAGTGCACTTACCATGGAGGGTGCCAGCCAGGATTCTCGTGCAATATCAACATGGTAGGACCTGGGCACCACTCTGGTAAGGACGGAGATGAGGGCAGCTGCTCTCATAGCAAGGACACAGAGGAAGCCGCTCCACGCGATCGGCTCCGTCACGATGGCAAGCGCTACATCACAGAGGGAGAAGTGAGGAACGTAAGATATCAGCGACCTCTCTCTGATCACCTCCTCAACAAGTATGTGGGTCAATACGACCAACGCCGGCGATACAACGACGATGATGAAAGAGATCGTCTGGCTAGGGACGCCAGGAGACATCGTCGGCATGATCGCGATGAGGAGAGATATGAGCGCCACGCCAAGGAAAAGTCGAGAGAGCAAGACGACGTGGATAGGCACCGGGACTGCCCCTTCTTCAGACACTGCTGGGATTCAGGAATAAGCCGATTGCCTACAATCGGCAATTGTCCAGAATGTAGACAAAAGAAGAAGGATGTAGCTAACGTGTCCGTGTTTAAACGTCTAGGGCCTCTCCCGCCTCGGAACAAGCACGCTGAGTCCTCTCGGGTAGATCTCGAGAACTAGAGGATGATGATGAAGAAGAAGACAAGTATCATCGGCCAAGGTGGTGCCCCGATGGGCTCGCCATTCCCAAAAGCGAAGGGTTCAGCGACTACGTGGGTTGGAGGAAGCCGAAAGGTTATACCTGCACACGTTGAGGAAGGCGCGGCCGATCTCGGCCGCTAAAATTCAGCGAACCCTGGACGAAGAAGGTCGGCCACAAAGGAAAGAGTGGCGCCCAAAGCAAAAGAAAGCCGATGATGAGACATCGGCTGGCACAAACATGGTGTTCATCCTTCCAACGGAGTTTAGTGCTCCAGATTACGAAGCACCTGTGGCACAACTTGACTGCGGCCCACGGCCGGTTATCTTGAGAAGCCACGAGAAAGAAGCTACAGACATCTGAAGGCCCTGTACTTGCGAGGCTACATCAATGGGCAGCCTGTCAACAAGATGCTGGTGGACACCGGAGCGGCAGTCAACATTATGCCATACTCCATGCTACGTCGGTTGGGACGCTCTAGCTTGGATCTGATCAAGACCAATGTGACACTGAGCGATTTCAACGGCCAAGCATCTGACGCACAAGGTGTTCTGAACGTGGATCTGACCGTAGGAAGGAAAACCGTCCCTACGATGTTCTTTATTGTCGACAGCAAGAGCACCTATGCTGTCCTACTAGGGAGAGATTGGATCCACGCCAACTGTTGCATTCCATCCACGATGCACCAATGCCTAATACAATGGGATGGAGATGAAGTAGAAGTCGTCCACGCAGATGATTCAGCCGAGATTTCAACGGCTAGCATGAACGTTTGGGAGACATCAGGCCAAGAGCCACTCTCAGGCATCAATTTGGACGACTGCGAGCGCATCGACGTGACAAAGGACGGGGTTAGGCTGGTTTTATCCACCGGCCTGACCGTATAGCAAGAGCAACGGCTATGGACAAACGTGGCGATGCCGATCCATGTGATCGGCCCCAAGGATCTATGGAGGAACATTGTAAAACCTTCATTGAGCAATTCAATCAACATGGAGGCCGATTCCAGCAATCGGCCAAAATTATCCTCACCATACGTTCTGCCTGGGTTCAACGTCGATCTAATGGGCAATGGGTTTACGTCGGCTGATGAGTTGGAAGAAGTCCACACGGGTCCTAACAGAGCCGACGTTCACATACAGTGCCTTGGCTAACCACGAGCCGATATCAGCGCTACCTGCGTAATCGGCTGGGGGCACCTAATCGATGAACATGTGCGATACATGTGCAGTGAAATATTGGGGCCGATAGAAAAATTGGCCCTTAAAAAAAAATTTCATGATATACAGCCGATGCACGGACATCGACTTTAGAGCTAAGGAACAAAGCCGATGCATAGCCATCGACTCTAGCACAAATTTCACAGGATCTACCCGCTGCGTGTTCAAGACGCGGATGGCCTTCCAACCCTTCTCTTCGAGGACTTCCAACCCTTTGTCGGTTAAGCCGTTGATGTTTCACCTTCAATATCGGCTTTCAACGGAAGAAAAGGTGATCGATGGTGCAAGTTTGCTCGGATTCGCTCAAGTTCGGGTCCGTTTGTCTGAACGGTATGTCCTCACCGCCGTTCTCGCCTTGACTAAGGCTCGGGGGGCAGCTGATTTGGTAGGCACTCTGTTTTTGAAAGCCGATTGGAGTGACATCGGCTGACCCTGCATCTGTTATCACCAGAATTTGACCAAGTCGGAGGTGGGCCACGATTAAGATAAGCTTGAAGGTTATATATGGAGAAAATACGAAGATCGGCCTTTTATACCAAGTTGGGCTTAATTGCCCGTGTATCTGTAACATATTAGATCGCATCTTAGTTTAGAGATAGAATCTTACTCGTGCACGGTTTAGTGCACGCCCACATTAGAAAGTCCCTCGGACTATAAATATGTACCTAGGGTTTATGGAATAAACAACAACACAACGTTCACCCCAAAACAAACCAATCTCGGCGCATCGCCAACTCCTTCGTCTCGAGGGTTTCAATCGGTGCGATGCTGCCTAGATCGCATCTTGCGATCTAGGCAGCACAAGCTCCACGTTGTTCATGCGTTGCCCGTACTGAAGCGTCTTTGATGGCGGGCAACGTAGTTATCATAGATATGTTAGGGTTAGCATAGTTCTTCGTATAACATGCTTACGTAGTGCAACCCTTAGATGTCTAGCCGCCCTCACGCCTATCTCTGTGTGGGGGGCGGCACTGCTTGTTCATTATTTAGTAGATCTGATCCGTTACGATTGCTCCTTGCTTTGCAAGGATTAGTTTAATATCTGCAATAGTTAGGCCTTACAAAGGGGGGGAGGATCCAGTGGCACGTAGGGTGGCGTTCGCAAGTCCTAAACAGGATGTTCCGAGGATCAACATCATGTTGGTCGTTTGGCCTTGTTTAGGATCGGCTTATGAGCACCGTGCGTGGCCGCGAGGCCCAACCTGGGTAGGATGATCCGATTATGCGGTGAAAACCCTAAATCGTCGAGATCTCATTAGCTTTATCTTGATCAAGCAGGATCACCAAGTATTCGTGCACCCCGCACGGATCATGGGTGGATCTGCTCTTTGAGCCGATCACAGGATAACCCGAGAGCCGATCGAGGCTCGTATTTAATGTTTACGTGCATGCCATGCAGAACTAAGCGAGGCATCCCCATCACCTTCCTGGCCGGGTATAGGTCAGGTGGCACGCCCTTGCACTTGCCGCCTGTGACCGTAAGAGCATTGCGGGTCGCGCGTGAGGGGTCTCGCAAATGGGCAGCCCTAGGCTCTTCCCGCCTCAAAGGTTGGACAGGCCGCTGCCCGCCAAGGGGTTTTGGCAACAACACATTCTGGCACGCACCCGGTGGGACAATCGTCTACATCAACCACATCGCCATCTACATCTGAGATGGCGGCGGACGGCACGCCAGTCACCTACGAGGAGCTACCTGCCGAGCTCAAGAAGCAATATGACGAAACAAGGCCACCCTCGAAGCCGACCTCATCGGCTCATATCACAAAACTCGTTCACATGGCGTCAGGCGGAAGGGGTTCTCACCGGAAGGCGCACTCGATGAAGTGGATCTATCTGTCCCGTCAGAGGAACGTACCAGGGCCGTGCGCCAGGAGATTGGTGGCATGGTGGCTCACTCGTTGCGTCTCCATTCCGAGAGCCTGGTGAATACTTTGGAGCACGTCGCCGTTCGGATGGTCAAGGAGGTCATGAAGAATCAGCACTCTCTATTAGAGCCAGCTCTCAGGACCTACCGAGGAAAAGTGCCACTCCAGCCCCGTCTGCCGTTGTCGTGCACATCGGCGGCACCAGGAGTGCCTCATTCACCGTCGCGCACCGTTGACAGGATCAACGGCGCTTACCTTGGGAGGTGCCAACCAGGACACTCGTTCAACATCAACATGATAGAACTGGGGCACCCCCTTGATGAAGATAAAGGCGAGGGCAACTGCTCTCGTAGCAAAGATAAGGAAGAGGCTGCTCCATGTGATCGGCCCCGACACCGCCAAAACATCTTGGTGATGATCAAGGTAGAAGCCGACGCTAGTAATCGGCCCTGATCCGTATCACCTGTTCTCCCAGTATGTGGCGTCGACTCACAGGACGGAAAGCTAGGGTACGGTTCACATCAGCCGATGAGCTAGAGGAAGTCGACATCGGTCCTCGGGGATAGCCTCGACCTACTTTTATCGCAAGAAGTTAGATCCACAACTGGGGGACAGATGATAGCCCCGTTGAAGGAATACCCGTGATTGCTTCGCATGGGATTACACGGAGATGCCTGGTTTGGACAGGAGTATCATTGAGCATCGACTTCCTCGAAGAAAGGGTTTCTACTGCTCCAACAACGAGCACGGCTGAGGGCCGAAATCCTGAAGAAGTCAAGAAGGAGATCGAGAAAATGTTGGCCGGATTCATCGTGCCATGCGTATGCTGAATGGATCTCCGATCGTTCCCTGGAGAAGAAGGACGGGATGGCGCGTGGCCATCGATTTCCGAGATCTTACAGAGCCACCCCAAAGGACGAATATCCAATGCCCGTGCGTAAACATTGATAAACGCCGCCGCTGGCCACAAGGTGTTGAGCTTCATGGATGGCAACGCCTGCTATAATCAGATTTTCATGGCTCCGGAAGATATACACAAGACCGCATTCAGGTACCAGGGGCAGTAGGCTTGTTCGAGTACGTGGTCATGACCTTTGGGTTGAAGAATGCTGGTGCAACGTATCAACGAGCCATGAATTATATATTTCATGATCTGATCGGCAAGTTGGTAGAAATTTATATCGACGACGTGGTGGTCAAATCGGGTCTCCATGGAGGGACACTGGACGATCTACGGCGCGTCCTAGACCGAACTCGGAAATTCGGCTTAGGATGAATCCGAAGAAGTGTGCCTTTGGCGTGACGGCTGGTCAATTCCTAGGTTTTCTGGTTCATGAACGGGGAATTGAGATCGGCCTGAAAGTCAGGAGGCGGTGCGTACCATGCAGCCGCCTACCACGAAAAAGGAGCTTCAACGCCTCATCGGCAAGATCAATTTCGTCCGGCGGTTCATCTCTAACTTGTCAGGACGAATCGAGCCGTTCATGGCGCTGGTGAAGACCAATCCGACGACGAGTTTCACTGGGGGGCAGAACAGAACAGGCGTTTGATGAAATTAAGCGATATCTGACGACGCCGCCTGTACTAGTTCCGCCCCAGCAAGACAGGCCATTCTACATTTACCTGTCAGTAGCTGACACGTCCATTGCTTCGGTGGTGGTGCAACTCTACGAGGGCGTTGAGAGAGTCGTTTTCTACCTCAGCAGAAGGATGCTGGACGCAGAGACAAGATATCCTGAGGTCGAGAAACTTTGCCTTTGCCTGTTCTTTACCTGCACCAAGCTCCATCACATCCTTCTGACGGCGGAGATCATCGTCATCTGCAAGTCAGACGTTGTCACATGTTGTCGGCCCCCGTTTTGAAAGGCCGACTGTAAATGGATGCTTGCGCTATCGTAGTTGATCTCCGGCACCAGCCCGCGGCGCTCAAGGGCCAAGCTGGCCGATCTCATCGCTGAACGGATCGCACCAATATAGCAGCACTATCCATACGTGCATGGGCTATGTTCTTCGATGGATCGGTTTGTGACGATGGTTGTGGCATCGCATTCTGCTCGTGTCGCCTAGGGGGCGTAGTACTCCTTCTCCATCAGATTATCTACCCCTTGCACCAACAATGTAGCAGAATATGAGGCAATACGCAAGGGAATGGAATTGCTATTGGAAGCTGGAGCTGAAGCAGTAGAGCTCTTTGGAGACTCAAAGTTGGTGATTAACCAGCTCACGGATGAATATAATTGCGAAAGTGAATCGCTTTTCCCATATTGGATGGAATGCCGTGAGTTGATGACACGTTTCGGTACATCAACTTTAATTGGATCCCAAGATCCCGAAATACCGATGCCAACAATCTCGCACAAATGGCGTCAGGCTACATAGATATAGCCGACGGATCGGAAGTTCAGATACAATTCCTGGAACAGAATGATTGGAGAGCCGAGATCTTCGATTATCTAAAAGATTCGGCTCGGGGGGCACCTAAGCGGGTAAGATACAGAGCCATGAAGTATGTCCTTATAGGAGACGACATGTTTTACAGGACATTGGAAGGGTTGCTACTCAAGTGCCTAGGACCGACTGATCTAATCGGCTCTTGCATGAGGTGCATGAAGGCGCCTGTGGAACGCTCATCGGCTCATAAGATGAAGTGGTTGATCAGGCGATCAGGGTTTTATTGGCCCACTATGCTTGAAGATTGCTTCAATTATTACAAGGGGTGCCAAGCGTGTCAGATGTTTGGAAAGATTCAGATGGTACCAGCATCAGCGATGAACCCAATCATCAAACCTTGGCCGTTTCGGGGGTGGGGTATGGATATGATCGGTAAAATCCATCCGGCGTCAGGTAAAAAACATGAATGGATCTTGGTTATCACAGATTACTTCACTAAGTGGGTGGAAGCCGTCCCTATGAAAAAGGTGAAATCAGAAGATGTGATCAAGTTTGTGAAAGAACACGTCATTCATAGATTTGGGATTCCCCAAACTATCACGACCGATGGAGGTTCGGTCTTTACTTCTAAAGAATTCAGGAAGTTCTGTGATGACTTAGGGATTAAATTGATCCGATCATCCCCGTATTATGCTCAAGCTAACGGGCAGGCTGAGGCGTCCAATCAGAGTCTGATCAAGTTGATCAAGAGAAAAATCGACGAGAACCCTCGGGATTGGCATGAGAAGTTATCAGAAGCATTATGGGCCTACCGCATGTCGTCATGGAGCCATAAAGACTTCGCCCGTACCAGCTTGTCTATGGACAGAAGCGTATTGCCTTGGGAAATTACGGCTAGATCAAGACGTGTCACGTTTCAAGATCTGACAGCCGAAGAATATGCAGCTTTGATGAGCGACACTATTGAGGACGCAACAGAACTCAGGCTTTGGTCGTTGGAGAAGATTAAGGAGAACAAAGCCAGGGTGGCTCGTGCTTACAACAAAAAGGTTAGGCCAAAGGAGTTCCAAGTTGGTGATCTTGTGTGGGAAGCTGTGTTGCTATTGGGAACCAGGGATAAGGCATATGGCAAATGGTCTCCTAATTGGCACGGTCCGTACAAAGTTGTCCGCCTTGAAGGGTAATGCATACATGCTGAAGATTGAGCGGCGAAAAATTCCCAGTGGCTGTAAATGGTCAACACCTCAAAAAATATTTCCCAAGCATGTGGGATGATGGACAGTAAGATGTGGGGGCCGATTTCAGAATCGGCCGGTAAAAAGAAAATAATAATAATAGTAAGGAAATCACAGCCGATGCACAGACATCGACTTGAGAGGACATATGGAGATTAACAGTAAGCAAGTACAGCCGATGCGCGGGCACCGACTTCAGAAAACAAAGCCGATACGCTGATATCGACTTTAGCGAAAAAAGGCCTCAGGCAGCGATATGAGCCGATGTTCTGCTATCGGCTCCCTGTACGACGGTTCCATTCGACAATCGGCAAGGGAGCGAAATTAATTAAGGAATTTTCTTCATTGATAAGAGGATTTCTTACAAAGAAAGAGCCGATTTCTTAGGAAGGAGGAACAAAAGAAGGGTCTATTGACCAATCTACTACTGCTAGGCCTACACTAGTGGATCCTAATCTATGGGCCATTTGCCTCGTCGTCATCCTCGGAACTCTCATCGGCACCGCTGCCGATGGGCTCCTCGTCGCTCTCCCAGCCCTCTACGGGAGCTTCATCTTCGTCTTCATCATCGTCGCGTGCCATCGTATCCAACACTTCGCCGGCGGGTAGCCCTCGAGGGAATCATCGTCGTCATCGTCATCCTTCCTCTCTTCAGAGGTGGGGCAGCCGTCCCAGGGGAACTGATCGTCCTCGCTCCGACTCCGCCCCGACTGGCAAGGAACCGAAGATCTTCGTCCGCCGGTCGTGACCGGTCGTCTTCGACCAAACCGAGGAGGCGGTCTTCCAGGTCCCATGCTTCTGGGGCGCGGATTCGGCGGCCTCGCGGGAGGAGGAGGACCCGTAGGAAAGCTCGGAGGAGGAGTCGGACGAAGAACAGGAAGAGGAAGAAGAGGAAGACATGGCTGTGGGAGATTGGGGCTTTTTGGCTAGAACAGAGCAGGATGGTGAAGAGGCGAACTGCTCGGAGCGGTTAAATAAAAGGGAGCATGCAGAAATTCAATGCCACAAGTGTTGAGGAGGCAAGGCTCATAAACAACGGTCAAACCATGCGAGCACCGAGAAGACAGTATCATGACGAGAGATACCGCAATGGTTCTCGCTTCCGCCACGACATGACCCGACGAAAAGCATAATGATTTTGGAAATGTCATTTCCAAAACCAGGGGGGCATGTGTTATCACCAGAATTTGACCAAGTCGGAGGTGGGCCACGATTAAGATAAGCTTGAAGGTTATATATGGAGAAAATACGAAGATCGGCCTTTTATACCAAGTTGGGCTTAATTGCCCGTGTATCTATAACATATTAGATCGCATCTTAGTTTAGAGATAGAATCTTACTCGTGCACGGTTTAGTGCACGCCCACATTAGAAAGTCCCCGGACTATAAATATGTACCTAGGGTTTATGGAATAAACAACAACACAACGTTCACCCCAAAACAAACCAATCTCGGCGCATCGCCAACTCCTTCGTCTCGAGGGTTTCAAATAAGCGACATGTTGCCTAGATCGCATCTTGCGATCTAGGCAGCACAAGCTCCACGTTGTTCATGCGTTGCCCGTACTGAAGCGTCTTTGATGGCGGGCAACGTAGTTATCATAGATATGTTAGGGTTAGCATAGTTCTTCGTATAACATGCTTACGTAGTGCAACCCTTGTATGTCTAGCCGCCCTCATATCTCAGTGTGGGGGCGGCACCCTGCTTGTTCATTATTTAGTAGATCTGATCCGTTACGATTGCTCCTTGCTTTGCAAGGATTAGTTTAATATCTGCAATAGTTAGCCTTACAAAGGGGGAGGATCCAAAGGGCACGTAGGGTGGCGTTCAAGTCCTAAACAGGATGTTCCGAGGATCAACATCATGTTGGTCGTTTGGCCTTGTTTAGGATCGGCGTGAGCACCGTGCGTGGCCGCGAGGCCCAACCTGGAGTAGGATGATCCGATTATGCGGTGAAAACCCTAAATCGTCGAGATCTCATTAGCGTCATCTTGATCAAGCAGGATCACCAAGTATTCGTGCACCCCGCACGGATCATGGGTGGATCGGCTCTTGAGCCGATTCACAGGATAACCCGAGAGCCGATCGAGGCTCGTATTTAATGTTTACGTGTATGCCATGCAGAACTAAGCGAGGCATCCCCATCACCTTCCCGGCCAGGTATAGGTCAGGTGGCACGCCTGCACTTCGCATTGCCAGACTGTAAGAGCATTGCGGGCCGTCGTCGCAGGGGTCTCGCCAGCCGCAGCTCTAGGCTCTTCCGCCCTACGTTGCTGGACAAAGCCGCTGCCCGACGGTTTCGGCGCACCAAGATCATGAGTCTCTTCAAGTAAGGGTTGTTGCAGAGCAAGATCACTAGAGTTGCTGGAAGGAGACCATAGTGATGCACTACCATCGGCTCTTGATTTGTTAACTTATCTTAGCGATCGGCAAAATTGGTAAAAGGACAAAATCAGCTGAGAAATTTCTTCTTCATTAATAAGGGAGGATTTTTACAGTGAAGAGCCGATTGCTCAAGAAAGGAAGAACAAAAGAAGAGCCGATTGCTCAGGGACTACTAATCCTACATTGCTAATCCTTGCTGGCCTCGTCGTCGGCATCGGAGCTGCCGTCGGCGCTACTTCCGGAGAAATCCTCGTCGCTGATACCCAGCGGAAGAGGAGGAATCATCCTCCTCCTCTTCCTCTCCTTCCTCGTCATCGTCATCGTCCTCGCTGTCCGCCCACGCGCGGGAGCGCTTTGCCGGCGGATACCCGACGGAGGAGGAGGAATCATCCTCCTCCTCTTCCTCCTCTACTTCTTCTTCCTCCTCCTTGTCGGAGGAGGTGGGGTTCGCCCAGGAGTGGAGGTCGTCTTCGCTCTCGCTCTTCAGTTCCCCTTCGATGAGGAACTCGAGGTCGTCCTCTCCATCGGTCAGAGGTAAGTCACCTTATGACCCGACGAGTGATTGGAAGGAGAGGCCTGAGGAGGTAGAGGAAGAGGAAGACATTGCTACAGGGAAAGAGGGTTTTTTGGGTGCTGATGGGCAGAGCGGAGCAAGGGGATGAAGTGGCGAACTGTTCGGCACGGTTAAATAAAGGGGATATAGTGGAGATTTAATGCCATTGCGGTTTCCGAGGAAGTGATGTTAAAGCTATCAAATCGCGCATAGAAGCCGAGAAGGCCAGGCATCATGATGAAGGGTACTGCAGCGGTTCTGCTCTGCCACGACATGACCCGACAAAGGAAAAACGGAGTGATTTTGGAATTGTCATTTCCAAAACCAGGGGGGCATGTGTTATCACCAGAATTTGACCGGATCGGAGGTGGGCCGCGATTGAAGATGGGTTTGAAGAATATATATGGAAGAAATACATGAATCGGCCTTTGTATACAAAGTTTGGGCTAGTTTGCCCGTGTATCCTACCATAGTAGGATACGTGTTTGTTAGATGGAGTTTGGGCTCGTTCGGTTGGGATTATTCCCACATTAGAAAGTCTACGGACTATAAATATGTATCTAGGGTTTATGAAATAAACAACAATCAGTTTCACCACAAACCAATCTCGGCGCATCGCCAACTCCCTTGTCTTCGAGGGTCTCTTCCGGCAGCATCATGCTGCCTAGATCGCATCTTGCGATCTAAGCAAAGACACGTTATTCGCTGTTCATGCGTTGTTCGTATCGAAGCCTTTTTGATGGCGAGCAAACGTAGTTATCATAGATGTTTTAGGGTTAGCATTGTTCATCGTATCACATGCTATCGTCGTGCACCCTTAGATCTAGCCCTTACACCTATCTTGGTGTAAGGGCGGCACCCGCTTGATCATTGTTTAGTAGATCCGATCCATATGATTGCTCCTTGTTCTTCAAGGATTAGTTTAATATCTGTATAGTTAGGCCTTACAAACGGTTGGAGGATCCAGCGGCGTGTGGTGCAGTTTGCTAGCCCTAGACAGGATGTTCTGAGGATCAACTTCGTGTTGGTTTTTAGGCCTTGTCTAGGGTCGGTTTACGATCGCCGTGCGTGGCCGCCAGGCTCAATCACGAGTAGGATGCTCCGATTATGCGGTGAAAACCCTAAATCGTAGTAGGTCGTTTAGCTTTATTTTGATCAAGCAGGACCACCATCCGATCGTACACCTCGTACGCATCATGGGTGGATCGGCTCCTTGAGCCGATTCACAGGACAACCTGAGAGCCGATCGAGGCTCGTATTTAATGTTTACGTATGCCATGCAAACTAAGCGAGGCACATCCAACACCTTCCTGACTAGGTAGGTCGGGTGGCACGCCCTTGCATCAACATCGGACGTGCGTGCCGAGGCTTTGCGGGCCGTCGCCTGAGGGACCAGGGCCAGCCGCAGTCCCGGGAGCCTCCCGGCTCTAAAGGCTGCCCGTCGCTGCTCGCCGTGGGTTTCGACTGCAATAGAGGGCTAGAGGACATGCACATAAAGTGTCTCTGAATTGGCCTCAGGCAGAGTTTGGGCTAGATTGCCCGTGTATCCGTACATTATGGTAGATCGCGTTTCAGTTTAGAATTAAGAGATAGAGTTTGGTCGTACGACTAGGTTTATTCCAAAGATAGAAAGTCTACTGACTATAAATATGTACCTAGGGTTATTGAGAAAGGAGGACAATCACGTTCACAACAAACCAATCTAGGCGCATCGCCACCCCTTGTTTCGAGGGTTTCTTCCGGTAGTGACATGCTGCCTAGATCGCATCTTGCGATCTAGCAGATCGCCTTATTCGTTGTTTGGTGTTGCTCGTACTAAAGCCTTGTTGATGGCGAGCAATACCGTTATCGTAGATGTTTTGGGGCTGACGTCGATACTTTTCTGATATGCTTGCTTAGCTATGCTACCCCTCAATATCTAGCTGCCTTTGCACCTATCTTGGGTGTAAGGGCAGTATCTTGCTTGGTCTTTATTTAGTAGATCTGATCTATTATGGTTGTTCCTTGTTCTCCAAGGATTAGTTTGATATCCGCATGGTTAGGCCTTGCAAACGGGTTGAACGATCCAGTAGTGCGTAAGGTATGGTTTGCTGATCCTAGAGGGATTGTTCCGAGATCGACTTTGTGTTGGTTTTTAGGCCTCTTTAGGACTAGTTTTCTACTATCTTTCGTATCTGCCAGGCTCAACTACGTGTAGGATGTTCCGGTTATGCGGTGAAAACCCTAGACTATCGTAGATTGATTTAACTTGGTATTGATAAAGCAGGATCCCCATGTTATCGAATCCAATATGAACCATGGGTCAATCGGCTCTTTGAGCCGATTCACAGGGTAACATGAGAGCCGATCGGGGCTCGTATTTAATGTTTACGTGTATGCCATGTAGGAAACTAATTGAAGCAATCCATCACCTTCCGACTGTATAGGTCCCCTCGCATTAGCCAGGACGTGTGCCGGAGCTTTGTGGGCCGTCGCCCGAGGGACCAGGGCCCACCAGCAGTCCTGGGAGCCTCCCGGCTCTCCGTGTTGCTCGTCGGTGCTCGCCGGTGGGTTTTGGCAGACAACACATTCTGGCACGCCCGGTGGGACATTCTACAGCAACTACGTCAACATCTGCAGCTGAGATGGCGGACGAACCAGTCACGTACGAAGATCTGCCCGAGGAGCACAAGAAGAAATATGATGAGATTAAAGCCGTCTTCGAATCCGATCTCATCGGCTCTTTCACGAAGACCCGTTCACATGGCATCAGGTGGAAAGGGTTCTCACCCGAGGGTGCTCTCGATGAAGTAGATCTGTCTACCCCTTCAGAGGAACGCACCAGAGCTCTGCGCCAGGAAGTTAATTACATGGTGGCTCATTCTCTACACCGTCATTCTGAGAGCCTGGTCGCTTTCGAGCGCATTGCGGTTCGCGTGGTTCAGGAAATCATGAAGCATCCTCTCCGTCAGGGCCTGCCCTAGGGACTCACCAAGGAGAAATACTGCTCCACTGACAGCAGCTGCCATTCGCGCTTGCAGCTCCAGAGCCGCAGGGTTCACCGGCCTACGTCGTCTACAAGGTTGGAGGCGAGATTGCCAATTCCCGTATGAGCCGCCTAAAGAAATCCCACATGGATACGTGTGCACATACGGGCCTGACTGCAATAACTTGGCACGCACGAACCAGATTGCAGCAGGAGGGATTTCTCACGACCGACAAACATACGTGGCTAGCTAAATATGCCACCGGAACTAGTCATGAAAGCTCAGCCCCCGCAGCTCATACCGTGGAACAAATCAGTACAATCTTGAGAGACCAGTTTGGCATCCTGCCAAAGAGGAGAACAATCAGCTACTCCAAGCCGTACCCCAACGAATATGATTTGATCCCGCTGCTGCCCAAGTATCAGCTCCCTAAGTTCTCAAAGTTCAATGGATCGTAAGGGTCTAGCTCAATTGAGCATGTGAGCCGATATTTGGCACAGTTGGGCATGATTTCAGCATCAGACGTGTAAGGGTTTTTGCGCAATCTCTCACGGACCAGTTTGGGTGGTACACCTCATTGCCACCAAATTCAGTCCGGACGTGAAGCAACTGGAAGAGCAGCTTTCACGTTCAATATCACTCAGTTACAAGCTGGCATTGCCGATCTAGCACAAAAGGCAGAAGGGGAGAAACGGTGTCGGAATACATTCAGCGTTTGGACCGTCAGAACCGATGTTATTCGGCTGCTTAACTGAGAAAGAAACGATCTGGCAGTGGTAGGCCTCGCAGCGCCGATCAAGGATATGGCTTTCCAAGTGGAATACACCACTGCGCACATGGTCCGTAAATTGACATTGTATGAGCAGCACACGACTTGTACCAAGACAAGTTCAAGCGTCGATAGGCCCGGTCGAGACAGAAGAAATTGAGGACTCGCGTAAGACCAGTGAAGTAGCCGTGGCTGGATGGGTTCGGGCGTTCCCGTGTCCCGTGCATGGGTAAAATAACAAGGGCCTGCAAAAGGGTTTGACTTCGATATAAGCAAAGCTGAGCAGATATTCGATTTATTGCTTAAGGAAAACAGCTGAAGTTACCCGAAGGCCATAAAATCCCTACGGCGCAAGAAATGAATGGGAGACCGTACTGCAAGTGGCATCACTCGTTCACCCATATCACCAATGACTGCAAAGAGTTGCGTCGGCAGATCCAAACGGCGATAGAACAAGGCCGTTTGATCCTTGGTCAGTTTGCCATGAAAGTGGACACACATCCGTTTCCTGGCGTCAACATGGTGGAACTCAGTCACTCCACGAGGCGTCGGCTAGACTTCTCATTCGATGTTAACATGGCGGGGCCTGTATACCACCATGGCAAGGATAAAGAAGGAATCGGTCAATCCCGTGACAAGGAAAAGGAGGAGGCCACGCGACGGCCCCGATATGATGACAGACGGTACATCACCGAGGAACAAGTGAGAAACGTGCGGTATCAACGACCGCTCTCCGCGCATCTCCTTAACAAATATGAGCGCGCACGACCGACGTCGGCTGTACGACGAGATAACAAAAGATATCGCTGTCCGACGTAGACAATGGAAGATATCGTGTATGATAGAGACGACGAAGGATATGAGCACCGCGCTAAGGGGAAGTCAAGAGAGCAGTGAAGACATGGATAGACACTGATTGTCCTTTCTTTAAGCATTGCTGGGATTCAGAATGAGCCGATTGCCTACAATCGATAATCGCCCGGAGTGTAGACAGCAGCAGAAGGACACAGAGGTGTCGTGTTCAAGCTGCCTAGGGCCTCTCCCATCTCTCAGCACGAGCTGAGTCATCTCAAGTGGAAGATTTCGAGGAGTCGAAGATGAAGAAGAAGATAGATACCACCGGCCAAGGTGGTGCCCTGATGGACTCAGTCACTCCCAAAAGCGTAGGGTTCAGCGGCTACGTAGCTTGGAGCAAGCCGAGGCGCAATACCTGCACACGTTGAGGAAAGCGCGGCCCGATCTGGCCGTGAAAATTCAGCAAACTTTGGAGGCGGAGACTCTCCAAAAGAAGAAAGAATGGCGCCCCAAACAGACAAAAGCCGATGCGAGTGCATCGGCTGGCACAAATATGGTGTTCATACTTCCGTCGGAGTTTTGTGCTCCAAGAACCGAAGAAGTGCCAGTGAGGTCAGCTTGACTGGCCCACGGCAGTTATCTTTGAAAAGCCACGAGAGAAGAGCTACAAACATTTGAAGGCCCTGTATCAAAAGGTTATATCAATGGCAGCCTCGTCGGCAAGATGCTGCTGACACGGGAGCGGCCAATATAATGCCATACTCCATGCTACGGCGTTTGGGACGCTCTAACGCAGATCTGATCAAAACCAACGTCACACTAAGCGACTTCAACGGCCAAGCATCAGAGACGCAAGGCGTTCTGAACGTGGATCTAACCGTGGGCCGAAAAACCATCCCTACATCATTCTTCATCGTCGACAACAGAAAAGCACCTACGCTGTCCCTGCTAGGGAGGGATTGGATTCACGCTAACTGTTGTATTCCATCTACAATGCACCAATGCTGATACAATGGGATGGAGATGAAGTGGAGGTCGTTCATGCGGATGACTCGATCGAGATCTCAATAGCTGGCATGAATATTTGGGACGCGGAAGACCAAGGGCCGTCGGAGTCAGTTTGACGGCTGTGAGCGCATCGAAGTTACAAAACGGGGTGAGGCTGGTCTTATCCACCGTCTCTGACGAGTAGCAAGAGCAAAGTCACTGGACGTACGTGGCAAGGCCGATCCCTGCGATCGGCCCCAAAAAATAAAAAGCAATGATCTCACTTCAAGCATGTCACGTGGTCGTATTAGGGAAACTCCCTCCCGTAGTGGAGCACAAATAAGTGGTAAACCTTCATTGAGCAATGCAATCGAAATGGGGGACGATTCCAGCAATCGGCCCAAATTATCCTCACCATACGTTCTGCCTGTGTTCAACATTGATCTAGCAGGCGACAGGAAGCTAGGATATGGGTTTACATCGGCTGATGAGCTAGAAGAAATCGACATTGGTCCTGGGGATAAGCCACGACCAACATTTATCAGCAAAAAGTTGGATCCGCATCTGAGGGGCCTGATGATAGCTTTGTTGAAAGAATACCGAGGCGAACGACCTCGCACGAGGCGTCAAAGCTACAAGGATGTAGCAGGTGGAGCCGATGTTCAGTACAGTTCCTGAGTCTGAGACCGGAGAGCCGACATCTTCAATTACTTGAAAGATTCGGCTCGGGGGGCACCTAATATGGGATGACGGACAGTGAAATATGGGGGCCGATGCACGAAATCGGCCAGTAAAAAAAAATACAAAGCAACAGGACGCAAGCACAGCTGATGCACAGACATTGACTTTAGAATAAAAACAGCCGATGCGCAGCCATCGACTTTAGAAGTACAAACTGTTACGAGCAGGTATCAGTACAAAAGCCGATGCACAACCATCGACTCTAGAGGTACAAGCTGTTATGAGCAGGTATCAGGTTACATGGATAAGCTCTACTGAAGGAATGCCTCGAAGGCACGGAGCGCGTTAGCACGGACACGATCCACCTCGGCGATCTCGGCCTCGTCATCTTCGTCGTTGTCCGTCACTAGCTGTTTGTTCAGGGCCCGTATTTCTGCCAGATCAGTTTTCAGTTGAGCTTTGAGGCCTTCTGCTTCCTCTTGGGGGCGGGCAATAAGAGCTTCCTTATCATGGATAAGCTGCTTGGTTGCCCGGACCCTCTCTTCAAGGTCCTCCAGTTCCTTTCGCAAGGTCTCAAGTTTGGCGGTGCTGACAGAGGTGTCAGTTTTGGCATCTAAGGCCGCCTTTCTCATTGAGCCGACATTTGTCTGCAATATCGGCTTTCAACGAAGTTGGGCGTGGCGTAGATTGATTCTCTGACGAGCTAACTTCACCCTTGACCCGTAGGCAGACAGAGTCACAACTGGCCAAAGTTTCACCTGCAACGTTACCGGGAGGTGGTGCTGGATTTCTTCAAGAACACTCTTCACTTCCTCGGGGTCTTCGACCAACGTCTCGATCGGGGAGGAAAGCAGGGCTTTGAGATGCTGGAATTGACGTAGGACATCGCCGGGTTGTGGTTCATCGCATGCCGTAGAAGGAGCCGGTTCGATGGATTCAGGGTCGAACGTTAGCAAGCCCAAGAGGCCACAACCCTGACAAACAGAAACAGCGTCAGTATGCAGCAGAAAGGAAGGGTAAGCCGAACGAAAGAAGTATACCTCTCCTGAGACCAGGGGGACAGCCGATGATGAGGCAATCGGCTCTCGTGTTTCTGCTGGGGACTTGGCCAAATTGGCGACCTTGCCAACGGCACCTTCAGGGATTACTGGACCCAGGATTGCGGAGGGCATCAACACTTCCTCGACTCCCCCACTAGAAGTGTCATCAGTCTGCAAAGGAGGTGGTTAGCCGATGCGAGCAGCAATGGATTAGCATGAAAGATGAGCCGGGAGAGTATGGAGGGTAGTTACATTTGAAGGCTCTTGGTTTGATGAAGGGGCTCGCGGTTCCTTTCGAGTCCTCTTGGTGCATCGGCTCTTTGTGCGTAGGCTGCCTTGCCCCGCTTTGATTGGAGCTTGGGGGACAGCAGGTTCAGGACCCGCCTTTTCCCGGAAGCCGATGGTGGCAGTCTGGCTGGCTCTGCGTGGTGATTTTCCCAGAGTTACCAGAGCTCGAATCCCCTCAACTGGATTGTGTTTCCTCACTGGAGTTGTCTTCGGTGGAGGCCTATAAAAGAAGAGTTAGTAAGCACAAGCATGTTTGCAGAAGCCCATAAGGGTAGATGAAATCAGTCAGGGCATGGATCAACGTACATGCAAGCTCTCTTGATCTGGAGAAGGGCTCCGGTGCTTCAAAGTTTTCCTGACGGCTACTTTCCTCACCGTCGTTCTCGCCTTGGTTGAGGCTCGGGGGGCAGCTGGCCCGGGAGATGCTTTGCTCTTGGAAGCCAATTTTAGTGAGATCGGCTGGCTCTGCATCAAAACCTTTTTCAAAGGTGGCGAGCTTTTGCAGAAGAGGACCACAGGAGCCGGTGGGAAGAATTCAAAAGGGGAGCCGTCATCATGTGTAGGTTCTGGACCATCTTGTTGCTGCAAGGAGACAGAGCAAGGTTATAAAAATCATTGTAAGCCACTTCAAGAAAATTTGCGAGTGGTAGTACCTGTTCGGGGATGTTATATTCAGCATCGAGTTGTTTCAGCAACGGTCCCAGAGCTCTCCTGAAGGCATGAGTTTTCCACATTGGCCACCATGTCTCAAAACCATCGGTTGACAAGGTGAAAGATAGATTGTTAGGGACTGGGATGGCTAGAGCATCAAGAAAGAGTAACACCTCTGACCGGTGAGGAGATCGGGCAAGTCAGCTCTGCTCTCTGTTAAGTGGTGGAGGAAGAAATGGGGAGACACCTGCCCAAGACCAAACTGCCGGGCTGCTACGACCGGCTGATATGACTCATAACCAGGTTTGATGATTCTGTTTGATGTGCTCATGCCAACTGGAAGGAAGCAGGGACGGATCATGGTGGAATACAATTGCCGGGTGCTGGTGTCATCGGCAAAGCTGTCTAGCCTGAAGGAGACTGGGTTTTCAAAATTTTCAGACTCCGTGTAAGGAAAGAAGAGAGGATTGTCCAGGCCTTGGAAGAAAATGCTGAACCACTTTGATGCTTCCTTGGGGATCAGTTTACTACCTGGAAGGCTATACAAGGCTTGGCCGTAGCTGGTGCATCGGATCTGCTTCCCGTTAGCGTCTGGAAAGGTGCAAGTAGCCAAAGATGGGAAGTTTGGGATATGGTTCTGGAAATACAACTGAGCCCTGATACGTCTCCGACGTATCGATAATTTCTTATGTTCCATGACACATTATTGATGATATCTACATGTTATATGCACATTTCATGTCATATTTATGCGTTTTCTGGAACTAACCTATTGACGAGATGCCGAAAGGCCAGTTGCTGTTTTCTGCTGTTTTTGGTTTCAGAAATCCTAGTAACGAAATATTCTCGGAATTGGACGAAATCAACGCCCAGGTTCCTATTTTGCCCGGAAGCATCCAGAACACACGAGAACCGCCAGAGAGGGGCCACAGGGGGCCCACACATGGGGCTGGCGCGGCCAGGGCCTGGGCCGCGCCCCCTGTTGTGTGGCGGCTCCGTACCCCCTCCGACTCCGCCTCTTCGCCTATATAAAGGTCTCTGACCTAAAACATCGATACGAAAACCACGTACGAGAAACCTTCCAGGCCGCCATCGCGAAGCCAAGATCTGGGGACAGGAGTCTCTCGTTCCGGCACGCCGCCGGACGGGGAAGTGCCCCCCGGAAGGCTCCTCCATCGACACCACCGCCATCTTCATCAACGCTGCTGTCTCCCATGAGGAGGAGAGTAGTTCTCCATCGAGGCTCGGGCTGTACCGGTAGCTATGTGGTTAATCTCTCTCCTATGTACTTCAATACAATGATCTCATGAGCTGCTTTACATGATTGAGATCCATATGATGAGCTTTGTATCGCTACTAGTTGTGTGCTACTCATGTGATGTTATTAAAGTAGTCTATTCCTCCCGCATGGTGTAAAGGTGACTAGTGTGTGCACCGTGTGGTTCTTGTCGTAGGCTATGATCATGATCTCTTGTAGATTGTGGAGTTAATTATCATTATGATAGTATTGATGTGATCTATTCCTCCTTCATAGTGTAATGTGGACAGTGTGTGCGCTATGTTAGTTCTTGGTTTATTTTGCAATGATCTATTATGCTCTAAGGTTATTTAAATATGAACATCGAATGTTGTGGAGCTTGTTAACTCCGGCATTGAGGTGCTCTGTAGCCCTACACAACGACTAGTGTTTGTCATCCAACAAAAGAGTGTATGTAGCACATATGAGAAAGAGTTATTTATTATGCGATCAATGTTGAGAGTGTCCACTAGTGAAAGTGTAATCCCTAGGCCTTGTTCCTAAATATCGCTATCGCTGCTTGTTTACTTTTACCGTGTTACGATGCCGTTACTACTCGCTCATACTTATTCATACCACCGTATTTCACTATCTCTTCGCCGAACTAGTGCACCTATTAGGTGTGTTGGGGACACAAGAGACTTCTTGCTTTGTGGTTGCGGGTTGCATGAGAGGGATATCTTTGACCTCTTCCTCCCCGAGTTCGATAAACCTTGGGTGATCCACTTAAGGGAAACTTGCTGCTGTTCTACAAACCTCTGCTCTTGGAGGCCCAACACTGTCTACAAGAATAGAAGCTCCCGTAGACATCAAGCCCATAGCTGAATGAACCACCAGGGACCTCCTGTTTTGACTGTTTGTTGGGAGAATAATTTGACAGACATTAGTTGGAGATATCGATAGACCTCTCCAAGGAACAGTTTGCCGAGGCCAAGCTGGGTGCCTCTGGCAAGTTCATAGGCCAAGGAAAGATAATTCTTGGTCGGAGCAAGTGAAGGGCCACAGAATATGAAGTGTTCCAACCAGAAATTTAGGAAGGCCGTGTGTTCTTTCTCTGTTACAGGGCCTTTATTTTTTATGTGGCGTCGAAGGTAAGCACCCCAGTTTGTGCACTCTGTTTTGGAAGACAGTTTGAAAGGAACCCTTGGCAGCATAAAAGCAGAGGGGCTGGGAGATGTAATGTCTAGACCAGGGATCATTGCCACATCTAGCAGAGTTGGTGTCATGGGGTCGTGGCCAAACATGAAGCAGTTCAGAGCATCGACCAGAAGTAGCCGATGGTTTTTAGAAGGTTTTCATGCTTCTCAAGGGGAGACAATGATAAAGACAAAGCATCGGCTATTCCTGTGGTTTCCCATGTGGATTGGTAAGTTTTGGATACTCTACTATACCAGGAAACCCAATCTTCAGGAGGGTTAGGCCAGGCTCGTAAGCAGTCGGCCCAAGAAGTTAGGTCTAAATTTTGGCTCACGAAAGGGATCCTATTGGCCTCGCAAGAAATCAGATGGGCAGGACTCTCGACAGAACGGGGGCCAAGACAAAGGGAGTTTGGAAGAGAGGGATGCGGCAACAGAATGTCTGATACCTAAAATTAATGGTGGAATAAAGCATTAATTCAGATGTTTGCTATTAGTTCTAACACTATGCTCGGATGGCGAGGGGCAGTTAAGGATTACCTTCAGGCCAGAGACCGTTGCGTTGGCGTTGGACGATTCCGCCATCTGATTCGCCGGCGGAGATGAATCTGCGCGGTTGGGATCTGGGATTCGCGTTGCCGCGAGTTGAATCTGCTCGATGGGCAATTGGGGATCTGAGTTTGTTCCTCGCTGGAAGGTCGCAGGTTACCGTTTGAAATTTGGGGGAATGACCACTTGGACCGGTATAAAGGGGTAACTGAGTCTAGCCTTACTGACGTGTCATGGTAAAAGGCCGATGCGTTGCCATCGGCTCTTTGTGCGTTGACCTATTTTGACAATCGGAAAAATCAAACCGAAGCATTCTTCATTGATTAAAAGAGGATTTTTACAATAAGAGCCGATTGCTCACAAAAGGAGGATCTGCTGCCTAATGTACTACTACTAGTCCTATTCTAGTAGTCCCTAATCTAAGGGCCGTCGCTGCCCTCATCGTCGCCGTCCTCGCCGCTATCGGCGCTGCTGCCGGCGATGTCTTCGTCGCTGTTGCTGAAGCCGTTGGCAGGGGCTTCTTCATCATCTTCGCCGCTGCCGTCCTCCGACCCGGCGCGGAAGCGCCGGCGGGTACTCGTCGGAGGAGGTGTCATCCTCCGCTTCATCCTCCTCGTCGGAGGAGAGGTCCGCGTCCCAGGAGAAGGCGTCGTCGTCGCTCTCCTCCTCCAACTCCCCGTCCACGAGGAACTGGAGGTTATCCTCTCCGTCGGTCAAGGATTCGTCATCCTCTGACCCGACGGTGAAGTCCCAATCCCTCTCGTCCCACCACTCTGGGGCGCGGGCCTCGTACGCCGCTATCGGATCGTACCGCCGGCTCGCTGGAGGAGGAGGATTGGAAGGAGAGACCTGAAGAAGAGAGGAGGAGTCCATGGTTGCAGAGGAGGGTTTTTTCCGATGGCTAATGCGGAACAGGAGGATGAAGAGGCGAACTGCTCGGGTGAGGTTAAATAAAGGGGATATAGTGGGAGATGATTCAATGCTTGGGCAGTTTTCGAGGAAGCGGTGCCAAAACTGTCAATCGTGCAGTACGGAGAAGTTGAGAAGACAAGGCATCATGATGGAAAGACACTGAAGCGGTTCTGCTCTGCAACGCGTGACCCGATGAAGGAAGACAGAGTGGTTTTGGAATTATTATTGCCAAAACCAGGGGGGGCATGTGTTATTATCACCAGAATTTAGCCAAGGCAGGAGATGGGCCGTGATTGAGATGGGCTTAGAGGACATGCACATAAAGTGTCTCTGAATCGGCCTCGTGCAGGAGTTTGGGCTAGATTGCCCGTGTATCTGTACATTATGGTAGATCGCGTTTCAGTTTAGAATTAAGAGATAGAGTTTAGTCGTACACAGCTAGGTTTATTCCAAAGATAGAAAGTCTACGGACTATAAATATGTACCTAGGGTTATTGAGAAAGGAGGACGACCACGTTCACAACAAACCAATCTAGGCGCATCGTCACCCCTTGTTTCGAGGGTTTCTTCTGGGTAAGCATGCTGCCTAGATCGCATCTTGCGATCTAGGCGATCAGTTTATTCGTTGTTTGGTATTGCTCGTACTGAAGCCTTGTTGATGGCGAGCAATACTGTTATCGTAGATGTTTTGGGGCTGACGTCGATACTTTTCTGATATGCTTTAGCTATACTACCCCTCAATATCTAGCTGCCTTTGCACCTATCTTGGGTGTAAGGGCAGTATCTTGCTTGGTCTTTATTTAGTAGATCTGATATGTTATGGTTGTTCCTTGTTCTCCAAGGATTAGTTTGATATCCGCATGGTTAGGCCTTGCAAACGGGTTGAACGATCCAAAGTGCGTAAGGTATGGTTTGCTGATCCTAGAGGGATTGTTCCGGAGATCGACTTGTGTTGGTTTTTAGGCCTCTTTAGGACTAGTTTTCTACTATCTTTCGTATCTGCCAGGCTCAACTACGTGTAGGATGTTCCGTTATGCGGTGAAAACCCTAGACTGTCGTAGATTGATTTAACTTGGTATTGATAAAGCAGATCCCCATGTTATCGTAAATCCAACGTGAACCATGGGTCAATCGGCCCTTTGAGCCGATTCACAGGGTAACCTGAGAGCCGATCGGGGCTCGTATTTAATGTTTACGTGTATGCCATGCAGGAAACTAATTGAAGCAATCCATCACCTTCCTGACCAGGTATAGGTCAGGTGGCACGCCCTCGCATTAGCCAGGACGTGTGCCGGAGTTTTGCGAGCCGTCGCCCGAGGGACCAGGACCCACCAGCAGTCCTGGGAGCCTCCCGGCTCTCCGTGTTGCTCGTCGGT
This sequence comes from Lolium multiflorum, assembly GCA_030979885.1. NCBI lineage: Eukaryota > Viridiplantae > Streptophyta > Magnoliopsida > Poales > Poaceae > Lolium > Lolium multiflorum. The sequence continues at coordinate 341,863,466 of CM061749.1, forward strand.
GCTCGTCGGTGGGTTTTGGCAGGCAACACTACTGTAGCAACCTCTCCTTATCTTTATTTTATTGCAATGTTGTGCCAAGTAAAGTCTCTAATAGAAGGTTGATGCTAGATTTGGATTTCTGCGCAGAAACAGATTTCTTGCTGTCACGAATTTGGGTAGGATTCTCTGTAGGTAACTCAGAAAAATCTGAAAATGTACGTGAGTGATCCTCAGATATGTACGCAAGTTTCATTAGTTTTGAGTTTTCTGATTTGAGCAACGGAAGTACCTCTTAAAAATCCGTCTTTACTGGCTGTTCTGTTTTGGCAGATTCTATCTCTGTTTTTTTGCATTGTCTCTTGTGGACTTTAAGTGAGGCTTTTTAGACGTGGAGAGCTGTAGCTAATGTTTTATTTAGTTCTTGCAATGTGTCACTACAGGACTAAAGTGGATTAAAGTTTTTTTTGAGTACTAACCCCTGTAATGAAGTTTATGAGAAGTTTGGTGTGAAGGAAGTTTTCAAGGGTCAAGAGAGGAGGATGATATATGATCAAGAAGAGTGAAAAGTCTAAGCTTGGGGATGCCCCCGTGGTTCATCCCTGCATATTTCAAGAAGACTCAAGTCTAAGCTTGGGGATGCCCAAGGCATCCCTTCTTCATCAACTTATCAGGTTTCTTCTATTGAAACTATATTTTTATTCGGTCACATCTTATGTGCTTTACTTGGAGCGTCTGTGTGTTTTTATTTTTGTTTATGTTTGAATAAATTCGGATCCTAGCAATCCTTGTTTGGGAGAGAGACACGCTCCGCTTTTTCATATGAACACTCGTGTTCTTCGCTCTTACTTTTAATGTTCAATGACAAAAGTTGGAAGCTATTGCACTTATCGTTATTTGGTTGGAAACAGAAAATGCCTCATATTGTCTTGAATAATTTGATACTTGGCAATTGTTTTGATCTCTCAAGTAGATCATGACTAAGCTTGCACCATGTAGTTTAAACCTATTAGTGGAGAACTACCGTAGAGCTTTGAAACTGATTTGCATGATTGGTCTCTCTAAGGTCTAGATATTTTCTGGTAAAAGTGTTTGAGCAACAAGGAAGATAACAGAGTCTTATAATGCTTGCAATACGTTCTTATGTAAGTTTTGTTGTACCGGTTCATACTTCTGTTTGCTTCAAACAACCTTGCTAGCCAAAGCTTTGTACTGAGAGGAGATGCTTCTCGTGCATCCAAAACCTTGACCCAAAACCTATGCCATGTGTGTCCACCATACCTACCTACTATGTGGTAATTTTTCTGCCATTCCAAGTAAATACTTCATGTTCTACCTTTAAACAATTCAAAACTTTATTACTCCTTATTTGTGTCAATGTTTTATAGCTCATGAGGAAATATGTGGTGTTTTATCTTTCAATCTTGTTGGGCAGCTTTCACCAATGGACTAGTGGCTTCATCCGCTTATCCAATAATTTTGCAAAAAGAGCTGGCAACGGGGTTCCCAGCCCCAATTAATTAACTTTCATTAATAATTCTCTTCACGTGTTTTACCCTGATTCATCATAAGCAACTTAATTTTGCAAATAGACACTCCTTCATGGTATGTGAATGTTGGAAGGCACCCGAGGATTCGGTTAGCCATGGCTTGTGTAAGCAAAAGGTTGGGAGGAGTGTCAACCATAAATAAAACTAAAGTACATGTGTAAACAAAAGAGAAGAGGGATGATCTACCTTGCTGGTAGAGATAACGTCCTTCATGGGAGCCGCTCTTGAAAGTCTGGTTGATGAGGGGGTTAGAGTGCCCACTACCATTCGTTGACAACAAACACCTCTCAAAACTTTACTTTTATGCTCTCTATATGATTTCAAAATTTAAAAAGCTCTAGCACATGATTTAATCCTGCCCTCTGAAGGGCCATTCTTTTACTTTATGTTGAGTCAGTTTACCTACTTCCTTCCATCTTAGAAGCAAACACTTGTGTCAACTGTGCATTAATTCTTACATACTTTCTTATTTGCATTCATCATATTACTCTGTATTGACAATTATCCATGAGATATGCATGTTGAGAGTTGAAAGCAATTGCTGAAACTTAAATCTTCCTCTGTGTTGCTTCAATGCCTTTACTTTGAATTTATTGCTTTATGAGTTAACTCTTATGCAAGACTTTTGATGCTTGTCCTGAAAGTACTATTCATGAAAAGTTTTGTTATATGTTATCTATTTGTTAGCAACTATAGATCATTGCATTGAGTCACTGCATTCATCTCATATGCTTTGCAATAGTATGATCAAGATTATGTATGTAGCATGTCACTACAAAAATTATTCTTTTTATCGTTTACCTACTCGAGGGCGAGTAGGAACTAAGCTTGGGGATGCTTGATACGTCTCCAACGTATCTATAATTTCTGATGTTCCATGCTAGTTTTATGACAATACCTACATGTTTTGCTCATACTTTATGATGATTTCATGCATTTTCCGAACTAACCTATTAACAAGATGCCAGTGCCGTTCCTGTTTTCTGTTTTTGGTTCCAAAGGCTGTTCGGGCAATATTCTCGGAATTCGACGAAACGAAGACCAAACATCATAATTCACCGATACGGACCAGACACCGAAGGAGAGTCGGAGGGAGGCCCGGGCCCCAGACTATAAGGCGGCGCGCCCGAAGGGGGCGCGCCAGCCTATGGGGTGGGACCCCGTGCCCCTTGCGCCGCCTCTTCGCCTATAAGACCCTCGCGACCTAAAACTTCGATACCAATTGACGAAACTCCAGAAAGACTGGGGCGCCGCCACCATCGCGAAACTCCGTTTTGGGGGACAGAAGTCTGTTCCGGCACACCGCCGGACGGGGAAGTGCCCCGGAAGCCATCTCCATCAACGCCACCGCCTCCATCATGCTCCGTGAGTAGTTCCCCCATGGACTACGGGTTCTAGCTGTAGCTAGTTGGTACTCTCTCCCCCATGTACTTCAATACAATGATCTCATGAGCTGCCTTACATGATTGAGATTCATCTGATGTAATCGGTGTTGTGTTTGTTGGGATCCGATGGATTGTTACATTATGATTAGTCTATCTATAAAGTTTGTGAAGTTATTGTTGCTGCAATCTTGTTGTGTTTAATGCTTGTCACTAGGGGCCGAGTGGCATGATCTTAGATTTAAGCTCTATACTTATTGCTTAGATTGTATCTACAAGTTGTTTGCACATGTCTATGTCCGGAACCCGAGGCCCCAAAGTGACAGAAATTGGGATAACTGGAGGGAAGGCGTAGGTATGAGGATCACATGTTTTCACCAAGTGTTAATGCTTTGCTCCGGTGCTCTATTAAAAGGAGTACCTTAATTAGATTCCAGAGGCCCGGCTGCCACCGGCTGGTTGGACAAAAGATGTTGTACAAGTTTCTCATTGCGAGCACGTATGACTATATATGGAAAACATGCCTACATGATTAATAATCTTGATGTTCTGTCTTAATGCTATTTCAATCCTATCAATTGCCCAACTGTAATTTGTTCACCCAACACTTGTTATTGGAGAGTTACCACTAGTGTAGATAGCTGGAAACCCGGTCCATCTCTCATCATCATATACTCGTTCTATATGACATTGGAAGTAGTATCAACTATTTTCTGGTGCCATTGCCTCTGTGTTACTCTGTGTTACTGTTACTATTGCTCTCATACTGCTGCTTTCACATCACCCCTGTTACTAGTGCTTTTCCAGGTGCACTGAATTGACAACTCAGTTGTTAAGGCTTATAAGTATTCTTTACCTCCCCTTGTGTCGAATCAATAAATTTGGGTTTTACTTCCCTCGAAGACTGTTGCGATCCCCTGTACTTGTGGGTCATCAATTGTTCGGGCGGCTTCGATCAAGGTTCGATTCTTCCTTTCGGCGACCCCGTTTTGTTGGGGAGTATATGGCGAGGAGTATTGATGTTGGATTCCTTCTTCGCCGAGGAAGTCATCCAATGTGTAGTTCTTGAACTCCGTTCCATTGTCGCTCCTTATTGCAAGAATTGTGGCGTTGTACTTGCGTTGAACTTGATTGGCAAACTCCATCATGGTCCGTTGAGTCTCACTTTTGTACTTGAAGAAGAATACCCAACAATAGCGTGAATAGTCATCAACAATGATGAGGCAATACTTCTTCCCTCCAAGACTTTCATGAGACGGTGGACCGAAGAGATCAACATGTAGAAGCTCCAAGCATCTTGTGGTAGAGATGATTGTCTTGGCCTTGTGAGGAGCTCCATGCATTTTTCCTTGTACGCAAGCCCTACAAACACGATCTTTGCAAAAGGAAACATCTTCTTTTAGTCCGAGAATGTGGCCACCCTTGTGGAGACTTTGCAAAGTCCTCATGTTGACATGGGATAGTCGGCGATGCCATAACCAACCCTTGTCACCTTTGGCGAATAGGCAAAGAGCGAAAGATGTTGTCTTTCCGGAGAAATCAACAACATACAATCCGTTCTCTACATATCCAACAAAGGCTACACGGAGTGTCTTGCTCCAAGAGAGGACCACCATATGTTCATCAAAGAAAGTACATAGACCCATACGAGCAATTTGATGAACGGAAAGTAGATTGTAACCAAGTGTCTCGACAAGGAGGACATTCACAAGTGAGATGTCGGGTGTTACCACCACCTTGCCAAGACCCAATACCTTAGAGCACGTGTTGTCGCCATATGAAACGGTAGAATGAGATGGATCGAGGTCAACAACAATATCCTTGCTTCCGGTCATATGACTTGTGGCTCCACTATCAACCACCCATTTAGCGCCACCGGAAGCATAGTCCTACAAGGAATCAAGTCTTGGATTTAGGTACCCATTTTTCAATGGGTCCTATCATGTTAGTAACAAGGGGTTTGGGAACCCAAATAGTCCAATCAACATTGTCCTCTTGAGGACCAATAAAGCAAGCACGAATATGTCCATAGTAATCAACAAAAAGAACATGAGAAGGGTTGTTAGAGTCGGCGAAACCCTTCGAGGCGGAGTTGGGTACTCCATCCCTTCTTGAGCTAGCATCGCTTTCCTCATGGTTGATCTCCATGTTCTCCTTGTTCTTCTTCTTCTTGGTCCTTCTATTCCTCTTCCTCTTTGGCTTGGTAGCCACTCCTCCTTCATTGCAAGAGCCCTCTTTGGCTCCATCTTTGGCTTCAATGACTCCTTCCAAGTACTTGGCTTGAACTTGGAGTCTATCAATTTTGGCCTTCAAACGATTGACCTCATCTTCATGCTCCGGGTGAGGGTGAGTGATATCAAACACTTGGACTTCCTTTGCCTTGTTCACCCGGAAATGTTCCATCAAAGCTTCTTCTTGGGGAGAGTTCATCTTCATGAGTAGACGCTTGTCACTCTCCATCTTGGCAATGTCACTTTCATGGTTGCAACACGTGCGGTCCTTGCTCAAAGGAAAGCACTACTTCAATGCTTCCTCTTGCATGGAATTGACCTCCATGAGCTTAGCTTCGCTCCTCTTCAAGGAGGCCATTTCTTCCTCATGATCACAACATGTGACCTTCTCTTTGCTCATGCGGAGGCATTCCACCAAAGACTCTTCTTGCATGCTACTCAAACTCAATAGCTTGGCCTTGGTGGTCTCAAGAGTAGCAATTTCTTCTTCATGATTGCAACAAGAGGTCTTCTCCTTGCACAAGCGGTAATACTCATCCAAGGCTTCTTCTTGAAGAGCATTGAACTCCAAGAGTAGAGCATTGTGTTTCTTCAAAGAGGCAACTTGATCAACAAGATCGTCATGACAAGAGTTGGGGTCTTCCTCATCTTTCTCCTTGTTGGCTTCCTCGAGAGAAAGCATCTTATTCTTGAGCTCACCCATCAAACCAAGAGCATGGTATCGGTCCTTGGTGAGTTGGGAGATAATAGCATTGTTGGAGTCTTCGAGGGTGATGACACTAGCTTCAAGAGACATGCGCAAATTTTGTTCCTCCTCAAGTGCTTGATTGAGAGAGGCAATCTCATTTGCCGCCTCCCTTTCAAGCCTCTCCTTCTCCTCTATAAGGTCTTGAGCCGCACCAAGTTGGGCCAAGAGAGCCCCAACATGAGTCTTGGTATCCCCTTGCATGTTAGTGAGAAAAGAATCCAAACCCACAATCTCACGCTTAATGGTGAGACTAGTGGCATCATCAATAGATAAAGCATTAGTTGAAGATGAGAGTTTGGAAGGGGATTCTACCTCCGAGGATACCTTTGCCATGAGGCAATGGGCGTTGTTGGTGATGAGGTTCTCATTAGGAGAGTCGAAGAGGGAGATAGAGGGAGTGGTAATGGCGATGGCGGCCACTCCCTCTCCTTCCTTGTTGGAGTTCTTGTTCTCATGTTCTTCATCCTCATCGGAGGAGTACTCTTCACGAATGATAAAGGCTCTTGGCTTCTTGGTGAAGGAGACCTTGTCGTTATTGGGCTTGGGAGAGAACTTAGAGAATCCTTTGGAGAGTGACTTGAACTTTTCCTTGCGAACAAGCCTTCCACCATTATCTTCTCTTCTCTAAAAGATACAATCCGCGACAAAATGACTCTTGTCGTCGCAATTGTAGCATGTTCTCCCCCTTTGCCCCTCCCTTGGGCTCTTGGAGAAGCTTCTTGGAGAATCACGTGATCTTCTTGGTCTTGTGCTTCGGGACTTGTTTCCCTCCCAAAATTTCTTGGCGGCGAGAGCCATGTGCTCATGATAGTTGGTCTTGAAATCATCCGGACCCCACTCAATGGGATCCTCATTGCTTTCACTAGCCTCATGAACCTTCATCTTCAATGCAAGGTTGGGCTTGCGGGTGTTGTGGGCGAGCAACAAGATCCTCCGCATTCTTCTTGGATCCAAAGCGATGACTTCGCTAAGGACTTCATTGGATGTCATAGCACGGAAGGAGGCGTTTTGACGGATGGCCGTCAACTTCACTTCCTCATAAGGGAGGAGATCGTTGTAGAACTTGCGCTTGATCCAATGGTCATCCACAAACGTTGCTCCAAGATCTTGCATTTGTAAGGCGAGAGCGATGAGGCGCCGATACATTTCTTCAGGGGTCTCTCCTTCATTCATGACGAAGTTGTCGGCCATGTTGTTCACTTCATCAAAATGAGAGTTTTGGATGCTCTCATTCCCGAGGAAGAGCTTGTCGAGTTTATCCCACGCTTCCTTGGCGGTCTTGAGCGAGCGGATATGAGCACGGTCCTTGGGCGTGACGGCCATGTGGATCATGTTGATGGCGGTGGCGTTGAGTTGGTCGTCCACCACTTCCCTTCTTGTCAAGTTCTTTGGGTCTCGTGGTGAGTATCCCTCCTCAATGATACGCCAAAGCTCGGTAGAAGCGCTGCGCACATGAGAACTTATTAAGAATTGCCAATTTTCAAAGCTATTTGATTCAAGTAACGGTGGTGAACCATGCGACAAGATATGTGGCATAGGTATTGGAACGTTTATGGTGTAATCACTTGGTGGTGGCACCGCATGATTATCCCCTAGACGTTCCGCAACCGGTGTCTCATCCTTCCCCTTTGTTGAAGTGCCGGTCTCCCCAAGCCCTTCCTTTTGTGGATCTTTTGTCGATTGCGCGACAAAATCAACAAGAGGAAATTGATTAGCTTTTGGTGGGGGATCCTCGGCACTTGCCTTAGAATCTACGATAGGGGTTGGCTTATGAGCAACCAACTCCATCATCATTGCCTTCATATGGCTAACGATGGATGACTCCAATTTCTTGAGGTCATCCAATGTAGCCGTAGTGCTATCGATGGGAGATGATGGAGTGGGTGGCTCAAGGGAAGGTGACCCATTCACAACCGGCTCTTGTTCGGCCATTTCTTAGGCGTTAAAGCCTGAGCAAGAAAACCTTGCTCTGATACCAATTGAATGGATCGTAGCGAACAAGAGGGGGGTGAATGGACGCTACGTCAAGTTTTAACCTTTTTCAGTTTTAGCGGTGCGGAAGGTAAATGTGATTGCTTTAGTAGTGGCGGTGTTCCTACAATGATCCTAGACAAGTGCAACAAGTAAAGGAACAAGCAAGATAGTAAGAGTAAGGAGCGGGACAACCGGATGGCACAGAGACGAGGCGAGGTTTGTTTCCCGCAGTTCCTCTCACAAAAGAGAGTACGTCTGCGTTGAGGAGGTGCTAGCCTCACTCAAGAGGCTAGGCGGCCACACCACGAAGGAAGGCCTCACCTTCTTCCTCGAGAGAGCTCCACAAAGGGGCTCCCCTTCTCCACTATGGCACCGGTCGAGGTGGTGATTCCTTCACAAGGTTGGGGCGAGCTCCACACCACAAGGAGGCTCCCAACAACCTATGGAGCTAGCACAACACCAATCTAGCCTCCATAGGTGCACTTTCTCCAAGATCCCACCATAGGAACCCTAACTCCAAGATCCACTAAGGATTAGCAAGTATTGGTGAAATCTCTCTTGGTAGAAGAATAGATCGAGGCCTCCTCCACCACTCCTCAAAATTTGGGCAAGATTGGTTGGATGGTTGGGGAGATCCTCAAGGTTTAAGCTCAGCAACAATGAAGGAGAGAGAGAGAGAGAGAAGACATAAAATCGTGTTGGGAAAGAAGGGCCCTTTAAATAGGCCCCCCGAAATCCAACCGTTATCTGCAGTTTGCCTAAGCGGTACTACCGCTTTGGGAAGCGGTAGTACCGCTCTGGATTCGAAATCCCACAGAACTTATCCACGTGGACACATAGCGGTACTACCGCTCGAGGTACCGCAATGGGCTCCAAACCTTACTGGATCCCAAGCGGTACCAGAGCGGTACGACCGTAACTCCTGTTACGGTACTTAAGCGGTACCTCGGGCGGTACTACCGCTCTCTAGCGGTACTACCGCTCAAGGTACCGTAAAGGTACCGTAACCTGTGGGACAAAACCAGTGCAGAACTCCAGAGCGGTACCATGGGGCAGTACTAGTAGGGGTAGCGGTACTACCGCTACCAGTACCGGTAGTACCAGCCTGACAAAAACTGCTTTCTCTTTTCCTCTCCAACCATGTTACCTCGCGATACACACACAAAACCAGAAAACCTATAAGCTACGCTTCAGTCCTCCGATCTTGACGTGTCCAGCGAGGTCACCGTGCACTTGCCAATCTAACAAGGATACTCAATGCACACGGTGAGATTGTTCAAGTGTTGTCATCAAACACACAAAACCCGGGGTTTAGACTTTGCTCTTTCAGTTGTGCTTCACTCTCGTCGCCTAACGTTCCCGACATCTTCCCCTAGTTCTGTAACACAAAGTGGTACTCATAGTTACTCCATGCGCAAGTTTTCTGAGCTCAACTTTGTGCACAGAACTAGTCACGCAATGGAAATCAAGAAGCAAATCCAAATCATACAAAACATATACCATGTATATACATACTTAAGTGGTTTATTACAATACTCAGTAGTAGTGTGAGTATGCAAACTCACTTATTGAAGTATAATTACAACTTATACAAATATTACATACTACAATACATGTGGTACAACTGTATTGTAGTCACGCCTCCCGTGGTGGTCTCTAGTCATGGCTTCATTCCCGGTACATCCCAGGCTTCCATCCGGTCGAACGAGTAGTCCTCCTGATAGAGTCTGGGACATACTGTCTCCCAGTCGGCCGGTAGTCTGAATCAGAGCATGATCCCAGGGAGAAATCTGTTGTCATGAAATGATTATTTAATGCAGCATAATCCTCCCATGGGGTGTACTCCCCTGTGACTCCATCATAAGCATTACCTCCATCTGTGTCCGACTCTAACATGATCGGATACTCCTCATAATCTCCCCTACTGTACTGATGGTTCTGATACTGGTTTATGGCGTCTTGATCCATCTCGGGATTACATCTTACTGGATCACTATCCGTCCCCATGAATGATCCCCAACGCCAACCTGTGGAGTTCTCAATAGGAGTCTCGGAACGCTGATGGTTTCCGGATTCCTCTCCGCCCTCATATCCACCTTGGGAGCTACTAGGAAAGTACCTAGGTGTTATAGGTGTGATTTGTGGTTCTGGATGGTCAATACTAATAAAATCACCAGCTGAATAAACTGGTGAGTGAACCTCACCCTCCATTGGTTCCTTTCCCTTCGACTCCTCCTTGGGCTCAGTGAATTCATCCAACATTGTGTCAATTGCCCCCGACAGATGTCGAGTCAACTGAAAGAACAATGTCAGTAGGTTTCGGCAGTTATCCATGTACTTAGCGGCTTCTGCAGGTTTTCGCTTTGCAAACTTAAAGTGGTTTAACATAGGATCATCTTCCTCCTCCATATGTGGAATATGTGCGAATTCGGAACCAATAAGCTCCTTGGTCTTATGTTCCCGAATATCTGTGATGGCTTTCATTATGGCTATGTGATAGGCTATTCTTATTGTCCTAGCCTCTCCTGCTGGCATCACTACACTCATTCCTAGGGATTCTGGTAGTTGTAGTCCTACCCTACACTTTGCCAATACTGTACCATCGTAGTACATGTATTTCATTACTCGGATTTGGGGATCGCACCCAAATTCGAGTAACATTGCACGGAGAATGTCAGCGAGTCCTCCGTCATAATCGTTCAGAGTTGATTCCTTCACTTTCACGTTACGTCCGGAACGTGAACTGGCCATTTTAGGCTGTAGATAAGAAAGAATATAACATTAGTAATGATGCATCATAATAGTGATAATAAAGAATTATCGCACTAAAAGATATGATTATTTTATTCTCAAGTGAATATACACCATATTTTTAGAGAATTCTTTACTAATCCTATTTGACTCCTAACGTTCCGTCCCATTTACTAGGTTCCAACCTAAGGTCAAAGTTTTTGCTCTGATACCAACTGTGGTGACCCTGCATACCACTGCATGTTGTAGTATGTCAGTCGTTGATATAACATTCACGAAGTACCAATCCGCAAATATTACATCCCTCAGAGTAGTACAACAGAACATAGCTGGTCCATAACTCGTTCATTTATTATTACAAACCATACATACATATCATCTCGGAATTCCTCTTGGGTCCTAAGAGCAATACTCCTGGGTTCGAGGTGAACCCAGCTTAGCTTACAATATATAGGTCTTAACAGGTTATACATTTATCCCCATCGAGCAGCTAATTGCTAAAGGTTCCACACTGCTCGGTTTCTACTACTAGTAGTGTACTCTAGATTTGTTCTCCTTTGGAACCGTTCCCGGCTCCGTAGACTATGATGTAGTCTACACCTTCAATCCCTCCGGAGAGGTCTGGCTCCTCATAGCAGATTTCTTCTGCTCCTTCCTGGTTGTCGGTGTCCTCCTCAAGATGATTCAGGCAATCTAAGCATGGGATTTAAGAGTGGTATGAGTACGAGCGTACTCAACAAGTTCATTATAGAAAAGAGGTGTTTAAAGCACTAGCTATGATATCAGACCAGAAAGTCTAATACCAATGCAGGTTTTGATAATCATTTCTTCAAGAGGTTGCTTTTATTTAGAAGAACTATGTCCGTCAGCCTTCACCGGTTTACTAGAACTTCATGGAGTTCCTTTCCGGCAGCGTTCGCAGTTCCAAACCCGGAACAGGGAGTGACAGTCACGATTCATTACACTCTGCAGAGGTGTGTTGCTTTACCCATAAGAGATCTTAACCTTGGTGCCAACCGGGCAGCTTTCCCATCCACACTTGGTGTGAGGCCCGGTATAAGGTCTTAGCCAATCATATTCCTCCGCTACCTCGCACACCCACCCTTTGTTGCAATCCCCGACCCTGGGTCCTCGTCGGTGTACTTATACCAATTAAGGATGGCCCCCGACCATGACAACAGTTCTGGGCTATCTACCATAAACTCCTTCGCCGGTAGATGCAACCCATCATAGACCGCATTACCGTGGGGAATTAGAGGGGGATCCCCACCCTCAAGTTGCTCCCGCAAGATACAACTGCTACGGTAAGCGCATCCGTTGATGTACGAGAGGTGGAAATACAATTGACTACTCCGTCCCACTCCAGATCTTATGGTTAACACGAGTTTTACGGCACAAGAATCACTGGACGACATTTGTTGTTTAATCCTAGATGGATATAAACCCACTGCAATGGAACCTCCACCATGTCAACACATTCCATGGTTCCATTGCCAACCACATAGTCATATTCATAGTTATGAAAGTAATACTTTTGATTTTCATGCAAGAGTGATAAGTATAGTACTTTGCAAGTAATTTGGTAAAAATACTCAAATGACATGAGCAAGTGATGACCCTTGTCCTCTGTTGCTGAAAAATAGCATCATTGTCCGATAAGGGCAATGGTTAATGAAGCGTTTATGCATGATTCAGCTTTTAGGGTTTTGTTTCCCCCTTTCCCGATGCCTTATTATTTCATGTAAGACGTAATTACTAAGAATAATTTAGGGATACTCTATTTAGGGTAAAATACTACCTTGAAATGTTGTCAAGGTGTTTTTAAAGTCCCAAAGAATTTATGGACTGATTTTATCATTAAAAATATGGTGGGTTATTTTTAATGATTAAAATATTCATCAAATTATGACTTAATCTCTTTTGTCTCCAAAAATTCCTTTTCATATTTTATTATGGTAGAGAATTTTGTGCTGAGTGGTAGAGAAGAAAAAGCACAAGCTTTGCAGAAGAAGAAGAACAAGAAAGAGGGCAAAAGGAAGGTAGACACCGGTAATATCCCTGGTAGGGTTACCCGGAGTAAGGTGGTGGCCCCAGCGAGTCACACCAGGAGCAAGAGAAAGATTTTATTCTGAACAACTAATTTGAATTTGTATGAACAATTTGTATTGGGGTTCCCTTTGTATTGGCGATCCCTTTGTGTTGAACAATTTGTATTGGGGATGCCTTTGTGTTGAACAATTTGAATTTGTATGAACAATTTGTATTGTGGTTCCCTTTGTATTGGGGATCCCTTTGTGTTGAACAATTTGAATTTGTATGAACAATTTGTATGCCACATTTAAGCCACATTTATCATTTTAGGGTTTTAGGGTTTTAGGGTTTTAGGGTTCAATTCAAAATAATTCAAAACATGGTGGAACCTTCCCATGGAGCCTTGTTATGTTACCTACAACCTAGAGAAATAATAATGGAAAAGGAAATATAGAGATATGAAGTTTTTATGCCAAAAGCTTCAAAACCACTTCCTAGTCCATGAGCTACTAGATATGAAGATGCAGGGCTTTTTGCTCAATACACCTCCCAAATACCCACTATGCTTACAAACTTTGTCCAAATGAGTCCAAATTCGTCACACTTGTGTATCTTTGAGTTGCAAACAATATCTAGTCGGCCAAAATGTAATATATTGTTCAAATAACACAATTTTACAATTTTTATGCCAAAAGCTTCAATTTCCCTTAGTCCGTTTATTATTTGGGTGCCCCTGTTTTACTTAGTGTTACTCAGTTTTCCGGCCCACTTGTTTTACTCAGTCATACTCAGTTTTGCCCTTCCGATAAACATTTCCTCACTTTTCCCCCTCTTAGTTCTACTCAGTTTTCCTAACTTGTACTCACTGGCTGATCTCTGATTGGTCGAGATGTATGTCACACGGATCTTGGTTAGTTGAAAGCTCAACGAATGCTTGCACCGTTCGATCATTTATGATCGGACGGCCTGTATCTCTCTCTACCACGATGGACGCATACGGAGACAAGAGCAGAGCACATACCTACCAACCCTGGCAGTCGCATATTCCAGTCGCATCCTCCTCTCTCGTATTTCCTCTCTTACTACGGTCGCGCGGCGTGGATCTAACCGTGCGGCGGCGTGGATCTAACCGTGCGGCGGCGTGCGGCGGCGCGGATCTAACCGTGCATGCGGCCGCGTGCGGCGGCGCGGATCTAACCGTGCGTGCGGCGCGCGTGCGGCGGCGGGATCTAACCGTGCGTGCGTGCGGCGGCGTGCGGCGGCGCGGATCTAACCGTGCGTGCGCCGTGGATCTAAGAGTGCCGGTGAGGATCTAACCGTCGAAATAGTTGAAATGTCTCTCTCTCTGTCTCCTTTCGTCTAACCGGTGAGGATTATATTCTCAGATCTGTTGAATGATGAAGAACACCAAGACGGCGGCCGTGCGGACAGTGGTCATCGATGCCACGAACATTGAAGCCATCGCCTACAACATCGCTTCGACGGCACAGACCCAGCCTTCAATGTCGGAGCCTGTTGATGTCTCACTTCCGGTGCCGAGAATGCGAATCGATGCCAAGACGATTGAAGCCATCGTCTACAACCGCGCTGCAAAGCCGCCGATCCAGCCCTCCGCAGATCCGTCGCTGATGAAGTACACCAAGACAGCGGCGGTTCCGACACTGGTCATCGATGCCACGAACATTGAAGCCATCGCCGATAACATCGCTTCAACGTTTGATGGCGCAGATGACCGTGTTCGACGCCGCAAATTGGGATAAATTATGATAAATTTGTATTTTTCAATTGCCAAATGGGATAAAATTGTTCGAACTACTACCTCCGTCTCAAAAAAAGCTTCTCCACGTTCTTGATGTGTCCATGTACATCCGTATGTATGATTTGAATTCTATCCCAATTTGATTGGGAAGATATTGATATGTATTTGATCCGGAGGCTGGTACATGCTTTCACTTTTGGGATCCCTTCACTTTTATAAAATGTTCATGCATTCTAAAATTATCGTGCGCATTACTTAGCACAAGTAGGAAATTGTACACCAAAATACAGTGCTTAGAGCCACAACAAAATACAGTGGTTAGAGCCATCTACTGAATAACAATTCTATACTAAATCGTCTACCAGAACCACATAACTGCTAGGACAGGGATGACACCTAATAAAACTGCACAGATGAATCTACTTTTCTCCTCTCCCATCACTTTAAGTTCATGTTCTAGATTTTCTACCACTTGATCAAATACGGCAAGATCTGTCTCAACTCTCAACTTCTCCTTGCGAATAAGCTCTGAATTCTTCTTTTCTTCCTCCACAATACGCTTCAGCTCGAATATCATCAGGTTTTTACGGGCCAATTCATCACCTAAATTGGCCACTTTATCCTCCAAATCCATCCTCTGGCTACACCACTGGTTGATTCATCTTGGTATGCAATGTACCATGGATCATCGGCTTGCCTGGCTAACTGTAACAATAATGGAAAAAGAACAACTGAAATCACCCCAACAGGCCATGGCGGAACTTCAAATTCAACGGTAGTACAGAGAGCTGAAGCTAGATACCTGCACTTCCGACGAGGTAGGAGAAGTAGAACGTGGCCACGACATGATCGAATCCCCACCCTCGCCGGTGTACCCGCTACGACCAGACATTGAGGACTATTTCGTACCTGCAAACTCCAATAAATTACGGGAACCGAATCGATTAGGGGGCGGGGGAGGCAGAAGCGGAGGTCTTACAAAGCTATACCAATTGGTGCGCGGAACAAATCCCGGTCGTCGTGGGCGGCGGATCTGCTTGCGACGGACTTTCCTGCGGTTGGTACAATGCGTGCGGACGAAACAAGTGCTGGAGCCGTGGTTGACGTGCAGCGCCGCAGTTCGTCCGACGCCGCCGGGGGACAGAGCCGACGGCGCAACGAGGCGCCGGCGATGGCTGCTCCGTCCGACGGTGGGGAACGAGCTGCCAGCGGTTCTCCGGTCTAGCTTAAGAATAATTAATTAGCGAACTTGTTGCTTCTCTCTATGATATTCTCTAAAGACATATATCAGAGCGGCAATATGTGAGTTTTCCTGAAAAATAGACGACCCACGGGTCATTGGCTGCGCAAGCCCCACAG
The DNA here is from genome assembly GCA_030979885.1 of Lolium multiflorum. Lineage (NCBI taxonomy): Eukaryota > Viridiplantae > Streptophyta > Magnoliopsida > Poales > Poaceae > Lolium > Lolium multiflorum. The sequence continues at coordinate 341,879,227 of CM061749.1, forward strand.
AGCGGCAATATATGATTTTTCTCTCTAAATAAGTAGACGATCCCACGGTCATTGGCTGCGGCAGCCACACAGAGCGACAATATGTGTCTTTTCCTGAAAAATAGACGACCCCACCGGTCATTGGCTGCGGAGGCCCCACAGAGCGGCAATATATGATTTTCTCTAAATAAATAGACGGCCCCACTGGTCATTGGCTGCAGCCCCACGAGCGGCAATATATGTCTGTCTTTTCCTGAAAAATAGACGACCCCACGGTCATTGGTGCGGAGGCCCTGCGAGCGCAATATATGAGTTTCTCTAAATAAATAGACGACCCCACTGGTCATTGGCTGCGGCCCCACATAGCGGCAATATATGTCTTTTCCTGAAAAATAGATGACCCCACGGTCATTGGCTGCGGCAGCCCTATAGAGGCCCCATTTGTCATTGGCAGCACCGCGTATAAAATCATGAAATAAAACGGCCCACACGTCAGCGATAGATGGATGGCTGCTCCGACGTGTCTCCGACCCTACCCGTCAGCACGAGACGGTCAGGGAGAGCTGCCCCTGTGCGGCCCCACCCGGTCAGACTAACGGTCAAGGCATCCGACCTGACGGCTACCGGCCGTTCCAGACTTGTGCGTGTTTCAAACTAGAGGAGGGGAAAACTGAGGAAAAACTAAGGGACTGGGGAAAACTGAGTACAACTAACGAACCAGGGGCACGAAAATAGAAATCCCTTATTTATTTTTTAGAGTTATATTCATTTTATAAAAAAATTGGAAAGATTCAATTTAATGGGCATTTTTGAAAAGACAGAAATGCCCCTGGGCCCACCTGTCAGTCGAGCCCAGTGGGTTGGGTTAGACCCGCTCGGTCCAACCGACCCGTGCAGTCGCTCACAGTTCTCCCCCTCCGCGCCGCTTCGACCAACCCTAATTCCCCTCGCGCTCTGGCGACCCGCGTCGCCCTCGCCGTCGCCGGCCGATTCTGGTGAACTCCGGAGGTGTTGGCCTCCGTCATGGTGCGCAATCGACGCAGATCGTGACGGCGCGTCGATTTGACGCGTGCGTCCAGGGTTGCTCGACCTCGACCCTCTCTGGTGCTAGGGTTGCGGTCCTCACCGGCGATGCGTGTCGGCGGCCACTCCAGACCTCCCTGGGGCTGCTTGGCGGCTTGCTGGTGATGCGCTGGGTGCGGTGGCGCTTGGCGTGGCCTGGCCTGGCTGCAGCTTGGCGCTGTCGTGGCCTGGTCTGTGCCGTCACAGCCGCCATGGCTGCGTCAACAGCTTCCTGCTCCCAGGTTTGTTCGCCTCCTTCACTCTCTTACCTGTTCTTCCTCCTCTCCTTCCTCTGAATGCCTTTGCATTTATCTTTTCGGTATGCTGGCTCTGCCAGTACACCAGCACTTGCTCCTACGCTGTTGTGTTGCGTTCATGGCCATATTATGCTCTTGGTATAGCTGCTGCTGTTGTATGATTAGCTCTGCCCTGCTACTGTCATGGTTGCTGCTGATGTGCTGCCCTGCTCTACCTAGTGGCCATGCTTAAGCTGTGCTATCCTTTTTGTGCATGGTTCTATGCAATTTCTATAAGCCATGGGCTTGCTTATGCTTGTATTGCTTGCTTGCAGCTATTCATGTGCCTCTATTCTTATTACTACTCCTGCTAGACGATCAAGTGTATTCATTTTTCTTGCCCTGGCTTGATTACTGTGAGCAATATCTTGCTTATGCAAGTACCAGTGCTATCAGTGTGATGCTCCTGGAGCTTTGCTTCACTATAAAGCTCTGTTGAGCTTGTCCATTGACTAATTAGCTCTACTTCTTGTTGGAGTGCTTCTGGATACAATTATAAATCATTTATTTGGTTATTTGTGATCAAGGTTTTAAATAGCGCGCTATTTCTCCGCTAATATCGCGCAGTAGCATATTTGGGGGGTCTACGCTAAATTTTAGTAATTTTGCTCGCTATGGCGCTATTTGTGAAATAGCATGATATATTGTGCTAAAACTTCATAGCGTTAGCGCGCTATTTTTTCAACCTAAGTTGCTTTCACTTTTTCGTGGTGATGAACTACAATATGATGGTTCCTTTTCTAGACTAGAACTTAATATTGCTAATGCTGATGATTCTTAAAAAAGAATTTATATTATGTTGTTGCCTTGTGGAATACTGATGTTAGCCTTCTGAAAAATTAGAGATCTATTTGTTGTATGTGGTTATGTATGTATGATTCAGTCTTTTTTGCACTAAATATCCAACCTTTTTAGCGAAATCCTTTATTTTTAGACTATATTTAATATTTTTTTTCAAAACGCTATTTGAAATATAGCACGAAATTAGCACGATATAGCGTCCATAGCGTTTGAAGGAGACCGACGCTATTTCATTTAGCACGCTATTTTAAACCTTGTTTGTGATGCTATTGTTCATGATCTGTGACTGTTTAATTTATATGCCTTATGATTGATGCTAGACTTGGCTCTAGCATGCACTTGCATGCTCTGTCAAGCCCTGATAATCAACTGATCCTCAGTTGCTTGATAATTGGCTTCTGATTTATGATCTATGCCTCACTGGGACTCCTCCTGGTGTCTATGTGCTGCTCAATTCTGTGATGATGCTTGTTTGTACTTGCTCAAGCATCTGCTGATGCTTGAAATGATCCTTTGGATCATATGCAAGGTTCTAGTGCATGGTTTAATTCTGTATTTCATTTATCTGTATAATCTTGATTTATTATATGGATAAATGATGTGAACTGCTTAGCATGATGATCTCATGGATGGATTTAATGGAGCTAGAGGGATGCCAACCACTGGTTAGGTACCCTAGCTCATACTGAACCCTACTGGGTGATGATAAGTGTGCCTGGATTGATGATTTAAATTATGGTGTGGTTGAGGTGGCCTTAACAGCAATAGCTTGCTGTTTTGGTAGCTTCCACCTCAAGTGGCTTGTTGTTTATGGATAAATGCTTGCTGGTTGATCATATTTGGTTGTCAGAAGCTTTTGATGTTGACAAATAATTGCAGAACACTTATTCTTCTGCATATCTGATGGTATAGCTAGCTGTTAGGTGCTTGGTGACTTTGGGTGGCTAAATAGGATTAAATCCTTGCTGGATTTCTCTGGTTGTGTCACTGTATTGATACAACCAGTGTTCCCTTGGTTGTTTTCCTGCTAGCCTTTCTTTTTGTTTGCTGGCACCAAATGGTTTTGCAACCAAGTGATGATACAAATAGGGTTCTACCCTTGTTTGCTTCTGTGATGCAAGTGTATGCTTATTGATGAGCAAAACATGGGTTTTGCTCAGGATCATTTGTGTATACCTCACTCCAGCTCCTAGATTGGTTGCTGATGTAGAGGTTTTGCTTCTGGGAATTGGTCAAGGCTTGCCCTGCTCCTCTTGCTGGCTTGTCTTGATTGATTTCTGGTGGTGTTTTGGAAAGGTTGAACAGCTCTGGCTGTTCTTCCTGTTCTTGCTGTTCTTACCCTTGAAGTTGCTGTCGATGAACAACTAGGGTTTGGGCTGTGAAAAGGTTTTATACCCCCCGTACCTTGCTTCCTTTGTCGACAGCACTACCAGGGCACTTTGGTGACTCTCCCATGGCCTGTGTATGTTGTTGTGCATGCACACAGCCTGGTGAGCTGCATGTGTGTGTGTGGCTTGAAACTTGAGCTTGTGGTGGATCAGCTCGGCAAGGTTTTGGTATTATCCCCAAATTTTCCATTTCTTCTCTAACCTGCCAAGTGGCATTGCCACTTGGCATAATCCCTGTTTAATTTTGTCTTTGTTGTTTATCTATGCAGGTTTTAAGATGATGATCAAGAGGTTCTTCATCATGAGTTGATCAAGAAGTTCTTGAAGAATTAGCTAGTTTAGCCATTTGTAATATTCTGTAATTTTTTCCTTTTTTTTCTTATGTTCAATTTCTGTAATAAGTTGTAATACTTATAATTCATGTGAATATTGTAAATGACAATGTATTATGTGTGATAATCAATAAAGCTCAAGGTTTCTCTAATGAGCTTTAGTTATGTGTTATATTCTTTTATATATTTGATTATTTATTTATTTAATGAATTATCCCAATTTGAATTATGAGATATTCAATTGATATTTGAATTTGAAATTCAAACACAACTTGTTTGAATTCAATCATGCAACTTATATTGAGATGACATATGTTCCCCTCTCTTCTCGAAAACCCTACTTGAGTTAATTGAGGTCTAAGTTTATCGCACTCTCGAAACCCAAACCCTGTAAGGTGTCGAGAGAGAAACTTGGCCCCCTTCGATGCAGTTTTTCTTTAAAAGCGCGAAATTTCCCCAGAGTTTACGATGCAATTCACATCCCTTTCTAAATTCTACCCCTCGATCGTCTCTAAACCTGGGATATTACATAGAGGCACGCCGCTCGTGGTTCGAGAAGATGAGAAGACGATAAAATTAAGATACAAGTAAGACCAATTGTTGTTATAGGAAATACACTCACACGACGGGCTTCCTTGTTTTTGATAGTGAGTCAAACTTGATTGGCTACATATCTTGAGACATATCACTATAATTGAGAACTTTTGGTTGCTAGCGAGCTTAACAAGTAGCTCATGAAACTCGTTAGCTTGATTGTTTAGCTCATTAGCGTTAACGAGCAAAAAATGATCTTTGACTTTGTGCATTAAGAAAACAAGCCGACCTCAAAAGAGTCAAGCAAACGAGCGCTCGTTTAGCTCACCGAGTTTCGAGCTTTATGTCTAACCCTACTTGTATGCAAGAGTTCAAAAAATGCTCACATATCCAAGAAGGTTAGGAAATTTTCCATATTGATGGAAACCATAAGCCTTTTTTTCTCCTATAAGGATCTCAAGAACACACCAAAGCTACACATATCAGATTTGATTGAGTAAATGCTTTCAGATGCATACTCCTGAGAAATATAACCACTGAAATGGATACTGTCAGCGCACCAAAAATTTAGTGCGTCGAGATAAAATTCGAAGAGGTCTGGGCCAGATAAAAAAATCTGTGCACCCTTACCCTCGACACACATCTATGGTTATGCAGAGGTCGGATGTAATTACTTGATCAAGTAATAAAGCGTCCATTATCGGAAAAAAAAAAAGATAGAGTAGAGTACTGAGGATTAGAAAATAATACTACCAAGATTTAGGAAAAAAAAGTGAGCATAAACGTTTATTAGGCGTGCGCGTACCCCTAGATCGAAAATTTGATCAAGTTTGTATTAATTATATATTATAAAAATTATATCATTAGAAAGTTTAGATGTTCTTTCTTCTAATAATATAATATAATTTGTGCATTATATAATTTAAATTATATATATCAAATTGACGACCTAGGTATACGGAGAAGACTAGTAAACTGAGATTTACTAAGATGAAGGGAGTACTAAACATGCTTTTAACAGTAAATAAGAATTTACAGTTTAGTGGAATCATCTTCACTAATCCCTACAAAACTTTTAGTGCCAAACAAGACCGTAGACAAAATGAAGATGGATTGATGAAACCGCCTGCAAGAACAGGCACGGTTTTCCATCTACAGGCTAGGCCAGTAGCAACGTGGAAAACGAAAAGAATCCGGCTACCAATGTCAAGGTGTTGAGACCTAGGCTTCATAGTCGGTTTGAAAAGAAAATATTTTCTTCCCAAGAACTCATAAATAAATAAATAACCTCCCAGGCCCGGCCCAGCAAGAACGAACCCATATATATCGTCTCATCATCGATCCTTCTATTTCGCCAGAAAGAAAGAAAAAAACTCATTACGATGACGATGCCGCCGCCACTCCTGCAGCCCTACGACCCTACGAGGGGGCTGATCTCCTGCTTCACCGACGACGGCCTCGCCGCCGATGGCAGCATCTCAGCCGCCACGGCCGAGACCCTCCGAGGCCTCCTCGTCGACCTCTACCAGGAGGCGTTCCGGCGGCTGCCCGTCGAGGACATGCGGGCGGACGGCGTAAAGACGGCCAAGCTAGTCGACCGCGGCGGCCTCTGCCTCGGCCTCCTCGACCCCGTCACCAACATTGTCCTCAACACCGTCTCCCTCCTCCCCGACGGCTTCGAGACGACGACGAGCCCGGCGAATTCCGGGCGCGGCCGCCGCGAGAGGACAAGGGATAGATGGGACGATGTAGCGTCGAGGTCCAGCCGGTGCCTCCTCGAGTTCATGCGCGCCTACTTCGGGCTGCTCACCGAGGAGCAGGCCGGGCGGTACCTCGTCTGGGCGCGCGCCGACCTCGCCATGGCCGTCCTGCTCGTGGAGCATGAGCTCTACGCCGCCCGCCCCGCGCCGCCCGACCCTCGCTCCGGGAGGACGCGGAGCTCCCTCCGCCTCGCTGCCACGCACGTTAAGCACCCTTCGCCAGACAAACTCGTCTCGCTCGCCACGGCATGGCTACCCCCGGAGAGTCTCCAGATGCTGGCCCCCGTTCTGCGGCAGGAAGGCCGCAGGCTCACCGTTCACGACGTCAAGACCGTCCTCCAAGTGCTCCGCCACCAAGACGACATCTCCGCCATGACGACCTTGCCGCCGTCGCCAATGCTTGAAGAAGGCACTACGAGCTGCACCGACCTTGGAGATGGCCGGATCGCCTACACCACCATTGTCCAGAGAGCCGGCGACCACATCGCGTCCCTGCGGCGTCCTCAAGACATGGACCCCACACACCCTGCACCGCCGGGCACGATGACGAAGATTCCACCGGGCTCGCCATGTTTGTTCGTCCGGTCTCTCGAGGCCGCTGACACCGACGTGTGTCCATATGTCCGGTCATTGGAGATGTCGCTCTACGGCGCCATCCATGGTTTCTACCTCAGGGCGCTCGCCATGCTGCCAAGCCACGCCGCGCGCCAACACGTCCGCGGCGTCCTCCTCGCCGGTCACTGCTACGGGCCCATGGATCCCGTGTCCAACATCGTTCTCAGTGCCGTCTGGTACGACACCAACTTCCCGCTCCCGGACGCCGACCGCCGCACCCAGCCGCACGACATCCTCGACACGGTCGCCATCCTCCGAGCAATGTCCCGCTCCCTGCATGGCCTCGTCGCCCTCCTCCACGCCACCTCTGGCCAGCAGCTGCCATTGCACGAGATCCTCAAGTACCTGTGCTACGCGCAGTGCGACCTCTCCGTCATGCTCCAGCCCCATTTACTCCAGGATGGGAGCTCTCCCAACCCTTTTGTAGCTGCCGCGACCGCCGCCGAGCACCCGCAAGCGTCTTCCGTGGCAGCATTTTTCGCATCCTTGGCACCGACGAAGCTGGACAAGCTCCGGTCACTGATGACGAGTGCCACCGCCAACAACACCGCGCTCTCTTGTGAGTCCTTGACACAGATACGTACCATCCTCAAAGAAGAAACCGCGGCGACGAGGCCACTTTCTCAGAGAAGAAACCTTTCCAAGACGGCGCTGGGAATTCTCGCGAGTAAAAGGCAGGCCTATGATCGACAGCAAAGCTTGATCCGCGGCAAGATCCAACAGCTGCTGCGGGAATACGCCCGTGGCCATCCTTCCGAACCAAAATACAAGCTGGATTTTATATGTGGCACGGCCTTAGCTGATCACCCTCGCTACGGCAAATTCTACCATGTCAACTTCATGGCGGCCACCAAATCCGCATCCGGGAACACACTCTTCTTTGCCCAATTCATGGCGTATCACGATTACCCCAAGACATCCATCTGTTGCCCTCTGCCACAGGCGTATGATACGGGTAAGCTAAACTACTTAGTATATTTTTTTTCTTAAAATGCAGATTATGTTCATGCCAATTTGGTTCTGCCAGGTCGTTGCTATTATGGCCGGGAGTCGGCACGTAAGCTCGCGTATCCGGACCATTCCGTCGACTACTTCTCCTCGACCGACTTTACTGATGGCGGACTAGATAACACGGAAGACACGCTAGACACCGACTTTCTGTACTTCGACTCGGAGAGGGACGTGGAGCTCGCCAAGGTATTGCAGAGAATGGCAAAGCAAGATGAGGCCAGACAAAGGTCTGCAAGGTTTGATGAATGGCGCATGGCTCCCTTATGCTAATGCTAATTAGCTCAATCGCTTCAGCGAGTGCGTGTCCCTCTCAAGTAGGTTACTTTACTTGGTTTGTCTGCCTCGATCTGTTTGGCTTATTTAGACTTGATTAGAAATATTAAGAGAAATAGTAGCATGGGTATGTACTACTACTCGCCCAGGACTCGGGCTGCTAGTTCTTTTTTTTTTGAAACGGAGGCAAAAGCTTTGCCCCAATCTATTAATTAAGAAGAGGGTTTAGCATGAAAAGAGCATGCGGTTACAAACGGGCCGGATCTTATTATAAAAGGACTACTCTCGCGGCATCAAGTTACTCAAGCGCTTAGCTCTCGCTAACACCCAAAGACGGGCCTCACCTCTAATCTTATCGAAGACTACTTGTGTCGGCGCACTCTTAGAGCGGAAGACTCTAGCATTTCTCTCGTTCCAAACCTCCCATGATACCAACAAGGTGATGGTTGCCATTGCCTTGCGGTGTGGCATCCCTCCGCCCGCCATGAAATTCCACCAACCTTGCGTATCCAAGCCCGTCCATTGTGTGGCATTGAGGGAGGTGAGCCCCAACCAATCTTTGACGAGACCCCAAAGGCGGATGGTGAAGCGGCAATGGACAAAAAGATGCTCGGTGGATTCCGTACATTGTTTGCAAAGGGGGCAAAGGCCACAATTAGGCCAACCTCGTTTGGCTAAGCGGTCGGCCGTCCAAATTCTACCTTGGTTGGCAAGCCATGCAAAGAATTTAACCTTGGGCGGCGCCCATGCCTTCCATATCGTCTTGTTCATGGGCGAGGCGGTTGACCCAAGAAGTTGTAGTTCATAAGCCGACTTTGCCGTGTAGTTCCCGCTCGGGGTAAGCCTCCAAGTGATGTCGTCCTCCACCTCGGGGGTGAGGTTGATGGTGGAGATGAGGGACCAAAGGTCGACAAATTGTGAGAAGTGGTCTAAGGAGAAAGAAGCGTCCAAAGCGATTTTGCTAATCCATGCCTCGCCATTCATAGCCTGCGACACCTTCCAATTCTTTCTCTTGGACGCCGCATATATGAGAGGGGCGACGTCGATCGGCTTTCTACCATGAAGCCAAGGGGCTTGCCAAAAGGGGGCCTTCTTCCCATTTCCCAAGGTAATCGTGGTTGCCGCATAGAAGATCTCCATGTCGTCTTCAGAGCATGGATTTCCATAGCCAACCCAAATCTTGGAGGGGTCTTTCCACTCAAGCCAAGGCCATCGCAAGCGAAGGGCCGTGGCGAATTTCTCTAAATGAAGAATCCCAAGCCCGCCAAGTTTCTTCGGCCGGCAAACAACTTCCCAATTAACCTTGCATTTTGCCCCGGTGGTGGAGTCCTTAGCGGACCAAAGGAAGGCACGTTGAATCTTGTTGATGAACTTTATGGTTCCCGGGGGGATGGAGAGTGGTGTGAGGTGGTAGATAGCTTGGGAGGTGATCACGGACTTCACAAGGGCGGCGCGGCCGGCCGTGGTGATAAGTTTTCCATTCCACGTGGGTAGCTTGTTCACACACTTATCCTCGAGATGTTTGAAATCCCTCCTTCTCAAGCACCACACCGAAAGTGGTAGGCCAAGATACTTGAGAGGGAAGGAAGCACGCGAGGCCGGAATACCCTCAAGAACCTCATTGAGGTTGATATGGTCGCATCTAATCGGAACCACCGAGCTTTTTTGGAAGTTTGTGCAAAGACCCGTGACCTCGCCAAAGTTTTGGAGGATGGAAGCCAAGTTCATGATATCTTCCTTGATGGGTGCCACAAAAACCGCGGCGTCGTCGGCGTAGAGCGAGGTCCGAACCACTGTGCCGCGGCCATGGAGTCTGTGGAAAAGCCCATGGTCAGTGGCCAACTCTAGGAGCTGCGAGAGGGGGTCGATGGCGAGAACAAAGAGCAAGGGCGAGAGGGGGTCCCCCTGCCGTAGCCCCCGGCCATGCAGGATGGGCTCGCCCGGCACCCCATTCAAGAGAACCCTCGACGTCGCTGTCACAAGAAGTGCCACCACCCAATTCCGGAATCTACTAGGGAAACCTCTCCTATGCATGAGGTCCACAATGTACTCCCATCTAACGGAATCAAACGCCTTTTTGATGTCGAGCTTGAAGAGGAGAGCCGGGGTCTTGCTTTTGTGAAGCTTTGTTGCATAGTTTTTGACATATAGGAAGTTGTCATGAATGCTTCGTCTTTTGATGAACGCGCTTTGGGCGTTAGAGACAAGATCGTCCATAAGAGGGGCAAGCCTAAGAGCTAGGATCTTGGCGATGATCTTTGCGATGGCATGGATCAAGCTAATGGGTCGGTAGTCCGTGATCTCCTCTGCCCCATCCTTCTTGGGTAGTAAGGCGATATTGGCCGAGTTCAACCAATGGAAGTTTTGAGCATGTAGGTTCCCAAAAACATTCACCACCTCCATGACGTCCCCCTTGATGATATCCCAACATCTTTTGAAGAAAGCCCCTGTGAAGCCATCCGGGCCCGGTGCCTTGTCACCGGGCATTTGAAAAATGGTCTGCTTGACCTCCTCTACTGTGAAAGGTTCGCCTAAGGGTGTAAGGTCTGGGTCCTCAAAAACAAGCTCATCCCAGCTGAAGTCGCATAGCCTGGGTTCCCCTTTGGCAAAGATGGACTTGAAATGATCGTGGACAATCTGTTCCTTGGCTTCATGCTCCGTGACCCATGCAAGGTTATTTCTAAGGCGATGGATATGATTTTTCCTCCTCCTCGCGTTAACCCTCAAGTGGAAAAATTTGGTGTTAGCATCCCCCTCCTTGATATGGGCAATGCGAGCACATTGTTTCTTCCTTGCCCGTTCGATGACCGCGAGGGCGATGACTTTCCTCCTGAGGCAACTCACAAGGTCAAGCTCGCCAGCCGAAAGATGGCGACTTTCCTGAGCGAGGTCAAATTGCAAGATGACAAGCAAGGCTGCATGTGCCAGGACCTTAGTGTTGGAGAAACGATGACGACCCCATTTTGCAAGGGCCTTCCCTGCTAGTTCTTTCATTAAGAACTGAAACGAATTGATCAGCTATCTGCCATCTGGTTACATCATTGTTACTGCATAGAACAACAACAATTAGCCGATTTATCTAGGCGTTTTCGCATCATTATAATATGGGAAAGACTGATACCTTATATGCCATTAGGTAGAAGTATGCTGGATGATTATTAGGCTCTGGAAGAACAACACTCTCGTTGTTTTTACATTGCAGCGACTTCTGACATGGTGTGGGTCGATCCTCCCACGTCAGTGTGATGTTTCTTGTATGTACTCCTAGCTCGGTTGTATGGATATCCTTGAGATTGATGTTTCTAGAAGCTCAATCCATATTCCTCCTTCCCAGACCTGCCATGGCTGTAGAAATAATGCATCTTCGGAATAAAATCACTTTGGTCTACAAAGTAATACACATGGATGCGAGAGTTAAAAAAAATGCTCACATGTCCAAGGAGGTTAAGAAATTCTCCTTATTGATGGAAACAATAATTCTTTTTTGTGCCAAGAATCTCAAGAACACAGCAAAGCTGAACACGACGAATCCAGGTGCTAGATGCGATTCGCCACTTGAGTGACAAGATAGAGAATCACGAGCAAAATAACTGCTTACACAACAGAATGTACAATTAACTTACAGGCAGAAATACTGATTTCTTAAGTCGCGAATATTCACGCGTGCGCACGCGCTATACATGTAGTGCAACTCTATGTGTGTTTCTAGCATTTTACATGTCTACAAGAGGTCTCCTTATAAGTTGCCCTCAACTCCTCCCCCTTAGCCGTGTGGGACTAAAAATTGGGCAAGCTGGTCCATGGCTTCCGATTACGTCGTTGTCCGCTACTCCGCTTACCAGAGGAAAGGCCTCCCAGTTTTCGGTTGTGCCTTAGATAGGCCTTGGCGTCTCCCTTGGGCCGGCCATGTGCAGAAATTGTGAGGACACTGTAGCTGCAGTTTACCACATATAATAATACTTCTGTTGATTTACTCCATGAGTACAACTATGGACGTTCCGATATGAATTGTGCATTGCTCCCCTCCCGCATGCATGCACATTCTCTCCTAGAGGGCGCGCACTGCCCCTGGGCCCCCGACCGGATGCGCGCCGCCGTCGCCGAGCTCCGACACCTCGCGCGTCTCCGCGACCCTCCGCGCAGCCGCTCCGCGAGGCTGTCACACCGTACAAGGACGAGCTCAACGACGGCGGGGCTATTCGTAGCCTGCACGGAGTAGGCCCAGGCGGCGCCGCGGAGGTTCGCAACACACCTACTCCTCCACCTCATCCGCGTGACCCGGTCCATCACCAATATCAAGGTGAACTCGCCAGGCACGCGCTCCTCGGCGGGTTCGAGCACGAGTCCTTCTATATATCTAGATGGCTCCTTCCTCAAGACATCGGCCGCATTCCGGCGTGAGCGATACGCGACATGCACGGCATGAACCCCGGCGAGCTGCTAGGTGTTCTCCCAACCCAACCTGTGCATTCGTCCGCTACGCCGCAGTCATGTTCGTGTCCCTCCCCCCGCCGCGCGTCGAGGCGGCCGTCCTAGGAGGCCAGCACCAGAAGGCTGTGACTTATGCCAGAGCCTACGGGAAGTTCCTGCGCGCGGCCAAGGCGGTGTGGCTGCGCTGCACCTCCTGCCGTTCACCTTGGAGCCGCAGTCCAGTCACTTCAAAGCCGGCCCCAGCGCCGAGTTCCACCCGGAGTACACGCAGAGCGTTGTCGTGGCGGGCCGCTGCGCCAGCCCAGGCTTCGCCGGCATGGTCGTCGGGTTCGCGGGGGCGCCCAGGTTCAAGCTGTGTGACGCCACCGTGGTGGCGTCGGCGCTGCTCTCCCCGCACGGTGCGTCCGTGTTGTAACGGTCTCATGATTTCTTCCATCGCTAGGTCGCCGAGACGATCGATCAGGAGCTAGCTAGCTAGCTCGTTCACGTACGTATGGATCCAGTTGCTTACCTTCTTGTTTTGGCTAGCTGCTCTCAAACCTAGAGACTACACGAGCTATGTCTCCACGAAGAGCATCTCGCCACTACGTCATGTACGTTGGCGTGACGGCCGCGGTGGCTAAAACACTATCATTGGATGATCTGCGCTATCTGTTGCTCCCTGCCTCAAAACCTCTGGTTAAAATAGCCAGCTATAGCCGATAGCCGCGAATTTTTTTGAAGCTATGAAAGGCTATAGCGGGCTATAGCCATATAGCGGATTTACTAAATAATGAAAAAAAAATTTGGGCATCATATAGTCATATATATATCAGTAATTCAAAAATTAATAACATAATAACATCTTCACATAGGAGATACACATAATAGTTCACACATAGTTAAATACATAGTTTTGTCCAAATAGTACAATATTATTACGTAGTTTAGGACATAGTTATGCCCATAATTACATAACTAAAACTTGGTGGCTATTTTGCCAAGCAAATGGGCCGGTCGGCTGAAATTTTTTGTCCAAAATTTTGGGCCCATTGAGCGGGAAGTTAGCGGCTGTGAGGCCAAATTAAGGCTAAATAGCCTTAGTTGGGCTATTAGCGGCTATTTCTGTTTTAGCCTTTAAAGCCTCTAGCTATAGCCGCAGGCCTCGCGAAAGGCTATAGCCGGCTATTTTAAACAGAGCTCAAAACTGGTATATTTTTGATTTTTTTTTGCAGAAGTGGTACTGCCCTCTAAGTGTATCCCCAAATGTGGAAGCTTCTTGTAATCTACTGTAATCATTCCTTGGATAGTTTCACCTAAACCGTGGTCTATTTTTTTTATCCAATGCTACATCAATTGTTCCTCTTTTTTTTCATCTACTACTACCTTGTAAACTGGCGCACGGAGCGCGGGGGCAAATGTCAAAATAGATGACTTACAATTGTTTCATATGTAGTTTGATGGCCCTTATGGCGTATATAAAGATGTACAAGGGAGGTGCTTGGAATATAATGCAAGAATCCTAGAGTCCTAGACTATCTTACTGTCACATTTCCCCCCAGTCGCAGCGATAGCGAAGTGGACGATTGCTACTAGATTTGAAGTTTCGTGCTTTTGTCGTCTTCTTAGCCGTGTCATCGTCAATGTCCACTACTATTTCCCTTCCTTCCCGAGGAGTTGTTGAATGGAGTTGTTGTAGATGTGTAGCTGTGGACATTACCGTTGATGTCGAGGTAGCCGAACATGATATAGACGTGGTCGATGTAGTTCTCGTCGTAGTAGGTGGAGCCGCATTCGTCGTGTTCATCATTACTTTATCCCTCCCCTCCGTTCATGCTGCCTTCCTTAAAACTTAACCCAAACCACGAACCCTAATCCTAACCCTAAACCCTTTCCGTGAGGCCTAAACGCCAAATCTTAACCCTAAGTCCTAAATTCTAATCCTAAGTTCTGAACTCTAACCCTAATTTTAAACCCTAATCCTAAACCGTAACCATTTCTTTCTAAACGAAAGAACGACCATCTTCATCATCGCTCCCTCATCATTGGTCACTCTGTCTAGCGTTACCGTAACCACTTATTCTTAACATGCACGGATCATCTGTGAATCGCCCTAGCTGATGCTTTTCTTCACGTGGCGGACGCGTCTCCATGTATGTCATCCATTTCAACTCTCGTCTTCGACTCGCTAGCCCTAGCTAGGGCTTTTCTTGACGTAGCGGGCTAATCTCTGTGTCTTTCGTCCACTTTTACCAATGTTACCATAACCACGCCTTACTTGGTGTGGACAGATGATAAACCAATGGTGAATATTTTTTGACGCGCACATATTGCTACAGGCTGGATGAAGATGGGGCCAATTTGTTCTAAAGAAGCAATGAAGTCATTTTTTAAGCCAGTTTAGAGAGCACTTGATGAAATAACTCTGCTATCACATGTGTGGCTGTCCTAAAATTAATAGAGGAGAAGCACATACTCGTTTCCTACATAATAAACGCCCAACATAAAGTGGGGGCATATATACTACATTTTGTCAGGATTCAGATTCCCTGCTGCATTGTCAGAATGATGGTACATCTCAGGATCACGCACGAACCGAACCAACAGTGACAAGGACTACCGTCAGTGTGAAAACTAAAAAATTAATTTTAATGGAGCCATGCGGTTATGTTCCTAGTGCAGAAAAGCCTCGATCGCTTCGATTAAAAGTAGTACCGTATACATATTTGATAAGTGATAGCTGAAAAGGTTATCTAAACCATATCAGAATCAACATGATTATAGTAGGGCCTACCTTGTTTCAAATGCTCGATGATACCTTGTAACCAACAATTTAACATCAAAATTTGGATTCTGTGATTATTAATTTGGTCTTCAGTTCTAATTATATATGCCTCATTTTGCATACAATACTTTTATTTAATTCTTGCCTTGGTAGCTTTGTAAAATTGGTTAGCGCCGGGTAGTAAATCCTCTCTAATCCTCCCTACGCATTTTTAGGAGAGGCCTAGCCTGAAACTCCTAATTAAGAACATCTCTAACCGATGCCCAAAAACTTAGAGGAGCATAATTTTTCTCCACTAAACGGTGGCCGCTAAGTTGGAACCCTAAAACTAGCACACCATTTGGACCAATTTCATAGGAATTTAAATAATTTCGGCCATCGTTCATACAATTTACACATAATCCATATGATTTAACTAAAACATGAACAAAATTTAACCTAAACACACTACAAACTAAAACTAAAGCTTAAACTGAGGCTGCCACCATCTTTATGCCTCTCCGCGTCTGTCTAGTCGTCGAAGGCGGAGAAGTCATCGTCGTCGTCGTTTCCTCCTCCTCCTGTGTGGCACCTCCCGTACATGGTGTGTACATGGTGTACGCCGCCGCCTCCACCAGCACGCGTTCGGTGTTTTGGCGCCAGAGGTTGGCCATGTACTCCTCGCCGACACGCTTGGCCTCGAGGAGTTCCCACACTTCGCAGTCCTCACTCGCGAGTAGCCGCATTCGTCGTCTTCATCATTAATTCCTCCCTCCCATTTCGTTCACTCTAACTAGTGTTATCATAACCACTCCTCCCTTAACCCTTAACCCAAAACCCGAAACCTAACCCTAACCCTAAACCTTAATCCTAAGTCCTAAATCCTAGCCCTAAGTTCTAAACTTTAACCCTAATTTTAAACCATAAACCCTAAACCACAAGCATAACCATTTCTTTCTTAATGGGGAACGACCATCTTCATCATCGCTACCTCATCGTTTCTCACTCCGACTAGTGTTACCGTAACCGCTCCTTCCTTAACCCTTAACCCAAACCCCGAACCCTAATCCTAACCCTAAACCCTTTCCGTGAGGCCTAGACCTTAAACCTTAACCCTTAGTTCTAAATCCTAACACTAAGTTTTGAACTCTAACCCTAATTTTAAACCCTAAACCTAAACTGTAACCATAAACCATAAGTATAACCATTTTATTTAAGAACGTGGAACGGCCATCTTCATCATCCGCTCCCTCATCATTGGTCAATTCGACCAGTGTTACCGTAACCACTTATTCTTCACATGCACGGCTCATCTGTGGATCACCCTAGCTGCTACTTTTCTTCACGTGGCGGACGCATCTCCATGTATGTCATCCATTTCTACTCACATTACCATAACCACCGCTTTCTTGAGGAGCACGACTCGTCTTCGACTCGCTAGCCCTAGCCAGGGCTTTTCTTGATGTGGCGGGCTAATCTCCTTGTCTGTCATCCACTTTTACCATTGTTACGAAAACCACCCCTTTCTTGGCGTACACAGATGATAAACCAATGGTGAAAAATTCTTGATGTGCACATGTTGCTATAGGCTTGATGAAGATGGGGGCAATTTGTTCTAAAGAAGCAATGAAGTCTTTTTTTAAATGCTAGTTTGGAGAGTATTTGAAATGAAATAAGTCTGTTATCACATGTGTGGATGTCCTGAAATTAATAGATGAGAAGCACATGCTGGTTTCCTACATGATGTTTGGAAGTCATGGATTCAGGGGAATAGAGTAAACACCCAACATATTTTCTCAGGATTCAGATTCCCTGCTGCATTGTCAGAATGATGGTAGGTACATCCCAGGATCACATACGAACCGAAGCAATAGTGGCAAGGACTACCATCAGTGACAACTTAAAAATCAATTTCAATGGAGCCATATGGTTATGTTCCTAGCGCAGAGATGCCTCACTTGGAATAAAAGTAGTATTGTATACATATTTGATAAGTGATAGCGTAAAAAGCTTATCTAAACCATATCAGAATTAACATGATTATAGTAGGTCCTACCTTGTTTCAAATGCTCGCAAGTGTCGATGAATCACAATACGTTGTAACCAACAATTTAACACATAAATTTGGATTTATGTGATTATTAATTTGGTCTTCGGTTGTAATTATATAGGCTTCTTTTTGCATACGATGTTATTTTTACATCTTGCCTAGGTAGCTTTGTAAAATTGGTTATCGGGTAGTAAATCCTCTCTAATCCTCCCAGCGCCGCCGCGCGTTTTTAGGAGAGGCCTAGCCTACAAGCTCCTAATTAAGAATATCTCTAACCGATGGCCAAAAATTTAGACGAGCATAATTTTTGTCCTCTAAACGGTGGCCGCTAGGTTGGAACCCCTAAACTAGCACAACATTTGGACAAATTTCATTGGATTTTAAATTATTTCCACCGCATTCATACAATTTACACATAATTCATAGGATTTAAGTAAACATGAAAGAAATTTAACCTAAACACACTACAAACTTAAACTAAAGCTTAAACCGGGGCCGCCGTCATCGTTATGCCTCTCCGCGGCCATCTAGTCGTCGAAGGCAGAGAAGTTGTCGTCGTTGCCGCCTCTTCCGTGGTGCCTCTTGTACATAGCCTACGCCCCCGCCACCACGTGTTCGGAGTTTTGGCGCCGGAGGTTGGCCACGTACTCCTCCCCGACGCTCGAGGCGTTCCCACTCATAGCGGTCCTCCCTCGCGAGCTAGGCTCCGCGACCACGGTGGGGCGGCACGAAGAGCTCTGGCACGGGCTCCACGGAGTCGAGCGAGAAGTTGAGCGTGATGCAGTTGCTGCCGTGGAGGCGGATGTTCTCGATGTCGTGCCTCCATGCCCCCTGCGCCGCCGACTGGAATGTGCAGAGCCAGATGCACCAGCCGGTGTTCTGGTCGGTGATCTCGGCCACCCACATTCCCCACTCGCGCTGCAGCATGCCTTGGTAGCGGCTATGCGGTGCTGGCGAGAGGTCGGTTGGGGCGCTAGATCGGTGATGCGACGTGCCCCTAGCGCTGCGGATGGATGGAGGGGAGCGGTGGCGGGAAGATTCGGCCATCTCCGGCACGGATGCGGTGTAGACGGGTGATTTGGCGGCGGCCGGAGGTGGTGCAATGGGTGCTGCGGCGATGGGGATTGGTTTTCTCCTCGGTCGGCCGCCGCTCAAATATAGGAGGGGGAATTTTTTCTCCTTGGCCGCGCATATATAGGTCGCTAATCGGTTTAGGGTTTGGGCTAGAGTCCGCTATGGCCGTTAGCGGCACATATTTGCTCCTTGACCGTTTTGTTCATCAGTTAAAGATGCTATGATGGTGAAAATTTAGACGTTGCCTTCCCTTTTCTCTCCCAATTAAATCGTGCCTGCATCCTAGCATGCTCGCCGATTAATCCGAGTAACTAAGCAATCAATAATTTGCCAATGGCCAGTAGCTCTAACTTGTATATGTACGTTCGTACATACATCGCCACTACTCCTTCCGGTCAAAAGTCAAACTAGGTAAGCTTAACCAAACTTTTATAAAAACCAAATAGAATTAAATTATATCAATGTTGATATGGAATTATAAATGTTAATATCTTCTCTAAAGTTTGATTTTATTAAATATTATAGGCATTCTATTTTAGGATAGAGAGAGTATTGTCTTTTTTTCGATGGGATGTGAGCGAGCGTGCTTCTTGGTCGTGAATTCACAGGGAATTAATTAATCCTGAGAGAGCGTGCTTCTTGGTCGCCAATTCGTCGGAAATTAAATAATCATGTAAAAATAAGGAAGAAAATTAAAATGCCAGTTGAGTTAAAATAAAATTGTAGAGAAAAGAGCTAGACATAGGGTAGGGAAGGCAAATGGTGTAGAGTAGAGAGCAATACCATACGCATACCAATATAGTCAGTGGATACAAAATTATACATATACCGGAAGGGGTAGCTGGATACAAAATTATACATATACCGGAAGGGGTAGCTGCGGGTATGAAACTTTACACGTATCCATGCTGGACGTACGGGTAGCTGTACCCATTGGGTACCCAACGGGCAGCTCAAATAGTACACATGTTCATGTTCTGTATAATTTTAATATATCAATAGCACATTTGATAGAAAAAGTAATAATTATGTCAACTCAATAACATGCCAATTATTGGAATTTAGATATCCTAATCGGTACCCTAACTCAGAAGCCAACAAGAGTTGACGTGTCACATGATAAATTGACGGTAAAAATGGGTAGGGTATAGATGAAATCGGTATAAGGTTATATGCGTGTTTTACCCATGATTTAACAGGAATGATACGTAATTAACACCGGTCCTGAGCAGGTGCGTCCGACGTGACGGAACAGGGTCCCTAGCACAGATACGTATATATACATACATATATAATTGTAGGGCTAGCGAGGGAAATAGACTACTGATTGGAGGTAATAGCTAGCTAGGAGTAGCCTTTTGTTTCAGCGCCCGTACTCATCATACGATAAACCTACTCCAGCGTGTTCGGTGTACGTACAGTTTCCTCGGCCCTCGCTCCGCCTTCCGTAGCTACTTCGAGCTTTCCTTGGAAAGGTAGAGCTCCGTCGGATCCAAATCCGGGTGTAGGCAGAGACGCTCGGCATGCAGAACCTGGAGAGCGACCGCCCGCGCGCGCACCGCCTCCAGCCGTGTCATCCACTCCAAATACAGTACGTACTACGTCGCTGTCTCCATCTTTTGTGCAAGCAAACAGCTCGCAACCGATTCGGTCCAAACCGCCGAGGGGACGCGGCTCATCATGATTCTTTTTTTCTTCTTCGGCCGATCGATCTCACACTTGTGGTATTTTCGGCTCAAGACGATGAGTGCGAGATGAGCTGGCTCCGCGGGCCGCGGCAAAGCATGGACCGATGATTAGCGACTGGCAAATTCTACCATGTCAATTTCATGGCGCGCGGCCACCGCATCCGCGTTCACCAACACGCTCTTCTTTGCCCAATTCACGGCGTATCACGATTACCCCAAGACATCCATCTGTTGCCCTCTGCCACAAGCGTATGATACGGGTAAGCTAAACTAGTACAGTGGAGTATAATTTTCTTTTCTTAAAATGCAGATTATGTTCATGCCAATTTGGTTCTGCCTGCCAATATACAGGTCGTTGCTATTATGGCCGGGAGTCGGCGCGTAAGCTCGCGTATCCGGACCATTCCGTCGACTACATCTCCTCGACCGACATTACTGATGGCGGACTCGATAACACGGAAGACACGCTAGACACCGACTTTCTGTACTTCGACTCGGAGAGGGACGTGGAGCTCGCCAAGGTATTGCAGAGAATGGCAAAGCAAGATGAGGCCAGACAAAGGTCTGCAAGGTTTGATGAATGGCACATGGCTCCCTTATGCTAATGCTAATTAGCTCAATCGCTTCAGCCAGTGCGTGTCCCTCTCAAGTAGGTTACTTTACTTGGTTTATCTGCCTCGATCTGTTTGGCTTATTTAGACTTGATTAGAAATATTAAGAGAATAGTAGCATGGGTATGTACTATGATACAGTACACACTAGTTAAAACCATGTAGATCCGTGTTTTAGATTATTGTACTACTCCCGGGACTCAGACTGCTAGTTCGTTGTTTAAGAACTGAAACGCAAGTGATCAACTATCTGCCATCTTGGTTCCGCAGTAATGGTTGTTACTGCATGGAACAACAACATTAGCCGATTTATCTAGGCGCGCGTTTTAGCATTATAATATGGGAAAGACTGATACCTTATATTCCATTAGGTAGAAGTATATTGCTGGATGATCAGGCTCTGGAAGAACAACAGTCACCTTGTTTTAGCATTGCAGCGACTTCTGAAATGGTGGCTCGATCCTCTCACATCAGTGCGATGAATTCTGAATGTACTCGTAGCCTCGGTTGTATGGATACCCTTGATGTTGATGTTTCTAGAAGCTCAATCCATATTCCTCCTTCCCAGAGCTGCCATGGCTGTAGAAATAATGCATCTTCGGAACAAAATCACTTCGGTCTACAAAATAATACACATGAATGCGAGAGTTAAAAAAAATCTCACATAAATAAGGAGGTTAAGAAATTCTCCATATTGATGGAAACGATAATTCCTTTTTGTGCCAAGAATCCCAAGAACACAGCAAACCAAGGTGTTAGATGCTATTCGCTACTTGAGTGACAAGATGGAGAATTACAAGCAAAATTACTAATTACACAACAGAATGTAACATTAACCTACGGGCAGAAATACTGATTTCACACGGCGTAATATAGAGAATGACAAGGAACACTCCTGATTTTAATTGAGCAACAGTTCAAGGATAAACAGGATGCAGTTCAGATCACACTCAGGAAAGAAAGATACACGAAAGCCACACATCCGTTAGGTTGCTGAATATAGCAGTGAGCTGCTTCGGATGTTGTCCAAATCTGCAGCAAGAACACAGCTGAAATTGTTAGAGAAGAAGAAGAACGTATCATATATCATATTAGATCCAGTGAAAATCCATGTGAGTGCAGAAATCGAGTTAACGTGTGGCACTTAAAAACTCAGAAACGGCTTTGACGGGTGTCTGGCATGGCGCTTGCTGTTGGATATTTTGGTGATCTAGGCTGCTCTCCTAGGTCAGATCTTTTTGGGTTGCTACAGTAGGGGCGGTGCTACAGTAGCTACAGTAAGGCGGCACTACAGTAACGCTACAGTAAATGGCCACCTATCCTTATGTGGTGTCTTGATCGGAGACATCGATTTTGATCCAATGGTGCTGGTTCCCCTAGTGCATAGTGCTAAACATATATAAAGGGGTCAAATGACCCTAGAAGAGTGGAGAACACACGGCTGCTCTCAGCTCTCTCTCTCACTCTCTCTCTCACACAAATTAAGCCACCGATCAGGCTAGCACTAAAGCACTGGGAAGAATCAAGCACAAGTTGCTCCATTTTGGTGTGAGCAATTAAACAAGAGGAGACATGGCATCATCTTCAGATCAAGGTATTTCTGATCTTATTCTTTTGTGGCTCAAACTAGAGCTAGTTGATCCTGCTGGATCCAACAATGGTATCAGAGCATCTAGCTCTTAAGTTTGAGCCCTCTTATGTTAAGATTCATGCTTGATTTATCAAGCCAAGATCAAGATCAAGGGCATATGCACATACCCATGTGTTTATGTTGTCACCAAGTCAAGGCATATGCCCAAGTTGCTTCTGTGAAAGAATTTTATGCTTATGTTTAAAGGCTGTTCTTCCTGGTTATTAATCATGCCTTAAGTTTAAGCCCTGTTTTTTCACATTCTAAGCCCTAACAGATTATGTGACACTCTAGGGTTTCAATTTGAGTTATTAACTAAAGAAATTAAAGCTCTTATGTTAAATTCCTATTTTTTCCAGAAACCCTAGAAATGTTGTCCTCTTTTCCCCTCCTCAATTATGAGCTTCTGGTTTAAGATTGATTAAGATTTAAAGGGGAAATAAGTTAATTATGCACAAATCTTGATGATTTTCCCCAATCCGGAACCCTAACATGATGAAAATTTCCCCTGTTTTGATGCACATGGTTTCGGTCAAGCATGAATTGAAGTGGGGATGGATTGATTTGATGCCGTGATCAACCCTAAAGCAAAATCCCCAATTTACCGAAACCCTAAATCATGAAATTCCCCATTTTGGAGGAACCCTAACCCTAACTTAAGAATCATGGCGGTGGAATTTACCTTATGGGTGTCGTCGCCGTCGCTGGCCACGGCGGCGCCGGTGCCACCATTTAATGATGGCGGTTCTGCCCGGGCATGTACCCGAGCAAACCTGCCGACCACCGCACCGGGCCCTGGCGTTCCTTCCTCACGTGCACGTCGCCGTTGAAGGCCGCCGCGGTGCCGGACTTGCGCTGGCGGTCGACGCTGTCGCGGGGACGCCCGCACGCGTTCGCTCGCCTCGCGCAGGGTGCCGTCCAGAGCCGCTCGACGGAGCTGCGCGCTGGCCAAAGCTGCACGCAACTCCGGCGAGAGGGCCTAGATGACGCCGAGTCTTCTTCCCCGTCGCGTGGTACTCGCCGCTGCTGTCGCTTGGTCGCTCGGCGTTGCCGCCGCTGTCGGGAGAGGAGAGGAGGAAATGAAATGGGCTAGGGTTTCGCGGGGGTCAGGCGACGGCGGGCTGGTTTTGTTCTAGCTGCAGTCGTTCCTGGCCGTCGGATCGCATCCGACGGTTCAGGCCGTCCAGGCGTGTTGCTAATGGGCTGTGGTCCAAGAGGGGATCAGGGGGAGTTAAAGTGCTGGGCTGGGCCAATTTTGGCCCAGTTCAGCAGGATTATTATGCTAATAATAATAATAATAAAAAAAAAAAATTTAGGGCTGAAATAAATATCTTTTCAGGGCTATTTTTCTGGATAAATTGATTATGCTTATTATATTTATTTTAGGCCACAATTTTAATTGTCATGCCTAGTTAATTTACATGTTGTTATTACATTTATTATTAAGTTTGTTTATGATTAATGAATTATGGTGATTTTCATCACTATAATTATTATGTGATAATACTTCCGCTGCAAAATAAAGTTATGGATCCTCAAATAAAGTGTGGTTTTATGCCTTGTCATTCTGACCAAAGTTGTTTGACGGGCATTTTAACTACAAAATTCTTTTATTGGTCTGTTTCACTTCTGGCCAAAGCTGATGTGAACCGGGTCGGTAAAAGAAAATAATGAATGAGGATCATTAATGTGTGGCTTCTATTTATCAATTTGGCCAAAGCTAATTGATGAATATTTGTCCACAAAATTTTGTTGTTCATTTTCATCTCTGGCCAAAGCTGATTTGAATTTGATCAATAAAATTTAATGATGATTATGATGATGCTTACTAAAGCATTTTGAATTTTTCTTTTGCAGCAACTAATGTCTCTAATATTGCTGGAATGCTAAATGGCATCGAACAGCTAAATGGCAGCAATTATGTCACGTGGAAGGAGAAGCTTGAGATCACTATGGCCTTACTCAATATTGATTATGCTCTCCTTAATGATCCTCCTGAGGTGCCTAAAGAAAATAATGAAAATTATGAAGCCCTCAAGAAGGAATATGACATTATTAAGGCTAAGTGGGATGACTCTAATCGCAAGTGCCTTATGATGATAAAGGGCTCCATTACACAGAGTATGAGGGGAGCCCTTCCTGATTGTGAGACAACAAAAGGGTACTTTGCAAAAATTGAGCATCAATTTAAAGGGTCTTCTAAAGTTTATGCAACAAGTCTTATCAGAAGGCTAATTGATGAAAAATATGATCCCACTGGAAGTCTTCGAGAGCATATTATGAAAAAGTGCAACATGGCCACCAAACTAAAGTCAATGGAGATGGAAATCTCTAATGGTTTCCTCGTCCATTTTATTATGTCATCTTTGCCTCCCCAATTTGATCCATTTATGATCAACTATAATGCGATGGATGTTAAATGGGAGATTGATGAAATGATGGCGCGATGTGTGCAAGAAGAAGAAAGGCTTAAGGCTGACAGAATTGATCATGTTAATCAGTTTGGTCATTCACAAAAGAAGAAGTATAGAAAATTTGTGAATGAATATGTGAAGCCCAAGCCTTATAAGTTCAAGGAAAAAGGCCAATCCTCAAAAGGATCACAGCAAAAGAAGCCTGAAAAAGCGCCTAATGCTGAAGGAAATAATTCCAATGCTTGTCACTTTTGTGGAAAAGGTGGGCATAGGCGAAAGGATTGTTTTGGCTTCAAGAGATGGCTCAAAGAAAGAGGTACCGACGCTATTACTGTTGTTGAAGAATCCCTTTATGTTAATTATGCCACCAATACTTGGTGGATTGATTCAGGTGCAACAATTCATGTTGTAAATTCGTTGCAGGGATTCAATATGAGGAAGACCCTAAAAAGAGGGGAAAGAACAATTAGAGTTGCTAATGGTGTTGAAGCTTATGCCGAGGCGATTGGAGACTTCACTCTTACACTTCATGGCGGTTTTAAGCTTCAGCTAAATAATGTTCTTTATGTACCCTCGATGAAACGGAATTTAGTTTCCGTCTCATGTTTAGATGATGATAGTTATGAGTGTCACTTTGGGAATAAGCAGTGTATAATTATGTATGACAATAATAATGTTGGCCTTGCCTGTCGACACGACAAACTTTATGTAATTTCCCTTTGTGATGATATAAATAATGTGGGTTCTACCTCAAATATAAATGTCGGTACCAAACGCAAACGTAATGATAATGAGACTTCTTCAAAATTATGGCACTATCGTTTAGGCCATATTTCGAGGGGGAGGATTGAGCGTCTCATTAAAGATCAAGTTCTTCCTTCTCTTGATTTTTCGGATGCGGATGTTGATCATTGTATCGATTGCATCAAAGGAAAATATGCCAAGAAAATTAAGAAAGGTGCAAACCGAAGCACGGGAGTTTTGGAATTAATTCATACGGATATATGTGGTCCGTTTAATGTGAGATCGGTGGATGGTTATAATTCATTCATAACGTTCACTGATGATTTCTCCCGTTATGGATATATTTATCAAATCAAAGAAAAATCAGAGGCATTAGACAAGTTCAAGATTTTCAAAGCTGAGGTTGAAAATCAATGTAATAAAAGAATTAAAGTTGTAAGATCTGATCGTGGTGGTGAATACTACGGCAGACATGCAACTTATGGTCAAATTCCTGGACCATTTGCAAAATTCTTACAGGAAAATGGCATTGCCGCCCAGTACTCAGCACCGGGTGAACCTCAGCAAAACGGGGTGGCTGAAAGGAGAAACCGCACACTTATGGATATGGTGCGGAGTATGTTAAGCCACTCCACTTTACCGGTGAATTTATGGATGGAAGCCCTTAAAACAGCAGCACATATTCTTAACAGGGTTCCCAGTAAATCGGTGCCCAAAACACCGTATGAATTATGGACTGGGAAAAAGCCAACCCTGAATTATTTTCATGTATGGGGCTGTCCTGCTGAAGCAAGGATTTTTAATCCGGTGATGGGAAAATTAGACCCCAAGACAGTCAGTTGCCATTTTATTGGTTATCCTGACAAATCTAAAGCATATCGATTTTATTGTCCAAATCAGGCAACGAAATTTGTTGAAACAAGACACGCTGTGTTCTTGGAAAGTGATATGATGAGGGGGAGCATGACTCCCAGAGAAATAGTCTTGGAGGAAAAACAGGAATATGTCCCGATGCCTGTAATCCAAGAGCCAGTGTTTCCAGTACATACTGAAATTGCACCTCAAGTTTCAGCTCCTGTAGCTGATGGTGCTCACATAACTGGACAACAAAAGGACCAAGGACAGCAATTACGAGTGTATTCAAGAAGGCAACGTGCTGCTAATGCAACACCTGCTGATACACCGGCGACTGTTCCAGATGTCACATCTAATGATGCTCTTATTGAAAATAATCAGCAGTCTCAAACTGTTATTAATGTGCCGAATAATGAGCCTCTTAGAAGGTCACAGCGGGCTAGAAAGCCTGCTATTCCTGATGATTATCTCACCTACATGAGTGAGGATACAAATGAGCCAGTGTTGGATAATGATCCCACCTCATTTAAGGAGGCTATGGAAAGTGAATATTCGTCTAAATGGCTTGATGCTATGAAAGATGAAATGAAGTCCATGAGCACTAATAATGTATGGGACTTAGTAGAAATCCCTGAAGGAGCCAAAACAGTTGGATGCAAATGGGTCTATAAGACCAAACGTGACTCCAAGGGTGATATCGAAAGGTTTAAAGCAAGGCTTGTGGCAAAAGGATTCACTCAAAGAGAAGGGATTGATTATAATGAAACTTTTTCACCCGTCTCTTCGAAGGATTCATTCAGAATAATTATGGCACTCGTGGCTCATTATGATTTAGAGCTACATCAGATGGATGTCAAAACGGCATTTCTAAATGGTGACTTACATGAAGATGTATACATGGCACAACCGGAAGGTTTTGTTATGGAAGAAAATAAACATTTAGGATGTCATCTGAAGAAATCCATCTATGGTTTGAAACAAGCATCAAGAGAGTGGTATCTCAAATTTGATCAAGTCATAAAGAAATTTGGCTTTAAGGAAAATAAGAAGGACAATTGTGTTTATGTTAAGTTCAGGGGGAGTAATTTTATCTTCCTGATATTATATGTTGATGACATACTCTTGGCCAGCAGTGATAAAAATATGTTGATGGAGACCAAGAGATTCCTGTCTTCAAAGTTCGATATGAAAGATCTCGGTGAAGCAACTTATGTTTTAGGAATTGAAATTCACCGGGATAGATCCAGAAGGATCTTGGGGCTATCTCAGAGAGCATATATTGAAAAGGTACTGAAAAAGTACAATATGTATAAGTGCTCAGCCTCGCCTGCTCCTATTGTTAAGGGCGATAAATTTGGGACTTTCCAGTGCCCAAGAAATAATTATGAATCTGCGCAGATGAAGTCAATTCCTTATGCTTCAATTGTTGGGAGTATTATGTATGCACAAGTGTGCACTCGCCCTGATTTAGCTTTTGTGACCGGGATGCTTGGCAGATATCAGTCCAATCCAGGTCTGGATCACTGGAAGGCTGCTAAAAAGGTCTTGCGCTATTTGCAAGGTACTAAAGGCCTCATGCTTACTTATGAGAAATCTGATAATCTCGAAATAGTGGGTTATTCAGATGCTGATTTTGCGGGGTGTGTTGATACTAAGAAATCCACATCAGGTTATATCTTCACCCTTGCAAAAGGAGCTATATCATGGAAAAGCTCAAAACAAACTGTTACTGCATCGTCGACAATGCAGGCAGAATTTGTAGCATGTTATGAGGCAACCGGGCAGGCGGTATGGTTGAAGAATTTTATCCCGGCACTAAGAGTGATTGACAGCATTTCCAGGCCTCTCACTCTATACTGCGATAATCAACCCGCAGTGATCTATGCGAGTAACAACAAGTCAAGTGCAGCTGGCAAATTTATTGACATTAAGTATCTTGTTGTGAAAGATAGAATCCAGGATCAAACAATAGATATCAAGTACATTAGTACTAAATTTATGTTAGCGGATCCGCTCACGAAAGGCTTACCATCCAGCGTATTTAGAGAGCATGTTGCCGGCATGGGTTTGGTTGAAAGCTTTTAATCCTGGAGAAGTTGGAACTATTATGGCACCATCTCCCCAAAAGGGGCTCATTTTGAGATCGGATGGGAACCATAGTCACTTGGTTTAGCAGTACTTAATTGACTGTTGTAACCTATTGTCTTGGTGTACCATTTTATCAAAAGATGAGTCTGTAATGTTTATGATGTTTATGTAAAGAATTATGTAAATTAAGTTAATATATGATGTGAATAAAGTTTATGGAGCTCATAAATTAAAGAGGTTCGTTTTGATATGAAGTAATGTGCTATAGTCACTAGATTAAATGGTACCTAACAGACCATTATAATCTTTTCGTCCTAGTACATTATTTTGTTGAAAAAATGAGCTTATAATGATCAGCCTTACGATCAAGGGGGAGAATGTTGGATATTTTGGTGATCTAGGCTGCTCTCCTAGGTCAGATCTTTTTGGGTTGCTACAGTAGGGCGGTGCTACAGTAGCTACAGTATGGCGGCACTACAGTAACGCTACAGTAAATGGCCACCTATCCTTATGTGGTGTCTTGATCGGAGACATCGATTTTGATCCAATGGTGCTGGTTCCCCTAGTGCATAGTGCTAAACATATATAAAGGGGTCAAATGACCCTAGAAGAGTGGAGAACACACGGCTGCTCTCAGCTCTCTCTCTCACTCTCTCTCTCACACAAATTAAGCCACCGATCAGGCTAGCACTAAAGCACTGGGAAGAATCAAGCACAAGTTGCTCCATTTTGGTGTGAGCAATTAAACAAGAGGAGACATGGCATCATCTTCAGATCAAGGTATTTCTGATCTTATTCTTTTGTGGCTCAAACTAGAGCTAGTTGATCCTGCTGGATCCAACACTTGCAACGCAGTGCCAAGAACTCAAGGATAGGAGCTTGAGCTTATCGCAAGCGCCGGGTTAGGAGCGGGGGCGAGCTCGGTGCACCCGGCGGCGCCGAGGGGAAATCAGGTGAGAGGAAGGACTAATTAACTCAAACTCGAATTATCAGACTCACCACGGCTCAGGGTGTCCTCGATGGCGCGGCCCATGGAGCACAGGTGAGGGGTGGAGGCGGAGCCAGAGCATCTTGTACTCGCACTTGCGCCCAGCCCCGAGAAGACACTAACAGCAATCCTGCCAGCCTTCAGGTGCATACATACAGGAGACCTTCATGCTGATTAAGCTGTCATCTTTGCATCTCGATCTGGTCTTGAGACAGGCGGCTTAGGTACCAACTATTCAGCATCCAATATGTGATTTCAAAATACCTCTCATACTACTTTAGCATGGTTCCAGTTATTACCTAGACATTACTGTAGTACAGAAAAATAATGCCACAGAATGCATAAAAAAAAATCCAACCTACAATGCAAATTCATTTCAAAACCGTATGCAGCCTTTACAGCAAACCCCATCTCCGGCTTGAGTTTCCAGCAGCATATAGCATGCTCTCTCACAAGCAAACCTTACATGCCAGAAAACTAGGCAACGTAAACTACCAACAACTAAATATTGACTTCACACAACGTAATAATATAGAAAAAGTAACAAGGAATATGCCAGGTTTTCATTGAGCAACAGATGCAACACCTCCCCCAGTGAGCAAAACTTAGAACGCATAAGGGAGTTTGAAAAAGAAAAGAAATTAACCAAAAGAGACTCACCTCTTCAGGACTGAAATAAAACTTATACCTATACAAGCTATGGGACCGATAAGTTACAAATCAAACCAAGTTGACACTAGCACAGTCTGGCCCAAGGGCATTACATGGTTAATCACAATATACACATCCGTCAGTGAGCTCACCCATTTGCACAGCGCCAGCGGCATATGTTACAAAAGACTTCTAAAAAATAAGGGCACAGATAAGTTACAAACACAATCGCCACTTCCAATGGGGAGCGGGGCACGCTGAACAGGATAAGGTTAGCTTCACCTACATTACACCGCCATCACGGCGGGTGTCTAACAGCAGCTGCACACACGTCAGTCAGGGTACTGTCAGATCAGGCTACAGGGGCGGGGGAGGAGCTGGGGTCTTCAGCTTTGGAACCTTGAAACTGGAGTGGAAGAGTACCTGCTGAGGTGCAGGTGACGACACGGGTTTCAGGTGCATCCTCGAGGAGCAACGTCGAAGACCCACACCCTGCATTCATCAATCGCATTCTGTCAGCGCGTGTTAACATCAATTAAATACAACTAAAAGAAACTCAGAGCCAAGTGAAGATCTTCGGGTGAACAAGGGTATAAAAGACAATCAAGAAAAGGCCCAACTAAAATTTCCGGCAGTTAAAGAAAAGCAGAATGGTGCGCCTTCAATGCTCTGGTACATATATGATAGTTGCAATTCACATTAACCATTATGTGTGAGCAAAATGCTTCCTGAAACCTGTCTGCTAGTGGAGACTAGTCACGTTTCATCTAAGAGAACAAAGGATATGCAAGAACTAAGGAGTGATCCCTAACAATAACAAGAGGTGTCAAAGAAAGGCACTAGCGATAGATAGGATATCACATAACTACCGCGCACACGCAATGGATAGGTTTAACTTGTACCTTCAAAACAGCAATACGGTACATGGAAATCGAGGAGACATCAATTACAGCAACAGAATGACAGTTCCCTAAATATCATTCAGAACAGTTAACTACAAAGCCACTTAAGAAATAAGCTAAGCTATTCAACTCAATAGAGCAAGAGGACACCTCCGAAAATACTCCAAACCCAAGGACAGCAGAGGATCAAATGGTTGTTCAAATACTGCAGAAGGAAGAGCCAATGGATGTAAAAAAAATTAATAGGGGTTTTACACTAGTATTATGCTAGACACTGACTAAATTACATAAAAGTACCACAATCAGGGCTAGGTTAAGAGGTTGGTGCCGGTTTTGATTTTTTTTTAACTACCGGTTCTGGAGCAGGATGTTACATATACCACCAATAGTCGTGTAATGATGCTTTGACAGAGTTTCTGACCTACGGGGCCCATCTGTCAGTGATGATGTGGCAGCTCACACATGGAAAATTCATTAATGTGGAGGTGGGTCCAATCTGTCGGTTTGGTCTTCTTCCCTCTCTTCCTCTGTATTTCTCTGTCTCTGTCCAGCAGCACGAGAGAGATCACGGGGCTAACCACGAAGTGTATGCAGAGAGAGAGAGGAAACAAGGCGGGGCTCACCACCAAGCTAGCTGGTTGCTCGGCAGGGCCAGAGAAGCGCAGAGGCGATGGCACGGTCGGCGGCAAGCGGCAGCTGGAGCGGAGGAAGATGAGAATGGATACATCAAGTCCTAGCCTCCCAGTGCGATTCTTTTGGAGGGGAGGGGCAGCATGACAAGGCGAAGCTGATGCAGGTCTTTGGCTGGGCTCAGGGAAAATGTAAACACTGGCACGACGGAGCAGCAATGACTTCAGAAGAACTCGGTAGCTCGCAAGAGGCAGAGAGGAGGTTCTCTGTGCGTCCTTATCCTCTCCGCAGCGGAACACTACTAGTGGTCAGCACATAGCTGGGTGGTGGCGTGCGAGGGATTTCCTGTCTGAGATTTGAAACGGCGGTGGCGGCGCGTGCAAGAGGGAGCGGAGGTAGACACGAGCATGACCAGCACCACCGTGCTGCTCCGTGGGCTCGGCACGGGCACCACGGCCGCGCGATAAGAGATATGTGTTACTTGCGGTGGCCCCACAGGTGACAGGTGGACATAGATTTTGGTCAAACAAAATTATGTGGCATCCTTAGTTGCCAACTCAGCTTTGACAGATAGGCCCCACGAGTCAGGAAGGCTGTCAAGACATGATCAAGTTGACAACCCAATATGTAACATCCTGCCCCAGAACAGGCAATTTTTTGAAGAAAAAAAAATCAAAATCAAAACCGACACCAATCTGCTAACCTAGCTCCAATTGTGGTAGTTTTATGTAATTTACTCTAGATTACTAGTACATCATCAAGATCGTGTGTTTCAGTACTTGAAGGAAGTGCTGTTTTTTCCTATACCATACGATGATCGTGGCTTAAAAACATTACTAGCAGGCTGCAACTCACAATATCAAAAACGAAAGTTTCTAGCACTCAAACAAAGCACGTTGGTTTAATTTACCTAAAGCTGCCTCAATGGCAACAACATACCATAAAGGTTTCGACAGAACTATATATGAAAGATCCCTCTTGTCCATGATATAGTTAAAGCTCTGATTGTCATTGTCTTGTCCATGATATAGTTAAAGCTCTGATTGTCATTGTCAAATGTTGGGAAACAAAAGGTTTATCAATAGTCTCAAGAAAACTATTTGACAGCGAGCATTCAAAACTTACAGAACACTCGCCTAGATTCCAACTTTCCATCAATTTACTATACGTCCATATTTACAGCAAGATGCAACTCATGCAGCCCACCAAGAATTAGGACATCATAATATGCGAGGTAGGAAGTTCCAAGCAACACAAGCAAAGAAGATATATTTGGTCATTGTTGTGTAATTTTGGACTATGCATGCAGACCAATAACTAAGCACCTGAAGTGATGAAAACAACATGTTGCCATCCTACTACTGGCATCCCAAGTGTATCTGTGATGGTCCTTTATGAGCATCTACGACTCACATGATGCTCACCTAAATTCCATCAACATTTCTCTTTGTCCATATTTACAGCAGGACGCAACTCATGCGGCCTACCAAGAATTAGGACACACATGAACAGAAAGTATTACAGTTAAATGTCCTACAATTAGTCTCCCAAGTGTATCTGTGATGGTCCTTCATGGGCATATACGAGTCACATAATGCTCACCTAAATTCCATCAACCACATTCTTTGTCCATATTTACAGCAGGATGCAACTCATGCGGCCTACCAAGAATTAGGACATAGATGCGCAAAGGATAGTGTCATAAGAAGAGTAACGATTTTATTGTACACTCTTTGCAGGGTAGGTGTTGTTTTTGCATATAGATGAACAAGCCAGCAGTACAAGGCTATAAATGGTAGACAAGGAACATATTTGGCCACTTCTAAGTCCTCCTTGAATGCATGTGTCCTGGGCCTTCACGAAGCTACCGCTACATAATGCTCACCTTAAATCCATCAGTTATTATTTGTCCATATCTATAGCAAGATCGAACTCATGTGGCTTGAATTAGACATTACAATTATTGATGAAAAGTTATTATACTGCTGTAAGGAAATTACAAATTTCACTATATAGGAACAAAGCTGATCGCAACTCATGCAGCATATGAATTAGGACACTGAAAAGTTGTTATACTGCTGTAAGGAAATTACAAATTTCACTATAACAAAGCTGATCGCAACTCATATGCAGCATACGAATGAGGACACTGAAACTGATGAGAAAAGTGAAGAAATGATAGTATATCTCTCTTTGCATGTTCGGTTTGCTTATGCATATAGATGACTAAACTAGCATTACAAGACTAAACTAGCATTACAAGGTTACCCCATTAGCCCGAAAGTGATAACCTGGTAGGTCAGAAACATGTTTTGCCCAGTTTTGACTTGTCTGTAAGACTGCATGTGCAATTGTGCTTTATGAGCCCCTGTGACTCAATTAGTACTAACCTAAATTGCATCAAGATTACTCTTTGACTGAGTTTACAGCAAAACAACACCTATGCGGCTTACCAACAAGAACATTGCAATCAAATGTTGTTACAGGGTCATAGGAAAAGTAAACATTACTATTTCGATAATAGAAACTTTCAGTGGAGTATGTCACAGTACATGAATGATATACTTGGGCATGGACTACTTACATTTGATAAGGAAGAGGCACACTGACGCTTCTGACTGGTCTCAGGTTGATCTTCTACCATTTGCCTCTGAGTATTATTTTTGTATTTCCCACGTAGAGACACAACTTCAGACCTAGATTTTCTACGTGTCCCACTGATATCCTGCTTTCGCTTTTGACTAGCCTGCAGGGGCCCACCCTTGACTTTTGGGGTTTCATCGTCTTCCTCACTAGCCAGGGAGTGCTGTTTTTGTAGCTTATTCTCAAGAAGCAGTATCTTCTTGTTGGCACCATTAGCCTCTGCTTGTAATCTGCTAATATCATCATCCTTCTTTTGGGCCGCCACTTGGAGCTCCTCCACCTTCCGCTGCAGCTTTTGTGCTGCTTCAATAGCCTGTGCTGCCTCTATTTTCTTCTTCTTAAGGAGCGAATCGTAGTCTTTTTCCATTGTCTTGTACTGGTTCCACACAAAATCCTTTTCTGCGAGTAATGCAGAAACTTCCTTATCCTTCTCCGAGCTCAGGTTCTTATAGGCCTTCTTTAACTCCCTTATCTCAGATCTCCAATTTCTTACACTGTGCTCATGTTCCGTAGTTTTCTCGCTAAGCTCGCCAGAATTTTCAGCTTCCTCCAGTTTCAACTAACATTAAGAAAAACAAGCAGACACACATGACATGTTTGTGAGTATGGACAAGTTATCCTTTATGAGAATGTTTGCGAGTATGCAACTTATGGTTTGGTAAGTACCTTCAGTTTAGCGTTTTCTTCAGCCAAAGCTACTGCACAAGTCTTGAAATCTTCCAAGTCATCATCTTGATGTTCTACATTGAAAACAAAAGGCAATAATAATATCAGTAGGCAGTAGCAACATAGTTTCTTAGAATCTGGGTGCTCCTTTATAACGTTATCAACTCTTGGCAAAATGTTATTCTAAAATGGAAAGCAAAACAGCAGCTTTCATTTTTAGGTGTGGGTAAACAATCACCATGAATCAAAGTTTTCGATGAATGTGAATGGAGTGGCAAACTGCGGACACAACAGAAAATCGCATTGTAGGGATACTGTCTTAATGTTCAACAATGGAACAATAATAATAATGCGGCAAGTGTCGAAGCGATTAGCAACAACTTTTGAAGCCCAAATTAGCATATAGATTTATACTTTGCATAACAAGTTCCCAAATTTCTGTGCAGCACATGGCATAGGCATTGACAAAGTTTTTGAGTAGCTTTGAACAATATGAAGTTATCAAAGCTTATCAATGCACAGAGAACTCTGACAGATTTGGCATCAGGCTTTTCGTAGTGAATGGAAGATGAAGCACTTCCCACCAGTATCAGCATAGTAGTGGAATATTAAGAAGGTCACACCAATCCAAGCATAAGATGAAAAAAAATCGCACAATTAGCAGTAAAAGATTCGCCCTGATAATCGAAAACATCGACCCAACAGAACAGGGAATCAGCAGCCCGCATGTTTACCTCCAGAAACAAGCCCTTGGCTAAAACAAGACCGATAAAGATGCAACCTTTGCTACCTAGATCCCCCAAAAGAACACTTAATTGTCCACGGAAATCGAGCACAAGAAGAGGAGAGGATAGCGCCTAGGAGAAAGAAACTAGGATCTCTTCTTACTGGCGTAGATCTGGTAGCGCCGGACCGCCCGCTCCTTGTCCCCGAGGAGCAGCTCCAGCCTGGCCTCGTGGCCCTTCCGCACGCACGCCTCCGCCCTCCGCGTCTGCCCCGCCAGCAAAACCCTAGATGGCGTCAGCCGCCGGCCGAGCCGAAGAGAAGGAAGAAATTGTAGAGAAAGGAGAAATCCGAGAAGATCACCTCGCTGAGGCGGGCCCGGAGGAGGCCGTCGCGGGCGACCCAGAACTCGTGCTGGACCTTGACGAGCGCCTCCAGGCGCGCGCGGTCGGCGAGCAGCGCCTCCACGTGCCGGTGGTTCTTGCGGAGGATGGCCACCATCCGGTCGTAGATGCGCAGCCACTCGGCCCGGCCGCCGCCCTCCCGCGCCGGCGAGCCGCTGCCGTCGCCGGCCATGGGCTCGAGGACAGGACGGGGAGCGGGGGGGAGATGACCGTTGGGGCGTTTCTGTCTTTTCCTCGCTCTTTCGGTCTCGTGTGCGAGCGAATTCGTGATTTTGAGCGAATTCAGGATTTGGGGTGCGTGAGAGAGTTGCCAAATCTGGGTCCACTACCAAAAACTGATTTTCATTTATTTTGGCCTCAAAACGCTCAATGCCA
The DNA here is from genome assembly GCA_030979885.1 of Lolium multiflorum. Taxonomy (NCBI): domain Eukaryota; kingdom Viridiplantae; phylum Streptophyta; class Magnoliopsida; order Poales; family Poaceae; genus Lolium; species Lolium multiflorum. The sequence goes on from CM061749.1 coordinate 341,915,588, forward strand.
CACCCGGATGTGGGTACCCATACATATATTTTTTAGGGTTGGTATCCACTTTTTCCTCCCAAAGACCCAAATTTGGGTATTTCCATTTCGGAATCGAAACGAAACTACTTCACATACAGCATTGTGATTTCGGATTTTTGTATTACAGGATCGTGCCCAAGGCATGTGCACCTGCATCGTATAATATGAAGTATCCTACGTGTATCAGCGTTGATCAAGGTCAAAAGCCACCAAGGGGAAAGCAACCGACCTTTTTCTCCACCCTTTTTCGAGGAGCATCACTTCCTCCCTACCCACGTCACCGCACTCCAGCGATTTCACCACCGACTGGCGTCCCGATTACGCGGTCGCTCCTACCTCGTGTTTGGGCTCTCACCGCTAATGACACTGATTACGAGTGTATGGAGGCTCCTAGCGCGTGATACATGTGTGGCACGACGGATTGAGCCGCACTACTATTTCCCTCAAGCTTCCATAACCTCACGCGTCCCGCCATCAGGTTGTGGCCATGTGGCTCGACCTAGACCTTGAATCGTCGCTCCGTTGGAGTCTCGTGCTACCGTTGTGCCGCCAAACCTCCCGCACGCTTGGGCGGTATTTTACGAACGTTCATGATGAAAGATGGCAAGGCAGGGAGGCTATCATTGACTAAGCAGTCATGGAGAGCCGCAAAGCCCCTCTCGCACCATGCCTACACGCAAACTTTCCCCATGGCCACATGCGACACACATCACCAAGCAAACTAGGAGTGTCTCTACACTCTTGTGGATCCCTTAGCCGCCAAGTTGGTGCAACTCACTGGATGACGAACTCGAGCAGGAGCAGGGTTGACGGAGGCTGAGAGGATCCACCCCACTCCACAAGAGGGTAGCAAGAAGAAGGCCCCTATCAACCCGTCTCATTTACAAATTCACTAGCATATTTTTAAACCATGAATATTTTTTCAAATTTATTGAACATTTTCTTCCTATTTATGAATGTTTTCAAATAAACAAAAAGAAGATCCGTTAACATAATTCAAATTTACAGACATTTTTGAAGTTGCAAACATTTTAAAACCTCGTAAAGGAATAAAAACTTGACAAAATAATGTTCATTCGTTCAAATGTAAATACTCGTATGGTTTAAAAATTGAAATTAAAAAACAGAAGAGAAAAGTTTAAAATGAAAATAAAAAAGATAAACAAGAAAAGGATAAATAAACATAAATGCGAACCCAAAAAAAGGAAACATCTAAAAAAAAACATTGCTAACTAGGCCGGCCCACCTGGCAGTACCAAATTATATCAAACTCGGAATCGGCTGGGTTCTCAACAAAAAGAAGAATCAAACTTGGAACGCAACTCGTTTCGTGTCCATAATACCGACTCGGTTTCGAACATGATTCAACTACGGAGGTACGTCTCTCTTCCAGCCTATAAATATTCACATCACGCACACCGGGAGCAGCGATCCAAGAGAGAAAGCCCCTCGCATCACATCGTTGGTCATGGCGGCGATCAAGGCCAGCGTTAACGTCTTCGCGCTCCTAGACGGCGACGACCCCGGTGACAAGCGGCTCGCTGACTTCAACCCGAAGAAGAAGGATCAGCCCCAGAAGAAGCCACTGTCGGCGGCCGCGTGCGACTATAAGCTCAAGCTCATGAAACCCCCGTCGTCTTCGCCTCGGACGGCCGGGTCCAAGGCGCCCATGAAGAGCCCTTCACCGGCAGTAGCGGCCGGTATCCGCCCGGCGGCAGCAGCGTCCAGGAAGAATCCTACACCGGCAGTCCCTGCCGGGCTCCGGTCTACGGCGGCGGCGTCTGTGGCAAGGCCGACGAACAAGCAGCAGACTACTACCCCTGCCCCGCCACCACCACCCGCGCGTAATACCAATCTTACCAGGGTCCTGTTCACCTATCCATCGGCTCGGGAGCGCATCTTCAAGCAGAGGCAGGAACGCCAGGCGGAGTTCGAGCGGCGGCAGCAGGCCCAGGCAGCGGAGAACGGCGGCGGCGCCTCTGGCGACGACGACAAAAGTGCAAAGAACGTAGCTGCAGACGCTAAGACGGGCAAGACCAACGAAGTGAGGGTGCAGGGGCAGTACAAAGATCGAGGCGCCGCCGTGAAGAAGGCCCTTGCGCCGCTGGTGTCAGAGGAAGTGGCGCCGGCACCTGTAGTGCTGCAGGCTCCGCCGCCGCCGAGCATCGATGATGTTGCTCAGTTTCCGTCTCTGAAGTGAAGCAGGGCTAGCTGATTAGTTTTAGACTTTCAGTTTTTAGTAGTACGTACTATGTAGCTTGCTTTACGGTTTGTCATTGGCTATTTGACTTTGCAAAATTGATTATAAAGTTCTTTTATGTATGTTCTAACTACAGTACTATTTACACAAATTTTATATATTTTCAACGAAAGTAAATCATTTTATATTTTGGGCGATTTTGTAGTTTTTTTGAACTAACGAGCCTAGACCCCTCACTTGAGCAGTATGAAACTGTACTAAAGAAATCCACACGGTTATCGGAGAAGATCAATTTAAACAGCGCCCAACACGTGACCATTCAAGACAAACCTCTAATCCAAACAACACAGCAAGATTAAGTTCGAACAAACTATTGTAGAATCAGACATGTTTGATTCAAAAAATTTGCAAAAACATTTGTAGGATTTAATCCCATTGAAAATTTAGCCGCAAAAATATATTGTGTAGAAATTTTTCCTACGATAGTTATTTGATTTGTATGATTAATTTCCATAAAAAAGTTCCAAACAAATTCTTTACACTAGATTTCATAGAAAATCAAACATCCACTCATACCTCTAAGGGGCCCAACGATTTGGAATTGAATAGGTTGAAAGAGGCATACTCCCTCTGTTTCTAAAAAAATATGTTCAACTTTATCTATATACAAACATATATAGACATCTTTCAGTTATAGGTACATGCACATCTAAAAAAGGTTGAGCAGTTTTTTTTGGAACAAAGAGAGTACGACCTTGACAAAAAAAAACGACGTTCAAAATACATGACCCGCGCTCCTTCAGACTCTTTAAATTATGTGGGTGGCATAGGCATATATATATATCTCTATATATCCAAACAATATGTAAGAACATAAACTAAACCATTCTAAAGCTACAAAGATATTTATCAAATCGTTAGCACCATATAATAACATCCTACAAATAACTGAAACTTCATTACATCCATTTATGTACATTCAATGTACTCTACACAAGGAGTGCCCCCTCACACAAGGGGGACGCAATGACAATGTTTCGGGGACTGTTTGCCAAAAGCACAAGTCACCGCAGAGTCCTAAGACCATGTATGGGGTTGTCAACTACCCAGTGTCGGGAGGTCAATGAAGTTGGTGATGTGCCAATGGTTTGTCGCACATGCCTTTTTTCTAGAACGGGCAATGACATTATGTTGAAGGTTGTGTGATCAATTCCGACTTATGTAATGAGCTGCTTCCAACTTCCTTTTGCTACTTGTGAAGATATGAGAAAGATCATTGCTGCTAATTGGTGTTGTTTTAAAGATGGCAAGAGCAAGATGCATTTGAGATCTTGGGAGTGGCTTTGATCTCCAAAGAGCATGGGAGGCATGCGGTTCCGAGACATGGACCTCTTCGATCAGGGAATGCATAGACGTCGGTGTTGGTGTCTTCTAACAGAGCCCAACTCCCTTTGTGCTCGGGTCTTGAAAGACCGCTATTTCGCCGATGGTGACTTTTGGAATGCACCTGCTTGTCATCGTTCGGCTTCTTATGCATCGTGCAACATCTTGCATGGTAGGCAGCTGGTGAAGAATGGTGTTTATGGGGCATTGGTGACGGATCATTGAAAAAAAACATGCACAATAGATGGGTTCCTAGGATTCCCCCTTGTTCGGCTAAACCTCTGGTCCCTCTCACTGAAGGACAAACCGTTGCATCCTTAACCAATGCTCCACGGTCATGGAATGAAGATGCAGTTTGTGCCGTTTTTGTGGAGGAAGTAGCCAACAAGATACTCCAAATTCCGATCAGCTGTTTTGGGGGCAACGACTTCATCACCTGGCACCAAAATAAGCTCGGGATATACACACTTGGATGAACATATTATCTGGTTTGAGAGGAATCTGGTCTGATCGAACTCGCGGGACTTGTTTGACTTAACTGAATCAGACGGCTCCGGAGGCGGCTGATACTTTGGCTATTTACAGCTGGCTGATTGTTAGCGTTGACCTATTTTTTAGGGCTGGTAGCCGCTTTTTCCTCCCAAAGACCCAAATTTGGGTATTTCCACTTCGGCATCAAAACGAAACTACTTCACATACAATATTGTGATGTCCGATTTTTGTATGACAGGCTCGTGTCCAAGGCATATTGTCGTTGCCTAATCGACGGTACCCCGGAGGAGGGATCCTCACGAGGGGGAGAAGAAGTAGGGGCCATAGGGCGGAGTGCACACGGGACGGTGGTACGCGAGTTACCCCTGAACACCGCACGACGAGGCTGCTTGCGGAATTATCGGGCGCTTTCGCGTTATTACAATGAGTTGTGGTTGTGCCTCTAGGGCTCCCGGATCCGGCTTATAAAGGCGCACGGATCTAGGGTTTACATGGAGAGTCTAGCCGGACGGATAGCCTAACTACGGTACAACATCTTGCCGTGCACGTCACGGATCCGCCTTCCATATACGTCGTACTGGATCCGGGTTCCTCATGGGCCTCCATGGATCCGGGTTACTCCTATGTCGGTACGGATCCGGCTTCGATCCTGGCTGGACTTCTTCCTTCATGATCAACGGCAAGCCGCCCGATGGGCCACATGCCTCATCACCATCTGTGGGCCACCCGGGCTTGCCGGATCTAGCACCGTCGATGGTACACCCATGAAGTATACCCACAACAGAGCCCCTGAGTTCTCCACCTGCAGTTTCCGCCATGCTTGTTCCTTAGGCTTCCGGCATCGTCGGCAACGCGGAGAAACTTGAAGAGCTCCAACTTTGCATTTTCTTCCTTTTCCAACTTACAGCCGGAAAATGCTCTCATCCTGCGGGACTTCATCCATCGACATTCCAAAGAATATTTCCGGGTTACTCCCCGCTCGCGAACGAGAGCCAACTTATCTTCACGCAATTACCCGGAATCTTAAAAGACTCAAACGGTTCCGCCAATTCTGGCGCCATTTTCGCGCGATTCACGCGGTAACTTATCTCTAGCCATTTTTACCGCTAGGGTTTGGGACACGTGTCACGCATCCAATCCGCGCGACGCTTGCTCCGACCACGGATGCGAACACGAATCTTATCCCTCACCTATAAATATCAGCCGTCGACCCCTTTACCCTCATTCACCCCCTTTCACCTCTCCCAGCGCCGCCCGTGAGCTCCTCTTCCGCCGTGGAACCCGCCGGAAAGTCACCGGAGCATCACCGGAGCGAACCCGCCACCGTGGTGTTCTTCGTGTTCATAACTCCGGCGAACCACCGCTACTCCGACCACCGCACGCCATTACGGTAAACCTCCGGGCTTCACTTTCGCGCCGTAGTTGGTAGGGATGAACTTGGGGAAGACGATGTGGGATCCGACTAAAGAAAATTTCCGCCAAACTTTTTTCTCCAGATGTCTTCAACAACTCCGCCTCCGACCTCGGAACCGATCATGGCGACGCCAATTTCCTCCGCCCCTCCTCCCTTCGCCAGGTGGATCCTTCAAAGGATTCCGGCAAGGAAGCTGAGGGGACCTCCGCTCACCCGGAGAAAACCTCCGAGGCGGGCCAACGAAGGAAGAGGAAGAGCCAAGAAATCAAAAGCTCGGAAGCGCGACTGAAGCTAAGGGTAAATGGTGGCCCTGTACCACCACCGAAACGGAACCGAAGAACCTCGAGGCGGAGGGTTTCCTACAACCCGGAAGCGGAGGTCAGTTCCACTTGAACCAGCTCCGGCTCCAAAGGAAGACGAGATGGTGCTGACGAAGGCACTGGTGGAGCGCGGATTCTCATTTCCGCCTTCGACTTCTTCCGGAGATTCGAAGACATATGGGCTCCAACCTCACAATATATCTCCGAACAGTGTGCTCGCCATCAGCAACCACGTCGCTCTCTGCGAAGGCCACCTCCGGTAACTCCAGAGCTTCCTCGTTCCAATATTTCTTTCCGTCAAGAAGGAGAAGATCCGCCAAACTTCCGAGTTGGCAACTTGCGGATCCATCACTTTCATCCTCCGCCCGGGTCGCGTCTACCCCCACACCGACCGCCATGAATCCGCGAGGTATTGGTCCGGGGGTTTCTTCTACTTGAAGGACGTCTCGGATCCCGCGAGCGAGAAGAAGCTGCCACCTTTCAAGAACTGCCCCGCCACCGAGCCCGTCATGGACGCATGCCCTCACTTCTCCGACTCGCCCCACTGACCCGCGCGTTAGGCGGATCTGCAAGCTTACGGAGGAGGGGCTGACGGGGAAGGATCTAACTCTTTCCTGGTTCATGAAGCGGATCCAGCCGCTACAACACAGGGACCACCTGATGTTTGAATACACAGGGCGTGACGACAAGATGCGCGCCACAAAAGATAATCTGTCCGCCGACGCTATTGACAAGAGGATCCGGCTCCTCCTCAAAATCCCACGTGAACTCCATGTTCACGTATGCAACAAAGACATCCACACGGGGGGATCCGGAACCGCGGTACGCCATCTGGACTTAGTTTATTGTTTTTCTTCAAACTTTGTCTAAGTGTTTAACTTTGCATTAGCTCGAGGCGCTTGAGGAAAATGAACTCGGAAATCTCCTCCGAGTCCCATCCACCGGTCACCCGGATCCAGAAGCCGCATCAGAGGCGGAAGCTCCTGAAGCCAGCCGCCCTGCGAAGAGGAAGAAGCCAGCCCCTTCCAGCCCCCAAGCGAAACGCCCCCGCGAAGCGCTCAGCATTGCGGCTACCCGGAAATTGGAGGCGGAAACGAAACGCCTCTCGCTGATTAATACCAGCAACAAGGGGCAACCTGCCATCCAACATTTCTTCAAGCCTTCCGGGTAAGTGTCTACTTCCGAGACCCAAGTTCTGGTTTTTTCGCTCAAACTCGTACTTATGCTTTTATGTTCTTCCTGTTCCGGAAGCCAGCCCCCAAGGCCGCAAGGGTCCTCAAGAAGAGAGCCAAACCATCTCCGGCTTCTTTCCCTATCACTCCTGAGGTGGAAGTTCCGCCCAAGGCTTCATCTGCCGCAAGCCGGATCCGAAGGACATCATTGACCTTGAAGACCTTCCTGAAGACCCTGCCCACCATGGCGACTCCGCCCAGGGAACCTCCACACCCATTCCTCCACCAGATCAACCAAGTTCCGCTTTTGCGGGACCTACTGATGAAGAGCAAGAGCAAAAGGTCAAGCTCCTCCAAGTTACCAATGCGACCCGAGTCAGCCTCGAGCCAACTCCATCCCTCCAAAAACTTACCCTCGCACAGCGTCACGCGGAGGTTTCCGCGATGCTGAACAAGGTATGGGGAAAGCCGGACGAGGAGACGCGGGAGCTCGCGGAACTGGAGGACGGCCGAAGGAATTTTTCGCCAAGGGGAAGTGCGGCAGGTAATACTAGCCCCCAAGCATTGGGTGATATAGTTCCGTGTAACGTGTATTATCCGATGCTTTCCCAGAATTTACTTTAGACGGAAATTTAAAATTTTTATATCTCAAACTGAATTCCTCGCTAGCCCCCAAGATTTTAAATATCCGGCTAACTCCCTGCTGCTTCACAGACCACACGGAAATTGCATGAAGATTTGCGCATCCATGTGCTTGAGCAGATCACGGAGATCGAGGGGCTGCGCCGAACGCGGAAAACAGCCAAAAGGCTATCCAGCTGCTGGAGACCCGCCTGAAAGGTACGAGATCCGGGTCTTTCTCTTTTTGTGTTTCATGATGCATAATATGTGCAACTTGTCTGCCTTCAGAAGAATCTGCTAAGCGCTCCTCGCTTGAAGAGCTTTCCGCTAAAGTCAAGGTGCTTGAGGCGGAGAACGAATCCCTCAAAACCTTCATTCAAGAATCCTCTAGTAAGGAGACTAAGGCGAGGAAAGAGCTCTCCGAGAAGCATGACCGGGACAAGGCGGAGCTGATTGACAAATTGGAGAAAAGCCAGGGCCGCGTGCTCTCCGTGATATCCAAGAACAGAGTTCTGGAGGAGGAGGCGGAGGCCATTGACAAACTTATCTTCCGTAAGCATTTTTTCGTGTCGTTGCACCATCCATCTTGTATGTTTTCCTCTAACGGAACTGAACTTCTCCACAGCAAGCCTTGGCTTTGAATGGTCAAAAGAGGCAAACCTTAAGAGGACGGAGGCATACGAGGAGGCGCGGATCTCAATTGATGCGATGTTTGAAGCCTGTCGCGGAATCGCCACGGCTCTGTCGCTAAAGAAGGCCAAAACCACAGTCATTGATACGATGACCAACCTTATGCGACAGGTGCCGGAGTTCATCAAGGACTGGCAGAAGTCTTCAGCGCGTGGAGCCGCCTCCTTGGTCCTGGCCACCTGCAAGGCTTTCTTCCCCTCACTCAACCTGGCGCAAGTTGCACGCGGAGCCCCCGAGAGTTCCGACATGAGCTCCTCGCGAAACTGAAGGTTATGAAGAGCTGTTTGTCGCGAGTGGATCACTCGTTCTGGTACAACAAGCACAACCTGCCCGAAGGTTTTTCCGATGCGGAGGAGCAGCGAGCCGAGTTTTATGGGGAAGGATCGGGTCCAGACGAGCATTCGGAGGAAACTCTGGAAACGACTCAAGCCGGATCGGTGACGACGACGCTCCTACCAGAATCAAGAGGAGGACTCGAGTAGAGTTCCTGTTTGAAACAATGAAACAAGTTGCATCATTTTGGCCCCGGAGTGGGTTTGTAATAAGACTTAAATTCTTAAGTAGCTAGGAACGAAACGATTATGCATGGGGCGGAAACACTTATCCTGCTATCCGTTTAATGTTATGCGCATGTTTCGTTTTTATGTCGGAAAGCAAGTGCTGACTTCGTTGTTCTCCGGCTTGCCCGCTTGACCTTCCGCGAGCCGGAAAACCTTAGCCGGAAACGCTCGCCAGCGGCGACGAAGCCCAATGGCAATCCGTCAATAACCGCGGAAACAAGCCCCAAGCATAGGTGCCGGAAATCGCTACTAGGAATCCACGAGTTCGCAACAAACAACAACTTAATCAGAAAACTTAAGCTTACGTCCTAAAGGACGATTTTTGAAAATCACAACTTTTATACACGCCTAGGCGGAAAAATCCAGCTCTGCGGTTTTAGTCGGAAAACATACACGATCTAAAAATGAACAAGTAAAGGAGGTAAAAGACTCAAAGAGTGAACCATAAGCTTTATTTCATTGATCATGTATAACTATTACAGTTTTGTAACTCGGAGAAAATATGCTAAGTGTAGAAAGGACGTAGCTGTGCGATATTCCAAGGGCGATCTGTTTCATCGTAGATGTCATCCGGATCCTCACGCTTGCGTTTCCGGTGCCAATTAGCAGGTCTATCCCTCAGCTCGCGGAAATCGACAAGGTAGTACGATCCGTTGTGAAGCACTTTGCTAACGACGAAGGGTCCTTCCCATGGAGATTGCAGCTTATGGTCTTTCACCTGTCGAAGGCGGAGGACCAGGTCTCCTGCCATGAAGGAGCGTTTCCGAACTCGACGACCGTGATAGCGTCGGAGCTTTGCGGTAGATGGCGGATCGCTGGTCAGCTAAGTTCGAGCTTCCTCGATCAGGTCCACAGATAGCTGTCGGCCTCATCATTGTTTCTTCATTGTAGGCGGAAACTCGCGGTGAATCGTGGATGATGTCGGAGGGAAGCACGGCTTCGGATCCATATACCAGAAAATGGGGTAAACCCTGTTGATTAGGGGTGGTTCGTAAACTCCACAAAACAGCTTCCAACTCATCAGCCCAAGCTCCGGCTGCTCGTCGCAGCGGTTCTTCAAGGCGCGGTTTAATTCCTGATAATATTAGGCCGTTAGCCCTTTCAACCTGACCATTAGATTGTGGGTGAGCCACAGATGCAAGGTCCAGACGTATCCCCATTGTTTCACAATAATCCCTCAACTCTCCTTGAGCGAAGTTTGTGCCATTATCTGTAATTATGCTGTGCGGGATGCCGAATCTCATCACGAGGTGCAGACGAATTTTAGTGCCGTAGCACCATCGGCTTTTCTCACTGGCTTAGCCTCGATCCACTTGCTGAACTTGTCAACACCAGGAGGTATTCAAAACCGCCGGAGATGATCTTTTTAACTTACCAACCATATCGAGCCCCAGACCGCAAATGGCCAGGTGATAGGTATGGTCTTCAGCTCTTGGGCTGGAGCGTTTGGTTGAGTAGCGTAGTACCGACAACCTCGGCAGGTCTTGACTATTTTGTCATCTTCTTTAGTAAGCCAATAGAACCCTAACCGAAAAGCTTTTGCAACGAGTGATCTGGGAGCGGCATGATGCCCGCAATCCCCGATCTCTCGGAGGATCTCAATGCCATCTTGATTGGATACGCATTTGAGGAATACCCCCGCTGCACTTCGTTTGTAGAGCTGTCCATCAACTATTGTGTAGGTTCTTGCTCGTCTGATGATCTGCGCGCGAGGACCTCGTCCTCCGGCAACTTCTGATCGATGAGGTAGTCCAGAAAGGTTGTGTCCAAGCCGGAATGGTAGCTAATACCTCTCTGGCCGGAGACACTGCCACTTCTGGATTTTCCGGGTTAGCGCCCTTCACCGAGGGTATCCGGAGGTGCTCTAGGAAGATTCCTGGCGGGTTTCTGCCCGATCCGAGCTTGGATAGCATATCTGCTGTGTTATCATCTCTCCCGACGTACTTGACTTCGTATCCGAGGAAGCTCTTGGCGATCTCATCAACTTCGTCTCGTAGGCCGCCATGACGGAATTTCTGGCGTTCCAGGTTCCGGCTACTTGTTGTGCCACGGTCGGAATCTCCAAGCATATGATGTGCTTGATCCCTATTTCCTTGCGCAGACCGTGTAGTAGAGCCTCGTATTCCGCCATGTTATTTGTAGCCAAGTGGATCCGCAGAACATACTGCAGCTTCTTCTCCTAGGGGACTTCAGGGTGACTCCGGCTCCCGAGCCTTGATGCTGCTTGGATCCGTCGAAGTGCATGACCCATGTTTCTGGTTCGGCTCCAGACTTGCATCCGGAGCTTCGTCCAATCTGCACGAAATCGCCAAGACCTGGGATTTTACCGCAGTCCTTGGCTTGTAAGCGATGTCGAAGGCGGATAATTCGATGCCCCATTTAGCCGTACGTCCTGTTGCGTCAGCGTTGTTGAGAATTGTTGACAGCGGAGCCTTGCTCACAACTGATGGGTGCTCTTGGAAGTAGTGTCTCAGCTTCCGGCTGCCTAGGAAAACTCCATAAGCTAGCTTCGAAAGTGAGGGTACCTTTGCTTTGACTCCGTCAGCACCTCGCTTATGTAGTAGACAGGTCTTTGGACGTCATATTCATGACCTTCTTCCTTTCGCTCCACCACGATGACGAGGCTGATGACTTTGTTGGTAGCTGCCGGATAAAGGAGCATTGGCTCTGACTGGGCTGCCAGGATAGGTGGGGAGGTAAGTATTTCCTTCAACCCTCGAGCTGCGCGCTGCGTCGTCCCAAATTTGTCTGCTTTCTTCAGCAACTTGTTGGTAGCGCCTTCTCGCCAAGACGGCTAACAAACCTGCGATCGCTGCGACACAACCGTTAGTCGTTGCACATCTTTGAGGCAAGTTGGCCGTTTGATACACAGGATTGCCTTGATCTTTTCCGGGTTAACCTCAATGCCTCTGTGAGAGACTATGAAGCCAAGGAGTTTTCCGGCTGGCACGCCAAAGACGCACTTCAGCGGATTCAACATCATCTTGTACCGACGGAGATTCTCAAAGGTTTCGTGAGGTCGCTGATCAAGTCGGATCCTTTCCGGGTCATGACCGCGATGTCGTCGACGTAGGCGTGCACGTTCGGCCAATTTGGTCCTTCAGGCACCGCTGCATCGTACGTTGGTAGGTGGCACCTGCGTTTTTCAAACCAAAAGGCATAGTAACATAGCAGTAAGTGCCAAACGGGGTAATGAATGAAGTCGCCTTTTGGTCGGATTCCTTCATCCGGATCGATGGTACCGGAATACGCATCAAGAAAACACAACCCCTCATCAATGACTTGGTCAATGCGCGCAAGGGGAACGGATCCTTCGGCAATGCTTGTTCACGCCAGTAATCGATGCACATTCTTAGTATTTCAGTTCTTTTTGGGTACAAGGACGGGATTCGAGACCCAATCGGTGTGAATAACTTCTATTACAAAACCTGCTTCTAGTAACTTTGCTAGTTCCATTCCTATGGCGCGGCGCTTCTTATCTCCAAAGCGTCGCATAGCTTGCTTCACCGGTTTAGCCCCCGGATTTATATTGAGGTAGTGCTCGGCGAGTTCCCTTGGTACTCCGGACATGTCGAAGGTTGCCATGCGAAGATATCCATGTTAGCGCGGAGGAACTCGACGAGCGCGTCTTCCTATTTGGGGTCCATATTGGCTCCGATTGAGACTTGCTTGGAATCGTCGCCTTCCTTGAAGTTGACTTTCTTGGTCTCTATCGCGGCCCCGAAGGAGTTTTTGTGTTCGGAGATCCGCTTCTTGGTGGTTTGCATCTCATCGGATCCACCGCCGCTCCGTAGCCTTCAGCTCTTCTCCGGATATGACGACTCTGCGAAGGCGGCTTCACCAACTCGCACTCGTTTTGTAGTCTCCGGTTATGGTGATCATACCATTAGGACCCGGAATCTTAAGCTTGTTGTAGATATAGCACGCTCTTGCGTGGAACTTGTGGTAGGTGGGCCTGCCAAGATGACGTGGTAGGAGCTCTTGAAGGCACAACTTCAAACGTGATCTTCTCTTCGCGGAAATTGTGAACATCGCCGAAAGCCACGGGAAGTGTGATGCTGCCGAGGGAGTTCGCCTTCTTACCCGGAACCACGCCGTGAAACTCAGTGTTGCTGTGTTTGAGCTGTTCCTTGGTGAGGTTCATCCGCTCCAGAGTCTCCAGGTACATGATGTTCAAGCTGGCTCCTCCATCCATGAGGCACTTGGAGAAATCATACCCGTCTATGCGGGGACTTACAACCAAGGCGTAGTATTCTTTGGCACAATGGCGGGATGATCCTCCCTGTCAAATGTGCATGGAACTTCCGACCATCGACATGCGCACAGCCGGAACCGTGGCGTTCAGATCCGGGTAGCTGACTTTGTAGCGCGGATGTTGGGGTTCCGAGGAAGGTGTGGTAAGCCCCACGCTCTTTTTCTCGAAGGGGTTGGATTTACTGCGGATCCAGCTTTGGGATCCGGCGAGTTATCATCCTCGTCCATCGCCTCGAACTGTCCTCCTCCTTGTCCTTGTTCTTGCCCTTGCCTCCTGCCGCGTGGGCGGTGCTTCCGGCTCGCTTGTATCCTGCCTCCGGGTCGTTCTTTAGGTCGTTGACCCACTTGCATTGCGGTTGGTGTGAGTGGACTTCGTAGCCGCATCCAAGTGGGCCAGGCAGGCATGTCTATACTCCTCGTAAGTTTGCGGAGCGGGATCCGCCACCTGTGACTTGCCATGCTGTTGGCCCCGCCGGCCCGCTCCACCCGCGTCCTCTTCCGCCTCCCGATCCTCCGCGTTGAACGCCATGGCGACCATGTCGGATCCGCCACTCTTCTGGTCATCGGGTTTTTGCGTTTATGGCCGCTGTTGTTTCCGTTGTCACGGTTCTTCTTTGCTGGTGCAGGGGGATGCCGTAGCTGGGATATCACCGCGGCGTCATCGGCGGCAGTGTGGTCACCGGCAATGGAGATCATCTCATCCAAAGTCAGTTTATTGGCGTTAGCCAAACATGTGAGCTTATGCCTCAGCAATCCTCCTCTCTGCAGTCCACCAATGAAGGCGTACATGGCGGTGGTGTGGTCGACGCGCACTCGTTCCTGCATGCCAACCATCGTGTGAGGAAGTTTCTTGAGGATTCTCCCTTCTTCTGGATACAGGTTTGTAGGTCGCTTGCCGTGGCAGGTCTTTTGTAGGTGCCCCTGAAGTGTTTCTCGAAAGCGGTCTTCAGGTCAAACCAGCAAAAGATGGAGTTCTTCGAGGTCGCTGAGCCAGATCCGGGCTGGACCTACAAGGTACAACTGGAGCATGCGGCAAGCGATATTAGGGGTTCCTCGGCAAAGGTTACTGCATTATAGTAATCCTCAATCCAGGTATCCGGCCTTTCGGTGCCATCATAATGCTTCCGGGTAGCTTGAGGAGCTCCTTGGCTTTGGTTCCTCTCGAATCATCCTGCCAAAGCACTTCGGTCCGATGTAGTCGGCTGTATTCGTTGAGGCGTTCCCGCGCGCGAACCGTGACGGGGGACCGTGAGCGAGAGCGAGATCGCCGGCCACCGCCTCCGCCTCCACCTCCGCCGCCACCGCTAGGTGGTGGTGAGGGAGACCTGCGAGGGGGCCGATCCGACCTCTTGCTTCCGCCTCCGATTCTCCCCTGTGCGGCTCCGCCCGTGGCTGCCTTCGCCGTGGCGCTGGCTGCCCTGGTCGTTCCGGCCCGGCGAGGTTCCGGTCGCGCTCTCATTCCGGCTCCTCCTGGCCTCGGGCTCACGATCGTTGTTCGATTCCGTCGGGGTTCCGGCGCGCTCCTGTTCCGTTTCGGAAGGCAGCACGTTGTCGCGGATAACAATTCCACCATGCCCTTGAGGCCTGGTGTTTCCGGCTGGACTACGGCGGCGAGGGGACGCGGGTAACCATTAGGCGGAGGAGGGGTTGCGGTACTTGTCTCGTCAGTACATTGGATCCTTTCCCTTTCTCGGATCTGACGGTGGCGTCTTTGATGGTACGGGGATCGGATTTGGGTGTTCCCCGGTTTTTCTTCTGCGTTCCGAGGATCCGGTTCGCGATTCGTCGTCTTGATGGCGATTGTCGCGGCGTCCTTCTGCGCAGAGAGACGCAATGCTCCGGGTTAGATTCCAACTTGCGCAAGTATCCGCCTTGCTCGTTGTTTAACCGCCGGCGACTAACGTGCGTAAGTAATTGATGTCAATCTCCTCGTCACTTTTCTTCAAAATTTCTGCAGCTTTCGTCATATTGTCTTTTGGGGTTGCAAGAGGCTGTTGCTCTGTTGGAGTTGCGAAAGTGATCTTACGGGGAGCTATCATCTCACGCCGGACCTTTTCGACCTCCTGGTGAGCTTCAACGACCTTGTCCTCCCAATGTTTTCGGAGTTCCTTGACTTTCGCCAGTCCTTCGTCCACCTCCTGCTCACGCTGGATGAAGTCTTCCACAAAAACTGCGGCGTGCTTCCTTTCCTCTAGCATGGCGGCTGCGGTGTTCTTGAACTTCTTGGCTGTAGCCAGTAGCTCCACTCTCTTGGCTTCCAAAGCTTCTATGTCTTCGGAGTGATGGGTTTGTTAAGGATATCCGAGCGATAAACTGCATCCATGCCTGCTTGCGCGACCATCTCTTCAGGCGACAGGAGGCTCTCCGAGGAGGAATCCTTGCGGGGCCGTTCCCGCGACATTGGAGATCCGTGATGGGATGGCTGGGGGTCGGATTGGGTGCCTGCCTCTTCTGATCCGTTTTCTCCCAGTGCCGCAACCGTTGCAAGTACCTGCCTTGGTTGGGCGGAATCGACCTCAGGCTGTTCACCGAGTCCATATTCCCTCAGCTTGCGGTCGTACTCTTCAGTGTCCATGGATTGGGTGTCTCCGGAAATTGGGCTTAGGTTTCCAAAATTGACTCTTCACGGATTTCCGCTTTCTCCGACCTCTTGCTGATCGGAGCCGCGCAGGGCCTCGACCTGCTGGGACCAGCTCCGGCTTCATGAGGGCGGTTCCGGCGGTATGGGCCAAGAAGTGCACAAAGTGACACCTTTGCTTTTCTAATACCGGGAGACCCAGGCGGATGCATTGGTCTTCCACCGTTGTTTCCTCTCCGGGGCGGATTGGGTGGGCTTTGATTTTTCGATCCAAGGCGGAATCTTCGCTAGGAAGCTCCTGCGTCTCGCATCGGATCTTCGCGATCGCGTCCCCGCTAACGGCGGTCGCGTCAACGCTACTTACCGTGGGTTTCCGTCGGAATCGACGGTTTCCCGATGAAGATGTGTATGCCGCCAACGGGACGATGGAGAGCTTGACGGGTCGTTTTAGCCGGAATCCAACACTCATCCGGAGGGACGATCGGCAGATTTCCGGCGTAAAGGACACGCCCACCGATGGTGTCGTCGTAGCTTCCCATGGCGGAACCCTCCCGGTTCCGGCCTCCACGCAGGCCCCACGGTGGGCGCCAACCGTCGTTGCCTAATCGACGGTACCCGAGGAGGGATCCTCACGAGGGGAGAAGAAGTAGGGGCCATAGGGCGGAGTGCACACGGGACGGTGGTATGCGAGTTACCCAGCTTCGAACACCTGCACGATGACGGCCTACTGCTGTCCGGAATTATCTGGCGCTTTCGCGTTATTACAATGAGTTGTGGTTGTGCCTCTAGGGCTCCCGGGATCCGGCTTATAAAGGCGCACGGATCTAGGGTTTACATGGAGAGTCCTAGCCAGATTACAGATAGCCTAACTACGGTACAACATCTTGCCGTGCACGTCACGGATCCGCTTCCATATACGTCGGATCCGGGTTCCTCATGGGCCTCCATGGATCCGGGTTACTCCTATGTCGGTACGGATCCGGCTTGATCCTGGGCTGGACTTCTTCCTTCATGATCAACAGCAACTGGGCCGCCCGATGGGCCACATGCCTCATCACCATCTGTGGGCCACCCGGGCTTGCCGGATCTAGGCACTGTCGATGGTACACCCATGAAGTATACCCACAACACATATGCAACTGCATCGTACAATAATCATATGTGAAGTATCCTACGTGTGCCAACGTTGATCAAGGCCAAAAGGCACCAAGGGGAAAGCATCCGGCCATTTTCTCCACCCTTCTCCCTGCCGCATCATTTCCTCCCTCACCCACGTCACCGCACTCCGGTGATTTCTCCACCGCCTGACGTCCCGATTACGCGGTCGCGTCCTACCTCATGCTTGAGTTCTCGCCGCTAATGACACCGATTACGTGGCACAACGGATTGAGCCGCACTACTGTCTCCCCCCGAGCTCCCATAACCTCACGCGTCCCGCCGTCAAGCGGTGGCCATGTGGCTCAACCTTGAATCATCGCTTCGTTGGCGCCTCGCACTCGCGTTGTGCCGACAAACCTCCCGCACGCTTGGGCGGTATTTTACGGACGTTCATGATGAAAGACGGCAAGGCAGGGAGACTATCATCAACTAAGCCATCATGGAGAGCCGCAATGCCCCTCTCGCAACATGCCTACACGCCACTTACCCCATGGCCACATGGGACACACATCACAAAGCAAACTAGGAGTGCCTCTACACTCTTGTGGATCCCTTAGGATTCTATGTTGAGCCGCCAAGTTGGTGGAACTCATTGGATGACAAATTTGAGTAGGAGCAGGGTTGAGGGAGGTTGAGAGGATCCACCCCACTCCACAAGAGGGTAGCAAGAAGGAGGCCCTTATCAACCCGTCTCATTTACAAATTCACTAGCATATTTTAAAACCATGGATATATTTTCAAAATTACTGAATTTTTTTTCCTTATTTATGAATGTTTTCAAATAAACAAAAAAAAGATCTGTGAACATAATTCAAATTTACGGACATTTTTAAAGTTTTTTTTTTGCGGGGACATTTTTAAAGTTGTAAACCTTTTAAGACCCCGTGAAGGAATAAAACTTGATAAAATAATGTCCATTTGTTACGCAAATGTAAATACTCATATGGTTTAAAAATTGAAATTGAAAAACAGAAGAGAAAATTTTAAAAAGAAAATAAAAAAGATAAACATGAAAAGGAAAAATAAGCATAAATGCGAACCCAAAAAAGAAAGCACAGCTAAAAAAAACATTCCTAACTAGGCCGGCCCACCTGGCGGTACCAAACTATATCAAAGTCGGAATCGGCTGGGTTCTCAACAAAAAGAAGAATCAAACTTGGAACGGATCGAACTCGTTTCGTCCATAATACCGACTCGGTTTTCAACATGATTCAACTTAAGGAACGGAGGTAGGTCTCTCTTCCAGCCTATAAATATTCACATCACGCACACCGGGAGCAGCGATCCAAGAGAGAAAGCCCCTCGCATCACATCGTTAGTCATGGCGGCGATCAAGGCCAGCGTTAACGTCTTCGCGCTCCTAGACGGCGACGACCCCGGTGACAAGCGGCTCGCTGACTTCGACCCGAAGCAGAAGGATCAGCCCAAGAAGAAGCCACTGTCGGCGGCCGCGTGCGACTATAAGCTCAAGCTCATGAAACCCCCGTCGCCTTCGCCTCGGGCGGCCGGGTCCAAGGCGCCCATGAAGAGCCCTACACCAACAGCAGCGGCCGGTCTCCGTCCGGCGGTATCAGCATCCAGGAAGAATCCTACACCGGCAGTCCCTGCCGGGCCCCGGTCTACGGCGGTGGCGTCGATGGCAAGGCCGATGAACAAGCAGCAGACTACTACCCCTGCCCCGCCACCACCACACGCGCGTAATACCAATCTTACCAGGGTCCTGTTCACCTATCCATCGGCTCGGGAGCGCATCTTCAAGCAGAGGCAGGAACGCCAGGCGGAGTTCGAGCGGCGGCAGCAGGCCGAGGCGGCGGAGAACGGCGGCGGCGTCTCTGGCGTCGACGACAAGAGTGCAAAGAACGCAGCTGCAGACGCTAAGACGGGCAAGACCAACGAAGTGAGCGTGCAGGGGCAGTACAAAGATCGAGCGAAGCAGCAGCCGGGCCCCGCCGTGAAGAAGGCCCTCGCGCCGCTGGTGGCAGAGGAAGTGCCGCTGGCACCTGTAGTGCTGCAGGCTCCGCCGCCGCCGAGCATCGATGATGTTGCTCAGTTTCCGTCTCTAAAGTGAAGTAGGCTAGCTGATTAGTTTCAGACTTTCAGTTTCTAGATGATTAGTTTCAGACTTTTTCAGTTTTTAGCTTGCTTTACGGCTTTTCATTGGCTACTCGATGACTTTGCAAAATTGATTGTAAATTTCTTTTATTTATATTTCTTTTATTTGTATTTTACCTACTACTTAGAATTGTTTTAAATGAAAGTAAATTATTTTATATTTTGGGCGGTTTTATAGTTTTTTTTAGAGAAACCGTGAGCTTTATTGATTATAAAACGAAGTGCTCACGATCATTTGCGATCAGTGCTGCCACACAGGTCATTGCTGAATCGTTTAACACACCACTAGACTCACGCTTTCCTACTTGAGCTAAACCATGGGCAACTTTTTTTTCGATAAAGGGAATATATTAATATCGAAAGATACCAATTACACCGCCTCTGCAACAACGCCCACCCTAATGGCAGATGCACACAGCCAAAAAGAAAAGAAAACTAAGAAATAAAAGTCCCGCTACAGCCTTCTAGACCTAGCAACAACAATACAACCACCACCATGACAACAACTGAAGTACAGACTCCAAAAGCGACGCTCCAAGAAGGAAACAGTGCACCAGCGCATCGCCCGAGGTTTTCACCGAAGATAGTCCCACTCTCAAAACAATGCCTCCAACAAGAACATTGCCAGCACAACCAACTAAGGAGACCTTTTCACCCCGAGAGGTAAGACTGAACTTCCCCCGTGCTGCCGCCCCACATGCATACCACTGCCAAGCCCGAACGCCAAGCAGATCTCTCAGCATCACGTTGACTCGAACCTCCTTAGCCAGTCCACCAATCCGGCCTTCATGATATTCCTTCTCCGACTTCACCATGGACCAAAAAGTCACCTGATGTCAACACGAATATAGCGGCGCTCCCTCCGAACCAAACGGTCGGAATAAAAACATGGGTGCGCGCGACCTACCACCCGATCCAAGAACTGCAAAATATGCATGTTCCATTCGCCAGGAGCTTTCCGAACTCATCTCTCCAATCAGCAAACGACTCCTAGTCTTCATCTTCGCTTGTGAGAAACCCGAGGACCGCCACCAAAAACAAAGCAAGACCAGCAGCCAACACAGAATATAGCCGCGCTCCTCCGGAACCAAACGGTCGGAATAAAACATGGCTGCGCGCGACACCCGATCCAAACTGGCAAAATATGCACTGTTCCATTCGCCAGTGAGCTTTCCGAACTCATCTCTCCAGCCAGATCAGCAAACTGACCTCCGGTAGATCTTCATCTTCGCTTGTGAGAAACCCGAGGACCGCCACCAAAAACAAGTGCAGGCGTAGAAATAGGAACTACCCTAGATCGCTCCTCCTCTCCCTAACCTAGCCGCCGCCTCCTCCTCTCCCGCCCCCCTCCCGGGCGGCGGCGGAGGATCTGCCCGCCCCGCTCCGAGCAGCCGCCCCCGGACCGCCCCACCTCAGCCGCCGCTGCTGATTACTTCCTCTATCAATCTTCTTGACGTCTAGCATCGGATAATTGCGCAGCAGATCTCTGATCTCCACATAAATGCTCTAGGATGGTGATTGTAATCCCATGATGACTAATTATTTATGTTTGTTGTCCTACTAAAAATTGGTCAAACTTAATAATTAACGGGTCTAGACTCCTCACTTCAGTAGTATGAAACTGTATAAAGAAATTCACACGGTTCTAGAAGAAGATCAATATAAACAGCGCTCAACTACTACAAGTGACCATCGAAGACAAACCTCTACTCCAAACAACGGCTAGCCTAAGTTCGAGCAAACTATAGTAAAATATAAGATTCTTGCATCTCTATATTTGGGCTAAATTCTATATTTTCTCTGTCCCACGAAAGTTATTTTACATTTGTCAAATTTTGGATGAGTTTGCAGATACATCCAAATTTAGATAAACCTCGGATAAATTTTCACACGGTAGCTGGGTGATCACTATGGTGGTCATGGTGCGGAGACTAGACGGAGATCCAACACAAAATAGCATCGAAGCATTTCCAAACAAATGATACATAACATAACAAAGAGAAATGCACTTGTTAGGAACACCGTCTGGTCTCCGTTATATCAAACCTCGGTATAGAGCTTGGCTAACCCTAACCCGCCCCTCCCCTCCCGCGGTTCTCCCCAGGGCGCCGTCGGGGGCTCAAATCCCGTCACCTCCTTCCCCTCCCTCCCTCGAGCTCCCTCCCGCCGTTGCCGCCGGCATCGGCCGCAGTGGCAGCTGCCCCTTGGTACCTAAGGTGATTGGGGTGGGGGGATTGCGGCGGTTGTCCTTCGAAAGGTTGTTGGGGCGGCGTCTAGGGGAAGGCAGTGGAGGCATGCCGCGTGCCTAGGTCTCCCGCCTAGGTATGTTGTCCTGTGGCGGCGTGGTGGGGCGTGGGGTGGCACGGCTGGTGGTGGGGTGCAATGGAGGCCGGCGACTAGGGTAGCGACGACCCTCAGTGGTTGCTGCCGGCGATGACATCGGTGGTTGTTGTAGGCGGTGGTGCGGCTAGGGCCTGATCTGGGCCCAGATAGGCTTGGCAGTTTGCGGTCTCGCGGTTGTCGAGGGCTGCTGCATGGCCTACTGGCTCCCGCACGCATCCCAGGGTCATTTTGTTCTGATGTCTTTCTGGTGAGATGGACGGCGAGGATGGCCGGTTGAGTGGGGGTTCAGCCTGAATATATAATGGCGGTGGTCCAGGGGTTCCTCGCGCGCTAAGACGAAGATCTTCCTTATGCATGACCTACTGGGTTTGGCTGGAGTGTTGAGTTCCAGAAGGCTCCGCCAGCGAATGTAGCAATGCACCTTAATTAGGCCTAGAGTTTGCTGGATCGGGTGGTATTCGGTCATGCGCACACCTGTTTTTATTCCGACCGTTTAGTTCTGGAGGGAGCGGCGCGAAGCTCTATTCTGTGTTGCCATCAGATGCCATTCTGGTCCATGGTGAAATCAGAGACGGAGAATATCATGAAGACAGGATTGAAGGAGTAGCAATGGAGGATTGAGTCTCTATGATATTGAGGGACTTACTTGGTATTATGGGTTCGCTGCAGTGGTATGCAAGTGGGGGCGGTAGCACAGGTGAAGTTCATAGTCTTACATTTCAGGGTGAAAATCCAAGGTCTGTCTTTAATTGTTTGTGCGTGTCAATGTCGTTGTTGAAGGCATTGTTTTAAAAGAGGAGACTATCTTCAGGGTGAAAACCTAAGATCTTTTGATCGGGCGACGATGGCGCTTGTGCAATGTTCCCTTATTGGAGGCGTCGCTTTGGAGTGTCTGGACTTGAGGTGTTGTCTTGGTGGTGGATATATTATTGATGCTAGCGCTGGAATACCGTAGCGGGACTTTTTATTTCTTAGTATTCTTTTCTTTTTTGGCTGTGTGCGTGATACGTCCAATTTGCATCACTATTTTATATCATAATTTGCTGTTATTCATTGATATATTTCATATTGGGACACAATACTTATGTTATTTCATCTATTTTGCATGTTTCATGATTATTTGGAGATTGAGCACCGGAGCGGGATTCTCTGGAAAAGCACCGTGGGATGCGATATTTCGGAAGATCAACTGTGGAAGGAAGTTTTACGAAAATCCTATTTTTCCAGATGACGGAGGAAGCGGGGGGAGCCAGCTGGACCTGGGTGGGCCCACACCAGGGTGGCGCGGCCCATGGCTCCGGCCGCCACCATGTGGTGTGGAGCCCCTCGCCTCTTTCGCCTCCTTTTTCGCGAAACCCTTCGTCCCGAAGACCTAAGCCACAGAGGAATCCTCACGAAGGGTTACAGCCGCCTCGCGGAGAACACCAGAGAAAGAGCTCTCCGGCGGGCAGGAATCCGCGGGAAATCCCTCCCGGAGGGGGAAATCGACGCCATCGTCACCGCCATCGAGCTGGACATCATCTCCATCACCATCATCATCATCTCCACCATCATCACCACCATCTCCACCGCTGGACATCGTCACCGTTGTAGCAATTTGGGTTTGATCTTGATTGTTTGATAGGGGAAACTCTCCGGTGATTTATACTTGTTATTGATGCTATTGAGTGAAACCATTGAACCAAGGTCTATGTTCAGATTGTTATTCATCATCATATCACCTCTGATCATGTTCCATATGATGTCTCGTGAGTAGTTCGTTTAGTTCTTGAGGACATGGGTGAAGTCTAATTGTTAGTAGTGAACTATGGTTGAGTAATATTCAATGTTATGATATTTAAGTTGTGGTGTTATTCTTCTAGTGGTGTCGTGTGAACGTCGACTACACGACACTTCACCATTTATGGGCCTAGGGGAATGCATCTTGTACTCGTTTGCCAATTGCGGGGTTGTGACAGAAACCTAAACCCGTTGGTATATCGATGGAGGGATCGCAGGATCTCAGAGTTTAAGGCTGTGGTTAGATTTATCTTAATTACTTTCTTGTAGTTGCGGATGCTTGCAAGGGGTATAATCACAAGTATGTATTAGTCCTAGGAAGGGCAGTACATTAGCATAGGTTCACCCACACAACACTTATCAAAACAATGAAGATTAATCAACTGTATGTAGCGAAAGCACTAGACTAAAATCCCGTGTGTCCTCGAGAACGTTTGGTCATTATAAGTAAACAAACCGCTTGTCCTTTGTGCTAAAAAGGATTGGGCCACTCGCTGCAATTATTTCTCTCGCATTTTACTTACTCGTACTTAATTCATCTTACATCAAAACCCCGAATACTTGTCTGTGAGCATTTACAGTGAATCCTTCATCAAAACTGCCTATCAACACCTTCTGCTCCTCGTTGGGATCGACATTCTTACTTATCGAAGATACTACGATACACCCCCTATACTTGTGGGTCATCAGTGTCCGTACTACCATTAGGGTATTGCGTCATTGTAGAGGCTAGGTATAATTGGTATCTTTTGATATTAATATATTCTTTTATCAAAAAATGTTAAACCTCTGATAAATTTTCACACTACAAAGGGGTAGCTGAGTGATCACTATGGAGGTCATGGTGCCGAGACAAATAGTTTAAACATGATGATGCATTGACTAACCTCCTTGTTAGGAACACAATGAACTCTAATTCAATTGTCAATTACTTATTAATTGGTTTAAATTAAGTTGAAAAATATTTTCCCTAGGTTTTATTAAGTTCTTCAAAGTTCCATCTAGTCTGAAAAGTTGATTTTCGAATTTTGTCAAAATATATTCGATACTGGTATTATTTTATAGTTATTTTTACTAGGAACCAAAATATTCAAACAATTTTAAAGTTATAGCTTTGATTTAAAAGTAATAGACTTTTGAAGTTTTACAACTAGTACTATGAAGCTTCCACGGGTACAAAATCCACCACTAGAGCCGGTTTTTCGTATGTAGCCGGTTTATTCTGTCGGTTCGTCTCTAATAAGGGTAGCATTAGAGCTGGTTTGAGGAAGCGGCTCTAGTACCCAAGCCTTCAGATGAAGGAAAATGTCTCTTAGCGTGGTTACCTGAGACGGCTCAAATTCACGCGGGCTCCAGTATAATGACTATCAATGATGTTTTTATTTCTTGTCCGGCTCCATTCTTATGGATCATCAGACAATTGTTATTTTTAATCGGCCATAAGTTTTGTAGGGTTCGGGTTTTCTCTCCGATCGTCGTTGTTGTGACCAAACCATAAAACTAGTCATAGTGAGGAGTAACATAGAGTAGTAACATGGTGCATGTTACTACCCTATGTTACTACCTTCATAGTGGGTAGTTACATATATGTGGTAGTATCATGCATGTTATATTTATTAGATTGTAGACTCATATTGTCCCTGAGAAGTGTGATGTTATGGTAACACAGCTAGTTACCACCCAACTCTCTTTATTCATTTATTGTCATGCCATGTCACCAAAAGGGGGAAACACACAGAGGACACGCAAGTTGTCCAGCCCGACACATCCGCGGCCAAAATTTGGTGGACGTATGAGTCGGTCCGCGCGAGTTCGTTCGTTTGAGTCATGCGTAGGAGCATGCACGGCTTGTCCACCAGTCCGTGTGACCAGTTTCGAACATGCCAGGACAGGTTGGCTTGCACTGCTGGAGATGCGCTAAGCGGCCCGACGCAAACGAAATATAATCATCTTTTTGCATCTGCGCAGACAAAAAATGGGTCCGCCCCTAGCCTAGCAGACAAACAGGTATGTCCGCGTAGTCACATCTCGGAACCAGATTTGGATCACGTTTACATCTACGGATCCATGTAGATTGGCGGGTTCCTCTCTCTCCTCCTAAACTAATGCATGCACCATGTGGTGGCAACTATTAGCCATATAAAAGGCATCTCTCTCCCTCCTTTCTAATTAACGCAAGGCCCACACTACATGCTCACGGTTTAAAAACGGCCATACCGCTAGGTAAGGCAGACGCATACGGGCAAGTTGAAAAAAGCCATTTTTCATGTTTTTGCCTAACGCAAACGGACCAAAACGGATCCAGATCCATACACATGAAACAAATGCCTTTCTGACATAATATGCGACACTCCAAAATGAACGGCGCATATGGGGATTGGTTGGAAAGCGTTTTTAGCGCGGGCAAGAAACCGTAAATAATGATTTCGTGAAGTCACATATAGACAGTCGAAAATGATGATTCAAAATTAAGGAATGTCCCCAGCATAGGGGGGATTGGTTGAAATGCGTTTTTGGCTCCTAAGCTCCAGTGCTCTCGCTATTTCAAAAAATTAAAGGTATCTTTACAAGTTAGAAAAAATCTAGAATTAATCATGGACATTTTTAGTGATACATTCCATAATCATGCAAAATCTCAACCCAATTTTCTTTTTCATTATGGGCTAGATAAAAATGAAGAAACCTAATATATTTTAGAGATTTGAAATGTACTACTCAGATCTACTACCTCCATTCCAAAGTTTAAGGCTTATATTATATTTAGAAAGTCAAAATATATCAATTTGGACATGTTTTTACCAAAAATCATTAACATGAAAAATAAAATATTAATATCATTAGAAGATAATGAAATATATTTTTATATGGTATTTATAAAATATCATATTTGTTGATAAATTTTTCTAAAAAAATTGTCAAATTTTATTTGGTTTGAATTTTTTTTTAAATATAAGCATTAAGCTTTGGAATGGAGGTAGTATATTTTTGTGTAGCTCAAAAGACAGAGTATTTGAAATTGATATTTTGCAAGTTTGTGGAATACATCATTGTCTATATGTGGATTTTTCAGCCTTTTTTAGAACTCAAAATAGGAATTTTAATTATTATTTTTACAAAATGAGAACACCAAATCTCCACTTGGGATTAGTGGATTACAAACTCGGGAATACCCAACCAAGAGTTGAAATTACGCTTTCGTATTGTCCCTTTCCCGTACGATAGCATCACGGTCGTAGCTTCGCTGCAGCTCTTCCACCAGTTCCAGCAATGCCATGCGCGACGTGCCGCCGTCGCTCACCGCCGACTTGGCCGCCTGCTGAGCCCAGGCGGCCCTCGCACGCATTTTACGCCCCTCCTCGCCGTCGGCGTCCATCAGCCTCCTGACCTTCTTCTCCACCTCGGCCCTGTCGACCACGGCACCACCGTCGACGGCGACGTCCATCCTGATGCCCGCGCCAATCATGTCCGCGACGTGCCTCGCGTTCACGGGCTGCTCGGCTATCATCGGCCACGCCAGCACGGGCTTCCCCGCCGCGAGGCTCTCCATCACCGAGTTCCACCCGCAGTGGCTGACGAACCCTCCCACCGCCCGGTGCTCCAGCACGCTCCTCTGGGGAACCCACCCGCGGACGACGCGGCCGTGCGGTCCCACGTCCACCGGCGGCGACCAGGTCTCTGTCCGGACGGCCCAGAGGAAGGGGTGGCCGGACTGCACCAGCCCGCGCGCCAGCTCGCCGAGCTGCTCGTCGGCGACGTGGGCCTGCGTGCCGAACGACACGTACACCACCGGCTCCGACTGCCCGTCGAGCCAGGGGAGGCAGCCCTCGGGATCCTGCTCCTCGCGCTGTTGCAGAATGTCGCCGGCGGCGAGGAACAGCGGGCCGACCAGCCAGGCGCGGGCGCCCGGCTGGTTGAACGACTCGACGATCGACACGAACTCCTCGTCCAGCTTGGTGAAGCTGTTGACCAAGACGCCCCAGCTGCTCGCCTCGGAATCCTCGTCCGTCAGGGGATCGGTTGACGGGTCCTCGTGGTCGGTCGTCTTGGCCAGCGCATCTGGAGGGACCTCCGCCGCCGTGAACGTCAGATGCGCCGGCATGCGGGGCACGTGGAAGCTGCCGCCCTGCCCGGCGCAGCTGGGCAGCGGGCCCATCATGGCCGACGTGGCTAAGGCCGTGGCGAAGCAGGACATGCCGTGGAACACGACGTGACGGACGCCGGCGTCGGCGGCGACGCGGCGCGTGAACCCGAGGAAGAAGTCGGAGACGAGGACGAGCGGCGGCGACGGAGACGAGAGGGACGCCATGAGCTCGGCGAAGGGCTCCTGGAGGAGCGCTGCGGCTTGCACGAACGTTGGGTGGAGGGACGGGCTGGGCAGGGCGTCGGTGGACTCGACGCCGGCCGGCAGCGGAGGCAGCGACGGGAACGGGAGCACGGCGAAGCGCACGGACGAGGGGACGCGGCTGCGGGCGAAGGCGAGGTTCGCCGGCGTGGTGACCACGGTCACAAGCAGGCCCTTGTGGTGCACGGAGAGCGCCGTGGCGAAGTGGAGCATCGGGAGCGTGTGCCCTTTCGCCATGAACGGGAACACCACGACGTGTTCGCGGCCGTCAGTATGGTAGGCTGCAGCGGCACCGTCGGCGGCGGTGGCCATGGAGGGCGTTTGTGTGGACTGTGGAGGTGTTGTGTGCCTGCACCGCATTTTTCTGTATCTCGATGTGGAATAGTTTTCGATACTGCTGACATTAGTGTTGGACCCCAATTATTTTGCCAGCTGACTGATCGAGACGCTCAAGAGCTAGAGGGTGGCGGCCTGGCGCAATTAATGTTTGTCAGGAGTATGCATGAGGGCAAGGGAAGATAAGATACAAATTCAATTGAACGATAAAATACATGTTTATAACTCGAGCTGTCCTGTATCTTGTCTTGTTTATGACTCACTGAAGATGTTATGTACTAGTATGCACGAAATGGATGAAAAAAGAAGTATACATGTACTACAAGCATAATGGGAGAAACCACAGGTGAGACGTCGGCTGGACTGAAAAAACTGTATGTGTTCACAAAATTGCTTCTAACTTCTAGCAGGTTAGCAAAATCTTCTTACATGAAAAATACTAACAGCAAGGCCACAAACTTTTGAGGATGTACATCAGAAGAATGCTTCTTTTTCCCCAAAATCAAGATTTACGGGAAAATGGCTTCCACAAATGCCTCTGCATCGAAAGGTTGGAGATCTTCCACCCCTTCGCCAACACCGATAAACTTCACTGGTATCCCAAGTTCATCGACAACGCTAACCTGTGACAGATAAACTTAGTGATTCATGACAGCTATTTATTTAAGAGCCAGGACAGGAAACTGCAGCTGTGAAAAAAAAAGGTCTGGAGATTGTGCATACCACACAGCCACCACGAGCAGTGCCATCTAGCTTCGTCAGGATAAATCCTGTGATTCCAACAACCTGGCATGAAGGCAAGAAAGTCCATCATTATCACTTATTCATTATTATACAGAAACACAAGTAATGAATTAGGTGCAGATCGAGTTGCACTTACATCGTTGAACTCCCTCGCTTGCTGTAGCATATTTAGGCCAGTTGTGCCATCCAAAACGAGCAAGACCTCCTGCAGGAGAATGACCAAAGAATACATGATAAAGCTACTATGCAAAAATATTGACCTAATAATACATCGCAAAGCTAAATCTCTTGAATATCGATATAACATACATTGGGAGCACCAGGAAGGGCTTTAGCCATGACTTTCTTGCAAGTAACCAACTCTTCCATGAGACCATAATTTGTATGAAGTCCTGTAATATAATTGCTGAAGCAAAGTCAATTTTCACAACAAGCAAATAAGTAAATATATTCTGCTCCAATTCTGTAACAACAATCGTACGTCCTGACGTATCACACAGGACAATATCAAATCCTTCACGCTTCCCACGTTTCACTGCCTGCGAAAGAACTACCAAGCGAGTCAGATTAGAGGAAAGATAAGAGTTGGGCTCATTAAGATAACAACATACTTCAATCATGCTTGGCGGATCAGAAGTTCATACCTGATGGAGCTTGTGCCTTCTTATCTTTATCAATAACAATCTCTGAGCCAGTTCTCTCAGCCCAAACTTCTAGCTGGTCACGAGCTGCAGCTCTGAAGGTATCACCTGCTGCCATCAGTACCTGTATTATTGTTGAAAGCAGGAACATAAACTCTCCAATTTTGTAAGAATGCGCCCAAGCAATATATATAGCTGAACAAGCAGACATGAAGTAAATAGCCCCACCTTCGCTCCTTCGTTCTTAAATCTGTGAGCAAGCTTTCCTGCAAATATTTCAGATAACGGAATGGATCAATTTGCCACGTCATAGCATCATGTGGCAAATAACAAACAAACACAAAACAATGTGCTAAATTGAGCAGTAGGTCCAATTGAGAAGTAATGCCCAAATTACCACCACATAATGAATTAGTCTTATAGAGTTTGTTTAGCTTCATAGTGACCACATAATTTCACCGGAAGAGAAAAAAAAACAGACCACGTAACCTAAAGAAGCTCAATCCAATGCTAGCTCACATTAGACATCTTGTACAGCCTACCCTACATTGCCATAATAAATTCATCTCAAGAAATTGGTAAAACCTTTCTCCATATAGTAAGGTAGGTTGGAACTAGCACTGGTAGATCAAGCAGAGGAATGCAGAAAAAATTCTGATGTAATGCTATTAAGAAGACTACGATGGTCAATAGAAGGCCTAAAGACCAATGTCATCGATGTGATAAGGTTTAAATAAAAATTTCAAAGAAGGATAAGCAATTCTTCGCATCACTCAGGCCAGTCGAGGAGCAACAAGTTAACTACGCAGCCCCAATGTGCTAAATCGCAATAAACCTATAGCATTTCTTCCGGTAACAAAATGTGCATCTCAATGAGAGCAGGAAGACGGTAAAGCATGCCCGAAAGTACCTAGCGATGTCGTCTTTCCACCGCCATTCACTCCCACAATCATGATGACCGCCGGCTTCCTGCCAAAACGAGCAAGCACATTCAGACCTCCCAATTTTCAGACAACAGGCAACAGATAGCAATAGCACGCTGGTCTTGAGTTCAGCAGAGGGGGCAGAACCTGAAGCCGAGCTTCAGTTCGGTGTTGCTGCCCTTGCTTGTCAGCAGGTCAAGGATGCATCTTTTCAGCGACGCCTGCGGAAATGAAGTAAGGAACAACGAATTTTGCCACTAAACCAATCTCATTGCCGCTCCACTGAAATGGGAGACCGAATCGACCACCTTTATCTCGCTGCCGGATTTGAGCTTCCCGTCCCGGATTTCGTCGCGGAGCGTGTCGACGATCCGGAACGAGATCTTGGGCCCGAAGTCCGACACCAGCAGCGCCTGCACGCAAGAATCAAAGCATCGTCATCAGAGGGAGAATGGAGCAGCAGGTGAGGAGGGGAGGTGAGCTGACGGCGGACCTCCTCGAGGTCGTCGAGGACGCGGTCGGTGTCGGCGAGGTTCCAGTAGGTGAGCAGCTCGTCGACGACGGAGAGGTTCTCGCGGGTCTTGGAGAAGCCGGAGAAGAGCTTGTCGACGTCGCTCTTGGCCTTCTCCTTGATGAGGCGGCCGAGGCGGGTGAAGAAGCCGGCCTGCCCCGCGGCGGCAGCGCAGCGGAGGCCGGCGGCGCGGCGGCGGCCGGAGGGTGCGCGCAGGGAGGCGGATGCTGAGGACGGGGAGAGGAAGGGGAGGACGTGGGGCGGTGCCGCCATTCTTGGGACGCTGCGCTGCGGTGAGGATACGAGCTGCGATGGGTGGATAGAGCTCAGCCGCGCCCTGGAGGCAAACGGCGTAGTGCTGGTTCGTTTAATCGAAAATACGGAGTACAGTAGATTGTCACGTGCAAAGATCATGGACTCAGTGACTGACACAAGGCTCGCTTTGGGCTTTTTGTTTTTTAGAAATCCACCGAATCTATTAATAATCATCAACAGTAGTATAAATAACCTAAAAATTAAAGAAAATTACAAATTGGTACTCGGATTACCTAGCGATGACTACAAACACTAGCACGAGCCGAACGAAGAATTGAAAACGTTGTGACCAAAATATAAAATAAAAAAGCTTATATTTTAGAATTGAGGTAGCACTCTTTTCTTATAATTTTTATATCGAAAGATACTTTTAGCGGAAGATAACCTTGCAAAAATAAAATAGAAGAGAGGAACCCAAAAATACTGTTTTTTGGCTGCGATTAGCTCCCATTGACCCAGAACTACGCTTTTGGTTGAATCATGGCATCAACGTTCTACAAAAAAAGTTAGCTTACACCTGGTATGCAACCAAATTTAATTGGTGCAAAAATAGGGAGGAGGCGTTTTGGCACATAGGAGCATTTGCTCCCATTATACAAAATAATTAAAAAACAATTATTAAAATGTAAAAAAATTCTGACATAAATTTTTTGTTGTACATCATGACATTCTATGTTGGTACACAAGTTTTTGCGGAAAAACAACATTTTATGTGGCACGTACAAAAAAGACAAAAAAATGTACTATACGTAGTCGTGTTGGAGCATAAAAATTTGTCTATTTTACAGGAGACACATAAAAAAAAAAATTTCTAAAAACTTATGTACGAACATAAAATGTCTAGATGTACATGCAAAAATTTATTTTAGAATTTTTTGACACTTCAAAATGTACATTCACACAATGGGTTCATATGCTCCTATGAGCGAAAGTGGATTTCCCCAAAAATAGTTGCAACTAGTTTAGAACCAAAGAAATATTCGAGTCTTCAGGTGGTAAGTGATAACACTTGCTACTTGCTAGGTCATGGGGTGGCCGAGCCGAGGAGGGGGAAGGATTACTATCCCCTCTTGCAACACCGATGAACCTCGCTTGTTCTGGTTACTCACCTTCCTTTCGCGTGCCACAAGAAACAATTGTTATATCAGCCACGACAAAACTCTGTCGTGCAACAGAAAAAATGGATTGCTCTGCCTTACGGCACAACTCTGTCGTGCAACAGAAAAATGGACGATGGCACGGGATATGTACAACTGATTCGGTTTTTGGGTGCAACCGCAACGGTTGCATGGGATATGTACAACTGTTTCGGTTGGCGGCTTGATAAAAGATTGACATGTTGATGCCAAGGGATGACGTTTTACTTCAGTTCTTTAGATTGCTTATCCATGTATCCACGCTCTTCGATCCTTGATTTTTTATAAGCGCTCGCTATAGCGTTACTTTGGAACTTCTGTAAGACTTTAAATAAACTTTTTCAATAAAAATCATATGCATCGATTCATGTAGAGGTTGCGCTTCCCCTTTTCGAAAAATGTCCGCTGCCCTTTTGCTCCGGACCGCGGGCACCGTGGGATCCGCACTCCGCCTCAGGACCGCGGGCACCATGCTATACGCACAACACCTCCTCCGATTCCTCCGCCAACCTCAGGATCCGTGCACGATCGATCTCCTCTAGGTGGTCCTGCAATATGTTTGGCAAATGGCTAAATGGGGTAGGCAAAATTGATAAAGCCAAAATAAGAATTGGAATATCCGCTGTGTGCTGGTCAATTTGGACTAGTCGGAATGACATGATTTTTAACAAACAAATCGGAATTAACTTTTTGCAGGTTATCCGACGAGCAGCATACTGGATTCAGCAGTGGGCCTTTCTACTCCCGGAGGATCACCGCGACAGTTTGGCTATTGGATGCAACCGTCTGCTAACGGTTACTCAGGACTTCTATTTCCAGGCTACTGGGTGGCGGCACACTAGTAGATTGAAAGATGCTTAGTCTGAAGTTTCTTTCTTTCTTTCGATGGTTGATACATGTTTCAACCCTTTCTAATCCGTGATGTAAACTTCATACTCT
The DNA here is from genome assembly GCA_030979885.1 of Lolium multiflorum. NCBI lineage: Eukaryota > Viridiplantae > Streptophyta > Magnoliopsida > Poales > Poaceae > Lolium > Lolium multiflorum. The sequence continues at coordinate 341,948,572 of CM061749.1, forward strand.
GCTGGAACTCTGCTGAACTGTTTAATAACTGAAAAGGCCGTGTGCATCATATTGATGCAGAGGCTGGGCGATGCCCCTTTTCGAAAAAAAAGGTGTTCCTGCAATACATGCCTTGTATTTCGATTCTGCAATCTAAAACTCTACATGCTTGTTTCAAGCTGACTAGCTTTCTTTATTTCATGTTTTGATGCCTTTCTTTATGACCATACTATTGTTCACATACAGTGGAAATATCATGTATAGTCCTTTATGGATGACATAATGCTATTAGTTTGAATAGTGAGGATGTGTACATAATTGGGCAATCAAAGATTCTCATCATATTTCAGGTATCGCTGGACCATAGGCTATCTTTTCTCATCATAACCTGCAAGAAAGATAAAAAATTCTGATTTGTTAAACACAAAGTCATTTATAGTGTTCCAAATGGCCCATAATAAAGCACAAGCTCCCACACGGATTTAAACTTTATCTTTTATTATTAACGACATGTAACCAATTCCCGATCAAATTGGTTATATGTTAGTTGGAGGCATAATATTAAAAGTCATATGGACCATTTTCCACACTATCTCAGCCAAAGGACATACAATAAAGAGATGTTGATTGTTTCATCTTCAGAGCAAAAATAACATTTCATATTCCATTGGCAATTCCGTTTAGCTAGATTATCCTTTGTTAGAACGATTTTGTGATGTAGGAACCACTAAAAATCATAATTTTCAGCGGGACCTTCACTTTCCAAATGTACTTGCGCAAATAGACTGTACGTCCATTCATATATCAAGGTACATAGATTTAACAGAGAAAACAACGGATGACGTAAGGTTCCAAACAAAAAATCTTGAGCACCACTAAGCTGAATATCCATTAACCTTGGAAGAAGATGTAGCCAACATGCTCATTTATTCTCAGTTAGAGTCCTTCTAAATTAGATATTTAGTGCATTATATGACATAACATCAGCCACTGAAACACATTTTCGTTGAACAATGTTATATAACAATGGATATTCCCAGAAAAGTGTATATATGCCATTACCTAGTTGAAAGGAGGGTCAAAAGCATTTGATTTTACTTGAGACAACGTTTTTGAATGAAGGTATTTTTTTTGAATCAGCTCATGCCAAACACCCTCCATGAAGAATTATGTAAAGTCATTTGCTTAAAAGACATTTGTTTTTTAGTTCTAATACTTCAACACCAAGCCCCCCTTGTTCTTTTGGTTGAGAGATAATGTTTCACTTAGTAAGTCTATACTTACGTTTGTGATCGTCACTTTGCCAAAAAAAAAGCAGGATCTAAAGAAGTCAAGTCTTTTCTGAACCCCTCTAGGTATTTTAAATAAATGGAGCATAAACATAGGAAGGCTCGTTAGAACCGAGTTAATTAGCGCCAACCTATCACCATAAGAGAGTAGCTTCTCTAACCAAGTAGCCAACTTTCTTTCGAACCTATCCTCAATTGGTTTCCACTTTCCATTCTTATGCTTTCGAAAATGGATAGGAATTCCTCAGTATTTGAATGGAAATGAACCTATGTCACAGCCAAACAAATTCCTATATTGTTGTTCCTCCTCTTTATCTTTACCAAAACAAAATAATTCACTCTTGTGAAATTTAATCTTTAGACCTGATATTTTTTAAAAAATGCTTAAAATTAGCTTCATATTGAGGGCCTTTTCTAAGTTGTGTTCCATAAAAATTACTGTGTTGTCGGCATATTGTAAAATGGACACTCCCCCATCAACTAAATGAGGGATGAGCCCATCTACCTGACCATCTTCTTTAGCTCTTTGAATCATAATGGCCAGAACATCAACAACTAAGTTAAACAGAAAAGGTGATAGAGTATCACCTTCACGTAAGCCCCTCCTTGTTTCAAAATAATGACATATGTCATCATTCACTCTAATCCCGACACTCCCTTTCTCTATGAAATCATTAATCCATTGGCACCATCTAGGATCAAAACCCTTCATACACAAGACTTGTTGCAAGAACGACCACCTAACTTTATCATAGGCTTTCTCAAAGTTGATCTTAAAAAGGATATCATCCATTTTTTCCTATGAAGCTCATGTATGGGTTCATGAAGAATCAATACGCCCTCCAAAATGTGGCGCCCGTCATAAAAGTTGTTTGTGTAGGTCTAATAATCTTTTGAGCAATCCCCGTTAGCTTGTTCGTACCTACCTTTGTAAATATTTTAAAACTAACATCAAGCAGATAAATTGGTCTATATTGTTGTGTTTGTACTGCATTCTCTTTTTTTGGTAGGAGGATCATGGTTCCAAAGTTTAAATGAAACAAGGGCAGATCACCTTGTTGAAATTTTTGGAACATATCAATTAGATCTTCCTTTATCACTTCCCAATATGTTTGGAAATATTCTATGGGAAAACAATCAAGCCCTGGTGCTTTATTTTTTTTCCATTTGCATCGTCGCCTCATGAACCTCCTTCTCTGTAAGTTGGCCACAAGGGTAACATTCTCTTGCTCTGATAGTTGTTGTATGTCATTTGTTTTAGATACTATAAGAGAAAAATGATTCGGAGCCGGTGCTCCAAGCAAATTCTTAAATGATTTTGGAGATTTCGATGAAGGTTTTTATGAGGGAAACGAGGGTTTTGGTCAAGGTTTTGGAGGGTATGGTAACAATGGTGGTCATTGATTAAGAGGATGATATGTGATACATTCTTATTCTGTCTATATTTTTGCAGCTTCTATTTATGGCACAGAGAAATGTAAAAAATAATAATTACATGAGCATATCATTTCTATCTTGAAATAAAAATGTCCCACCACGTATATAAGACAATTGTATTCAATTCGAACTTTTCAAATGTATGTATTATATATGCTTAAAAATTACTTGCCACCAAATATTTTAAAATTAAACCCTTTGAATAGCGATAAATTAACTCAACTTTCATGTTTTACTGCATCCCTACGTTTATAAAAGTTCCTACCATTTTATTGACAAATAGACCAACATGGTCTACTTTAAAAGACTAGTAACGATGATTATCTAGTATAAGATCTTTACAGCTGAAAAAAACGCAAATCAAATGATGGTATTCCAACTATCAAAGGTAAATGTCAGCTTGATTCCATTTCAACAGTCAAATAAATCGATCAAATGTTTGCTTAACAATAAGATGAGACGACTACTACACGTGAAGATCACGGTCGTCTAGAGTTTTCTCTTAGCAAAAGAACGAAAGATTGTTTCTCTCTTTCCTTTTTTTACTTGGCCCTGCAGCAATGCAATCCAATGCTTGTTTACCCTATCTCTCAAATCACAATGTACATATATACCCGGATCGGATCGATTGGATCATAGGAAAAGCGAGACGAGGGCGTTGAATATGTTCCATTTCCTTCGTCTCTTGCTGATCTCGCTCTGCAGCTCGTCGAGCCGCCCGTCCAGCAGATTCCTCTGCAGTTCATTCGAAAAATCAGAATTCGCCGTGTATATATGTATGTATGTATGTATGTATGGATCGTCGATCCATCATCCATGGACGACGAAGCATTGCATTGTTCAGATCATCATCAGTTATATATGCAAGGAAGAAGAAGAAGCGTTACCTCAGCAGCTTCCCTGAGGGGCCCCCAGCACTCGATCCGGTTGTACTTGGTGGAGGCGGAGTGGAAGTTGACCCACACCTGGGCCTCCATGAGCTCCGGCCGGTCGGCAAAGAGCGCGCCGTCGCCGTGCACCACCGCCTTGAGCACCAGCGGCAGCTCCTTGGAGAAGACGTAGTACCTGAACCCTGCCGCCAGCCCCTGCAGCGGGTTGCGCCCACTCACGAGGCAGTGCAGGTGCAGAGTCATCTCCCCGGCGCCGCCACCGGAGCAGCTGGTCATCTGCTTCCACTCGGCGAAGACGTCGTCGGGGCGCCACCGCCGGAGCTGGTCGATGGTGATGATCTCCGACACCGCCAGCGTGAGGTTGGCCGTGAAGTCGCAGTGGCTCAGGGTGTAGGCCCTGGGGAACGCCGGCCGGCGGTGGTGGTCCTGCCTGGCGAACTGCACCGTCAGCTTCTCCGCGTCGAAGGTCGTCGGGGCGCCCAGCACCTTGGCTGCCTGCACGCCGTCAACCATACAGGCCACTGCTCTGTTATCAGATGAGTTCAGCAGCCAAGAAGGTAAGAACATGCATACAAAACGGAACTACTTACCAGGGAGGAAGAGAGCAGGTCGGATTTCCTGGGGCTGTCGCAGCAGACGACCCAAAGACGACTCCGGCTGCTGCTGCTCCTGCACACGACGCGGAGAAGCTGGCGCTGGGAGAGTCCGCCCGCCCGCGTGTACTCATTTGTCTTGAGCACGGGCGCGGTCAAAGGCATCACGGACTTGCGGCGCGCGCGCGCGATTGTGCTGCGCACTCCACGCCGGTCGGTCGGTCGGTCTCTCCTTCCGTTTTCTTCGGTCGGCGCGCGATTATTGTGCACGCATTACGTTTACGCGCAGTCACAGGCATGTTGGTCAACGGCGCGACGCTGATTCCAGGCTGGCATTTTTTCGCTGCTCCGCATCTTTTTCGTGCAAGAGAAATGGGCCAGGCTGGCATGTGGCATCACACGCACGCGCGCATGCAGATCGCCAACCTACGCATCGCTTCCTTCATTTAATTAATTGCAAACCAAAACAATAAACTCCTCCATCTCCCTCCAAAAGTTGAAAAAGCTCCTTGGACGCCGCAAATCACGCTTTTCTTCCCATTTCTTTTCTATCTTTCCCAAACGTTTTACCCTAAGGGCGGGCATCTCCAACGGGGCGATCTATTCTGTCGACCGGAGTCTCCCATACGTTGGTCAGTCCGGCCGACGGGATTAGGTTTTCTAGCCGTGGTTCACGTGGCGGCGGCGGTGACCACGCAGTGGACTTTTGTTCCCGGCCTCTTCTTCATCCCGACGGCGCTCGCTCCGTCGAATCTTGTACATGTGTTTGAGGAGGAAGGGTGACCTGGAGCTGGGTTTGCGCCGACTGGTGGCCGGATCTTCGGCATGTGCTCCAACGACTCTTCGGGCGTCCCGTCTAGTCTCTCTTGGGCATGTGCTCCAACGACGGCGGAGGTCAGCGGCAGTAGGTTGCAGGAACCTCAAGGGGTTGTGATGTATTCTTTTGTTTTCTGAGCTCCCTTTTGCAAATGTTCCTGGACACCTGTTCCTTCCAGGTCCTACGACGATGTTCTGCGCTATGGTTCTGCGTGTGTGTGTGTGTTGTACTCTTCTGGTTAATGGACACGTACCAACATTCTAAAAAAAACTGACAATTCTTATTATACCAAATAAATCATTCAATTTTTTTACATGATTCGTCATCATTTTCATCATCTTTAGCTAGCTAGCTAGCAAAAACAAATTCTACTACGGAGTAGTAAAGCTTTTGTAAAAAAAAAAAAATTATCTATACAAAATAGCACTACCATATAGTATAACAAATAAATTTGCTACTCCCCCATTCAAAATTTTCTGACGCAGATTTATCCACATACGAACCTATCTACCATCTTCTTGCTCCGGCATTCAACTTCCATTTCAGCGAAAGAGACGTACCATGACCATGATACTTTCTGCCGCGTAATCCACATCAACTAATTTCCAACGGAACAAGTACTAGTTAATCTAATTATTAATCAACTAATACCTAACGCTTCATTCAGCAGTTCAAATATTTGGCCCGACCTGTCCCACGTATTCCTGGCTTTCACAACTCCACGAGACAAATAAATAATAGTGCTCATCTGGGTCACAACTCCACGAGACATCTACTAATAGACTAGAAAACAAGCCTGGTCAAAGAATTAACGATTACACGTACGACGCTACGTACTCCCAGGAGAACTACTTGGCTTCTATTACAACAAACTCTCCTTTGTCATGTCATCTGGAGCATTAATATTACAGCAGCAGAACATCGAGCTACTGCTACTGGATGATGAATACTAGCATATGATAGCAGGAACACAACCAGTTCTCGGCCAGCATGGTAGCCGCGCCGCTGAAGGAGTTTCACCATGTCGTTGTTTGCTGCGTCTGGCTACACCTGCACTTGCACAAACAAACCGCAGCGAGTTAACCAAAACTGAAAAAACTTGGGGCGTTCAAGATTTCTTCTTTTTCTTCATTAAGAAACCAAAAGCACACTAGCTACTAGCTAGTTCAGCTAACTAACCAACTCTTCAAGTTTAATCATCAACGGTGTACGAAAAATTGCCATGGACTTCGCCCCTTTTTTTGGACATCCAGACCGCCATTCATATAGCAGAAACAGTACAAGTGCATATATACCAGCACACCTACCTCTAGATACATTCAAACAAGCAGTCCAGCTAGACTAGCAGGTTAAATCCTGGGAATATTAACTAGCACATGCAACACCACGTTCTAGTACTTCCAGAAATAACCCCAAAAAATTCCTCGAGTTTCACCGAATCCTAGCAACAGCTCTTCTTATCTGATTGATTGGTGGTACCAAAGCAACAAAATGAAACCCACAGCTTCAATAAAACTCCTTCGACTTTGGTACTACTATAAACCATAAAATTTATGTTGACACAAAACTGGAGACTCCAGGCCAGCAATGGGCATGTGGAGATGCTAGATAATCAACTACATACATGAGAGTAAGAAATCACAGAGAGAAACCAAAATCTTACCTAAACACATGGGGCCAAAGACCCAGGCCACCACTCTCATTGTTCAGCCTTCCTCCTTGTCCTTGAGCAAGAACAAAGCATGGTCAGGTAAAAAAAAAAGCAAACACTTACATTTATACAACACTCCAAATAACAGCCGCTAATAAACGCACATGTACCTAACTTAACCATCCAATATCCAACAAATAACAGCCACTCCTGCTTGCTCACACTGCTGCTGTAGTACATCCACTTACGCATGTCCTTTAAATTACAAACAAGCCTCTGGTGTTCTTCCCATGTCACTGCCTGCATGAAGCAAGATCCTTCAGATTAAGAATCAAAATAAACATATCATATAGAAACATGGCATGAACATGAATAGCTTCCAATATTTGACAATTGACAGCTTGCATGAACATGCATGACTTTCTAAAGAAACAAAGTAGCTCTTTCTAATCAAATCAAAAGGATACAATGATGATGAGTACAGAGTATTAGCCAAGTATACCTTGACAGAACTCAAGTGGATGTCAGGGTTTCGTAGCTGTCCAACAAAATCGATAACAGGAGCAGCTCGAAGAAAGATGTTGCTGACCTATCTGAAAAGGCAAGAAAAAGTAAGTTAATTATATGTTGACAAAGTACTGAAGAAGTATGAAGTCTTAATAGCCAGATAAGCAACACCAACAGGCATTTCTGTCAAAAGTAGTTCAGAGTATAATCAAGATGCATCCTACCATAAATAGCAGCAACATCACTACCACAAGGATGCTTAACGGTTGCATCAAAACATTGAAGTTGCTGCTGTATGTACGTACTCGTAAGAAGTTGAAATCACATTCACGTATATCTTCAACTCATCATACCATTGCATAAATATAAACAAAAAAAAAATCATGCATATGAGTTTAATCATAAGCAGCAAGCTCCTGCACCCCCTCCTTCAGTTCCTTGCAACGACATCACTCGTCCACAGGCAGACTCCCAGCAACCTGAAAATTAAAATGAGGCTACATATCACCACAGTAATAAAATAGAACTCATAATTATCACGGCAAGGAACTGGAAATCAACATCAATAGTGCTACTTTTTTTTTTCTTTTGCATGCATTTTTTTTGGGGCGGTTATTTTTCATGCATCTTGGTTTGATTACAGAACATTAGACAGGCCTAATGCTGCTAAACATATGTGTGCATCCTAATTACAGAGGACACTAATGGAGCCCTTCAGCTGATGACATACAGAAAAAAAATCGACCTTTGATCCTTCACGACGTGGAGGCCTCCTGCGCCAAGTCTCTGGTCCACGGAATCCAGCGAAGACGCCGGCCGTCGGGGACATCACCGGCGGAGGAATCCGGCGAGAAGCTGCTGCCGGAATGGTGGGCCTGGGGGAGACCACCGACCAGCGCCTTTCCCCTCCTCCTCCGCCGATACGCCCTCCTTGCAGCGCGTGGACGACGACGGCCTTCCGCAGCTCGCGACTTGGCGGCCGGAGACACCTCGCCGGCGTGGAGAACTGCATCGACCAAGCTGCGACGAAGTCCGGCCAGATCGACGGAGCCGCGCGCATGGGTGCACGCGCGCGCCGGCGATCAGGCAGGCCGCGACGCCAATCGACTCGTGGCCGACGCTGGTCGATCTATTGCGGGAGCGGAAGAAGGGAGGAAGTGGGGATGGCGCCGGCCGGCGAGGGAGGAGCGGCGGCGGCGGCCTTTGAATGGGGATTAGGGTTCTGGCCAGGACTAAACTAAGTGCAGCCTTGATTAACTTTTTGGCCCAATTTGCTAATGGACTCCGTTCGACCCACGATTATTTACAACGAACGAGCTACTGTACTGAGTATTTTATTTTACTTTGGCTTACCTCTTCCCGCCCATTTCCGTAAGCCTCCACTAGTTTATTTATGTATCAAGCTAAGACATGGTACAGAATTTTGGACTAACTACGAGGTTGAGTTAGGAAACATAATTAATTATCTTGGATTTTCTAGACAACTTTCACATAAAATTCAAATCTATAATAATTCTTGTCAAGATTCATTTAAATTTGGAAAAAGTTATACTAGAATAACTCCAAAATAATTTCCGATGTTTCCTTCATGTTGGGGGGGGGGTCATTGAATTTTCTAGAAACAAATCTCAAGTTCTTGTTATTTATGCCCACCATCAGAAAATGGAAGAGCCATCCGCGCGTGTCTGAGCTGGCATTCCATGTGTCGTCACACACACCCTTATTTTATGCTAGGGGGTCCGAGATCACCTACAATTCCATGTGTCGGGGTGGTGGCGGTTAATTAGGAGTGGGTGGGGCCGGTGAGGTGGAATAGAAGTGTCGGTGGCAAGAAGATAGTCAAATGGGTCAGGCCGGATGGCAATGGTGGCAGCAGCGGTAATTATAAATGGTACAATCATTATTGTAGCGACGGCAAAGGCCAATGATGTCTAGGTTTTCTCTAGGCATGACGCTTGGAGAATAGTACCGGAATTGACTTTGAGGGAACTTCCTACATGTACGAACCGCTACCTTCCTATCCCAAATCAATTGGTTCTTACGATAGTTACACTCTAATATAATGTATATGTGGAACAATGTGACTCTGCAAAAGGGGCAACACTTACGAGGGTGGGAAGTGGTATAGGTGAAGGTGTTGGTGTAGATGACCATAATTACGACTCCAACAAAATCAACGCTGGTATTGAGACATCTCCAATTGCAAGGTGTCAGAACGACGCGATTAAGGTGCTTATTTAAAGTACTTCGATCAATTTGACAAGATATTCCAATCAATTTAGTGGTGGATCACAACAACAGTGTCATCGTTCTGCAGAGCGCTTGCATCAGTACTCGTCAACGACACCAACCAATCATGTGCTAAGTTGTGCCTTTGCTCCCTGCAAAAGAAAGAAGACTAGTACTCTAGCTTGTGAGTAGGAGGGGGGAAACATATTGAGTGGTGTTCCTTAGAATTTTAATCGATGTAGGTGTATCATCGCCATCCGGCATTGTCCATGTTGTCGTCCTCGTGTATGTTTTGTGGGTGACCATAATTTGCCATTGCTAAACCACTAACAAAGCCCTTCTCCACACACGAACTCTTGATCTACTCTCAAACATGGTAGACGTGTTGGTTACTACACTGGGCGCACGACAGACCCACCGTGCCCGGCGGACAAGCCCACAATTCCGATATGGATCTGCTACCTTCTCACAATAGACACCTCGATCACGAACCAATGCTAAATAAAACATGGTAATACTATGGATCACCGACTGCGACACCTCATTTAGAGGATCATTAGATTATGTGCTAGAAATGCATTGCCTAATCGGCGGCCTTCCACCGATACATGTTGTCACTCATTGATGGAGGTGCCATCAACTAGCTGTAACATGCCCACACATAGCACACGAGCACTATGTCTACTAGGAAAACAACCTATGTCATGCCTCCAACTTCTTCTTCACCAAAGGATTTGGCAGCATCAAGACTAGTGACGACTGTGCGCAAGTATAGCTTCCCCGGCCGACAGAGGTAGTTGGTCGTGGCAAAGGTCATGTTGCTATCAAGCTCTAGCACGACCACGGTGGAGCAGCCCTACATGGTGGTGCCCGTGTTCTAGACCAGGTCGGTGTGTGCCTGCACCGTCATGATGTTGCCCTGGCTAGCCATCTGGAGATGGCTGTGGCAGTTAGGGAAGATGATGGTTGTGTTGCCGAAAATGTAGTCAACTATGTCGTAGAATTCCCATACCCCGTGAAAACTGATAGAACCATTCGCCCGTGTCCGAGTTCACCTATCATTCCATGTGTCGTCGTACACCATTATTTTATTCTAGGGGTCCGAGATAACCTAGCATTCCATGTGTCGCGAGGTGGAGGTTAGGGTGGTTGGGGCCGATGAGGTGGATTAGAAGTGTCAGTGGCAAGAAGATAGTCAGATGGGTCAGGGTGAATGGTAATGGTGGAGGTAGTGGTACTTATAAATGGTACAAGCATGATTGTGGCAACGAAAAAGGTCAAGGATGTCTAGGTTTTCTCTAGACACGACAGTTGTAGACTAGTAGCGGAATTGACTATGAGGGAACTTCCAACACGAACCCCACAGGGCTATCCCAAATAATTATTTGGTTCATACAATAATTACACTCTGTTAATATTATATGTGCCCACCATCCGAAATTGGTAGAGCCATCCACGGGCGTTCGGGATCACCTAGCATTACATGTGTCGTCCCACACCCTTATTTTATGCTAGGGGTCCGAGATCACTTACCATTCCATGTGTCGGGGTAGTGGTGATTAATTAGGGGTGGGTGGGGCCGGTGCCGTCGAATAGAAGTGTCGGTGGCAAGAAGATAGTCAAATGGGTCAGGCAGGATGGCAATGGTGACGACATCGGTAATTATAAATGGTACAAGCATGATTGTGGCGACGAAAAAGGCCAAGGATGTCTAGGTTTTATCTACGCACGATGATTGTAGATTAGTAGAAGATTGACCGCGAGAGCCAACGTGGCTATCCCAAATTATCTAGTTCTTACAATAATTACACTCTATTATAATGTACGTATAGACAGAGCAATGTGACTCTGCAAAAGAGACAACTAGTGTCGGATATTGAGAGGTCTCCAACCGTGAGGTGTTAGAAAGAAGAGATTAAGGTTCTTATCTGAAGTACTCCTTCCGCTCCATAATACTTATCGTGAGATCGCATGTACCTAGAGTGTCTACTCACTTGTTTCAGCGACATGCATTATGGAAAATGTCCTCGCTCTACAGAGCTAGTGGATCATCACTTGCCAATGGAACCAACCAATCATACCCCTAATAAGTTGTGATCTCGTTCGCCTGCAAAAGAAAGAAGAGTAGTACTCTGGCTCGTGCGAAAGTAGGGGCCAAAACATATTAAGTGGTGCTCCCTAGATCGTCTTCATTCGACGATGTCCATGCCATCATCTCTGCATACATTTATGTAGGTGAACAAAATTTGTCATTGCTAAACCACCAACAAGGCCCTTATCCACACGCAAAATCTTGATATATTAACAAATATGTTAGACGTTGGTTACTACACTGGGCTCACAATAGACACCTCGATCATAAAACAATGCTAATAAAATCAAGTAATACTATGGATCATCGTCTTCCACACCACTATGGATCTCTGCGTGATCTCTTCATTATGAGCATCATTATATTATGTGCTAGCCATGCATTGCCTAGCATGCGGCCTCCCTAAGGGCTCACCATTGATACATGTTGCCACTGGTTGATCAGTGTGCCATCAACCAGTTGCAACGCGCCACGCATAGCACACGAGCGCTATGTCTACTAGGGAAACAACGTATGTCATGCCTCCAGCATCATCACCCTCACTATAGGAGTTGGCAGCGTCACAACCGATGACCACTATGCGCGAGTATAGCTTCCATGTCCAGACAAGGTAGTTGGCCATGGCAAATGTTGCGTTGTTGGTGAGCTCCAGTGCGACCACGATGGAGCAGCCCTGCATGGTGGTGCCCGTGTTCTGAATCGGGTTGTGTTGTGTCCTTGCACCGTCATGGTGTTCCTCTAGATAGCCATCGGAGATGGCTGTGGCCGGTGAAGTCTGGAAAGACAGCGGCGGCATTGCTGAAGACGTAGTCGACGGTGTTATAGATGTCATGCCCGGTAGAAACTGATAGAACCATCCGTTCACATCTGAGGTCACCTAGAATTCCATGTGTCATCACATACCCTTATTTTATGCTAGGGGTTCAAGATTAACTAGCATCCCATGTGTCGGGTGGTGGTGGTTAGGGTGGTTGGGGCCGGTGAGGTGGAATAGAAGTGTCGGTGGCAAGAAGATAGTCATATGGGGTGACAATGGTGGCGGCAACGGTAATTATAAATGCTACAAGCATGATTATGGTGACGACAAAGGCCAAGAATGTCTAGGTTGTCTCTAAGCATGACTCATGTAGAATAGTAGTGGAATTGACTGTGAGGGAACTTCCAACACAGATGAACCCCCACCTAGCTATCCGAAATTATTATTTGGTTCTTACAACAATTACACTCTATTAGTTGTTATATGTGCGACACATTAATACAAAAGTTAACTAAAATTTATTATTCAAAAATATATGCCCTCTATTATTTCATTTGCGCTACATTATTATAAAACTTAATTAGTATTAGACTCTCTATTTGATTAAGGATTTTTTGCACAATCCGAAGTTAATCCCAATCTTGAGGTTGGAGACGGGTTTATGTTTTCGGCAGGCTCGGAGTAACATATTCGGATCAAAGACGACGATAATGATGAAGAGTTTTCTCTAAGTTTTTATTATTGGTAGGATCATAAGATTGTACAAGACTTAAAAGTTGAACTCGACGATCTTATAGATGTACCCAGCGAGGTTTAAAGATTGGTCTAGGGTTGATGGGAGTCTACGATGGTGATTTGCTGCAGTGGTTTAACCTCATTTTCATGACGAGTGTGCTTCTGTATATATACGAGTATGTGGTAGGAGTCTCCATGTCGCACTCATGATCATATAGTTTGTCCCTAGCTAATCCTTGTGATCACCTCAAACAAGGATACACATGCTTTTTTCATCTTATTTTACTTCTTTTTCAAATGCATGAACAATTTAATTTTTTTATTTCCAATATTTTCAGTCTCACAAATAAATACATAAACACGTTTTAACGCAGACATACATTTAGTTTTGATACCAACAGACATTAGTTTATTTATATGAAGGTTATGTCGATGATACACATGAACACCACCTTTAATATACACGAACTAGTATGCCCTAGCGCATTGCCCCATCTGACAAAGGACATGGATGCTATATGTCTGGCGAATATACATGTCGCCTTGCCACCCTACGCAGTGGCATCAATGGGATGAAACTCGGAGAGGCGGAGCTCTCGGCTGCTTGTGTCCACTGACATGTCGGCTTGTCGCGTCATTACCGTTACAGGCAGGGGCGGAGCTACATGTAATGACCATGATGCACAGCCGCACAGGCATCAGGGTGAAAAATAGTTTTCTCTGTAACGATGCTAAAACATGAGCCTGTGCATCACCTTGTGCCATGTAAAGTACACTTAGGTAAATCAGGGTCTAGGTCAGTCTAGCTCCGCCCCTGGTTACAGGATACTTCTTCGCATACGAGTTCAGATTTATTGGTTGGAGCACCACCCACCACACCACTATGGATATCCGCGTGATTTCATCTCTCTGGGGATCATTAGATTATGTGCTATGCGGCCTCCCTAAGGTCCCACCATCGGCAAGTGCTGCCACTTGTTGGGTGGCATCGACAAGCCGCAACATGCCCACCCATTGCACACATCCACCATGTCTCTGATTTCGTCATGCTCTTCATAAGTAGGAGGTGACAACATCAAGATCGATGCATAAAACCCGACTATCGAATTTGAAGATGGCTACATGTATACACACATTACACATATATGCATGTGCTCGGGGTTGCTAGGTAATTCGACTACTCCCTCCGCCCCGTAAAGGATGTCTCATATTTTTTCTAAATTTAGATGTATCTAAGCACTCTTTAGTATATCCAAATTCAGACAAATCTAAGACATTCTTCATGGAATTGAGGGTGTACATTTTTTAGATGATCTGACTCAATTTAGAGCGGCGTAGATAGATAGTCGCATCTCTCGTTTGCAAAAAAAAGGAACAATGTGTGACATTGCATTGGTGGATGGAGAGGTAAATAAACCCTAGGCACGCTAGCTAGCTCTATCGATGTATAGCTTCCCAACGGAACCGGCAAAAAATATCGATGATTAGTTTTTTTTTAGCATTAAATATCAATGATTAGTTATGTCAATCCAGTCAAGGTGGCGGCAAACCGAAATATTAGCACGAAGGAGGACACACAGTCCGCCAAAATTTGGGCCGACTGATGGCGCTGTCTGTGCCTGGGATCGTGCTTAGTTTATGAGCGTGATAGGATTCGATTAATATATATGCTGCATATCAGGGCAGGAAATCTCGGTGATTAGTTAGTACTATATCATGTCAATCAAAGCCAAACAAAAATGCCAAATGCCAAAGTTTGGGAGCGAATCAACTGGGCACGTATATATCGCTCACCTACTAAAATTTGGGTCTGTGATGGTGCCTAGTTTACCGCCATCTGGTGTGCGATAGCTTAAATTCGTTGCAGCTAGCTATCTCTTTCCATCTTCTACACCACACCAGATGGGATCCCTTCCATCTCTCGCTGCCGCCGCCCAACTCACCGGAGCCCCATACTTGCTGCTCACCGGCCAACCATGCCCCGCCTCCGATTCCCCTACAGCCGCCGCGCTCTCCCGCGACAACAACGAGACAACGACGACCTGCTGCTGGCCAATCGACCCACCGCGCGCCGCCATCCTCTCCTCCTCCATTAGGTACGAGTCGCGCCTTCCTCTCTGACCCCCACGCGCGAGCTGCCTTCCCTGGCTTGGGATGGACTCCCTGACATGGACACGCAGCAGTGGGCGAGGCTCAAGCCGGCGCTGGAGATGGATGCCCTCATCCACGTCTCCGATCCATCCGGCCGCCTCGAGCTCACCCGTGTCAGATGACCTAAAAAATGCGAGATTTCAGGCCGCGACAATAGATGAGGTTGTTAATGGACCACGATCTTGCCGGCTACAAAACTGTTTTGGATATGCATAAAGATGATCCTTTTCCATGTGCATTCTATCTGCGCAACTGCCACTTTATCATATAAAAATATGTCAGTTTAGTTTTACAACCAGTATATAACTACCAATTCTTTTTTTTGTGGGTAATATAACTACCAATTCTACAAGTGGTTGTCTGAAAATTTGACTGACAAAGCATGGGATGTGTCCTTGGTGCTTTTTTATATATATATAATTGCAAATTCAACGTATAGCTGAATTAATTTCTCAAAATTTTGTCTCTTTAATAGATCTCTGCCCTTTTTGTGCGTCCATTGTGTGGCCCTGAATTGTCTCTTTAATTGATCTTTGCCCTTTTTGTGCGTTCATTGTGTCCCTGAATTTCTGTTTTCATCACTGGCGGATATTCACCTGGAAATTCATTTGCTCCACAGGTACTGCATATCAACCAGGGAGCAGCGTCGGTGCCATTACTTTGGGACCTGACAGACGCCGGCGTCCTCAGGGTCTGGACCGTCTTCAAGAGCCAAGAGTTCAACCTGAAACCACGTGAATTGCCCCTTGCTGTAGTGTACAAGGTTGGGTGATATATTCATAAGTTTCCATCATTTCAATCGGATATTTGGTGACAAGTTTTATTGGTTTATCTCTGTGGTTTAAGTGGAGTAACTCTGGAGTCCATAATATGCGTTTCTCTTCAGAAAATTTTGGGAGATGGATAACAGATGTTGTTGAATAATTCTGCCCTCCCATACACTTCTGGTGTTCGCATTTAACAACGACATGTGCATTCAGAGAACCATGTCTCATTGAATCTGTAACTAAAATTGAGTAGTCATCAGGGATATCAGAGAAACTTGTATAGTAACTCAATTATATGGTTCATCTTAGTTAGAACTCTAGGGATTATTGGGGTGTTAGCTTGAAATCAGTTTTCAACTACTTGGAGATTCTTCGGTGTGTTTTTGTGTTTTGATAATTGTACATGGTATGCTGATACTATGTTATTTATCTAGGTACCTTCTCAAATTGTATGTTTTGCATACTTAAGTGTTTGCAGATAAACTTGCAGTCTTCTAGCTAGCTTGGCGTATAATTAATGTGTTTTTTTTTCCTTGGCTTGATGTGTACATATAAGTGCCAATGTCTCATTTTTCAAGATATAATTAATGAGTTTACTTATTATTGCTCAGAATAACATTTTTCAAGATATAATATTTCTATTCTAAGTGTCTAGCTACTGTGTGAAAACGTTGCCTCATCTGGTGTGATCCAGAGGTGCACATTACATTGTTTGATTAAGCCTTATTTACATTTTGCTGCAAGCAGACTGGGCAGGAGAAGCTCGTCGGCTGGTGGCGACCACAGTGCCGCTCACGCTAGCGCTGACACCACGCTACACGCCGCTCGGGCCTCTCCGCCGCCCATACTGACAGCTGAGAGGCGTGCAAATTACCCCTGCCCCACAGTAGGTCTGTTTTTTTTGTTTTTCTTCCTTTCGGTGGACTGGACACAACCATGAACATCTTCATTTATGTTATAAACAGACTCGTTGCCATGCTTATTTTCATCAGATGTAGCTGGCCAACAAGTTGCAGCCCTGGGACCCTCGTCGGCGCCATTGGAGTCTTCACCGTCCGCAAGCGCATCTGGGTATCGTGGATGTCTCTCGCTCCGGCAGCATTCCCGTCTCCAAGTCGGACTCCACCGCCAACCTCGAGTTTGATGGCAACAGTTGTATGGGTGTTCTGTTGGTGGGAGACGGATAGATTGAGCACGCAGAACTCATCAACGGCTGCCGACCACAACCATACTCTTGGCGCTGACACTGCCGCTGCACCGTGTGCCCTCCTGCCTGCAACCCTGCACTGGCCTAGTTGATGAGCCAAGGTTGTCTGAAGGTGATCGACTTACTGTTGCGCTTATTTCTGTTGTATGCTTGAAAATTGTCTCTTAAAACCAACCCTTGCTTAAAACTGATACTAATAGGTAGGGCAGACTGTAGTAGGGGACATGATATCTTCTGTGTGTTTTCTTATTAGAGGTTTTCATAGCAGTGGACAAGTTTGTATCCTGGTGTGAAACGACACTGGATTTTTAAACTAAAATGGGTCATTTCTTCGGTCACACTATGGACCTGATGGCATATATGCAGAGTTTACTTATTATTGTTCAGAATAATATTTTCATCTACTTGGATTGGAGGATGTCTGGTGTGTTTTGTGGTTTGCTAATTGTATATGGTAAACTGATTGTTTATTTATGGGCATGATACTATTTTATGTATCTAGGTGTCTTCTTAAACTTCGACAGAGAAAGTTTGAAATATCACGTAAATCTAGTTTAGATAAGTGTGTTGGAGAATCTTGTAAATTTGACAAGATATCACACAAATTTGACTATATTTGACCAACTTTACTTGAGTTTTCATCTGTTTGCAGAATCTCTTGTGTGTTGTGTGTTATGATAATTGTCCATTGGTAAATTGTTTATATATTTATATGGAAATGATACTATGTTATGTATGTAGGTGTCTTCTTGAACCTTCTATTTTTGTCAAATAGTGAAGTGCTCGCAAATAAACTTACAGTTTTCTAGATATTTTTGTGTATAATGTGCTTTATTTCTAAATTTTGCGACATTTTTCTGGTATTGAGTTGGTGGTGCCATTTATTATTATGATGATGATGAGTTAATCATCTTCTTTGCCACACACAGCTTGGGGTTGACATACGGCACTCCAGATATGCTATAGCATGCTATTAGCGTTGGAATAGCGCGCTATTTTTTTCCATGGTGGTGACTGGGCACCCTCCTCCCCAAGAAGGCTTTCACAATGCATCGGCTCCATCTTCACCAACAACAAGGCCACGACCTCTGCCCTTTTTGTGTGTTTGTTGTGTGTCCCTGAATTTCTGTTTTGATCCCGGGTGACTATTCACCTGGAATTTCATTTGCTCCACAGGTACTGCATATCAACTAGGGAGCGGCGGCGGCACGATGGCTGGACCATGACGGAGCCGATGTGGCCGGCCAACTAGCCATGGCCCTGGGACCTGACGGACGCCGGCGTCCTCGGGGCCTGGTCCGTCTGCAAGTGCCAAGAGTTAAACCTGAAACCAGGTGAATTGCCCATTGTTGTAGTGTAGAACATTGGTGATATATTCATAAGTTCCCATCATTTCAATCGGATACTTGGTTACAAGTTTTATTGGTTTATCTCTGTGGGTTAACTGGAGCAACTCTGGAGTCCATAATATGTGTTCCTCTTCAGAAAATTTGGGAGATGGATAACAGATGTTGTTGAATAATGTTGCACTCCCATACACTTCTGGTGTTCGCATTTAACAATGACATGTGCATTCAGATAACCATGTCTCATTGAATCTGTAACTAAGTGTGGTCTTCAGAAATATCAGAAAAACTTGTATATTAACTGAATTATATGGTTCAACTTAGTGACAACCCTACGTATTATATGGGTGTGAGCTTTACATCAGTTTTCATCTATTGTGTTTTTTTGTGTTTTGATAATTGTCCATGGTATACTGCTTATATATTTATGGACATGATGCTATGTTATGTATGTAGGTATCTTTTCAAACTCTATATTTTGTATACTTAAGTGTTCGCACATAAACTTGCAGTCTTCTAGCTAGCTGCGTATCCTTAAGTGTCTAGCTACTCTGTAACGTCTCATCAGAAAACGTTGCCTTTTCTGGTGTGATCTAGAGGTGCACAATACATTGTTTGATTAATCCATATTTACATTTTGTTGTAAGAAGATTGAGGAGGAGCAGCTCGTCGGCTGGTGGTGACCAAAATGGCGCTCACACTAGTGTTGACGCCATGCCACTAGCCCTAACTGCTCGGGCCTCTCTGCTGCCCGGACTGAAAGCCAAGAGGCATGCAAATCACCCTTGCCCCACAGTAGGTCTTCTTGTTTGTTTTTCTTCCTTTCGGTGGACTAGACACAACCATGAACATCTTTATTTATGTTGTAAACTTACTTGTGGCCATGCTTATTTTCGTCAGATGTAGTTGTGGCTAATAAGCCGCGGCTCTAGGACCTTCACCGCCGCTCTTGGAGCTTGCACATCTAGGTATCGTGGATGTCCCGCTCTGGCCGCATTCCCCATCTCCAAGTCGGTCTCCACTGCCAACCTTGAGTACGACGGCAACAATTGTATGGGTGTTTTGTTGGTGGGAGAAAGACAGATTGAGCATTCACAACTCATCAGCACGTGCCAACCACAACCATGCTTTTGGCGCCCTGCGCCATGTGCCCTCCTGCGTGCTTATGTTGAGAATATGAACATGTCTAGGTTTGGTAGATATATTATGCACTTGATATTCCGCACCTACACTTATACTATATGCTTGGTTTATTTTGTCGATGGTCTTTCTGAAAACATTTCTTGTTGGATCAATCGCGTGTTTTGTTCATAAAGACAATCTGGATTGTTGTCCTGGGGATCTTGTTTTAAAAGAAAAACCATAGGATATAATGGCTTAGCATTTATATCTGGAATGAAGGAAGCGAACCGTTATTTGGTCAGGTACATGCATCAGCCATCGATTTTAGTTCCTCTGTTCCCTAAGAGAAGATGTTGTGGAATGGTAATTTAAATTTTCTTATATTATGCAACGGGGAAGGAGTAGAAAAACATAAGGCATCTCCATTTGTCTGCCATGTGTTGCAGGAAAGAAAGCATGCATGTTAGATCCGTCGTAGGATCATGATTCGATGCGCACACAACAAGCATGAAAAATAAAAGAGAAAGAGTTTTGTGTCACAAATCAAGGCCAAACTGTTGCTATTTTGAGAAGCGATTAATTGCCGAGTGAAATGCATCTATTGTTCTCGAACTTGTTGGCCAAGTCTAAAACAGTCTTTAAACTCAAAAGTTGTGCCACAGCATCCCCTAATCTTGCTGGGTAGGTCCATATACGGTCCAAACTACTATTCACCACTGTATTTTGATGCCGTGGAGCCGATCAGGCCCACAACATCGTCCTCCACCATTAGAAATTCCCGATTCGAGTGTTGCTCACCAGCATGACGTCTCCGGCATTGGGCCATTGACAAACTCCTTGCCGCCGGTGATGTCGATGCCCCGCGGAAGGCCACCACCAGCGTGACATCACCGTGCTCATCCCACTGCCGCGCGCATCAGGAGTTCATCCCCAGATACTTGTACACGAGCTCAGCATCCCACAACTAGTCACTCGCATCGGCTATGCCAGGATGGCCTTCCGCTTCCCGTGCTTCAAGCTGCTCTAGCGTTGTGTTCCACCCGCAAGAATGCCGCCGTCGCGCCGTGTGCCGGCCAAGATCTCAAGCTGCTATGCCCACCCGACAACCACGACGCCCGTGTGTTGCACTGCCGCGTCGCCGAGCAGGGAGGCCGCCGCTTCCGCGAGTCCGCGCGCTGCAAGGTTTTTTTCTTTTTCTTTTCCAGATAGTCCTGGACGGACTGCATTAAGTGCATATGGTCCCGATACATCAACATGTCAGCAAATTACGTGGTCAGTGTAGATTTGGACCGTATGCGGACATAGAGAGCTTGGTTAGGGACCATATCGGTGCATCTTCTGAATGCAATGACCGTCTTAGACATGACCGACAAGTTGGAGGATGAAGGATGCATTTCACTCTTAATTGCATGCTGATTTCCCGTCATTTTTATTTTGCATCTCCAGGGTCATAGAGAACGAAAATAGCGGCAAATAAACCAACCAATATAAGGCATCTCCTTTTTTGTTCGGCGTGTATTGTGTTGAGAGGAAACAAATCAATGTGAGATCTCACGTAGGCTCCTGATTCCATGGGCCCTAAACAACCACGCCCATGTAAAATAAAAGAGAAAGAATATTATTGCCTCCCAAATCAGCGCCTCCTAGTTAAGGCAGTTCCTTTTTTTGAGGGAATAGTTAAGGCAGTTTCTAGTTTGGAGGGCGGTTAATTGCCTGGTCCCGTCTGTTTTATTTCTCTCCTGAAACTGAGTATCACAGGATGGCAAGGCATTCGGTACGCGGGGTTGAAAAATAAGTGGCGCCAATTACCAAAATTCGAACGAAAATGAACCCGAGGTGCCTTCTATAGTCTATAAATACCAAAGTGGGTGGAACCACCGCGTGCGGCTGGCGCGTGCGACCGACTTAGACTTTGACTCTTGCTCGGAGAGGAGGGGAGGGGAGGGTGAGCGGCATGCATGGCCGAGAATAGTACCGGAATTGACTTTGAGGGAACTTCCTACATGTACGAACCGCTACCTTCCTATCCCAAATCAATTGGTTCTTACGATAGTTACACTCTAATATAATGTATATGTGGAACAATGTGACTCTGCAAAAGGGGCAACACTTACGAGGGTGGGAAGTGGTATAGGTGAAGGTGTTGGTGTAGATGACCATAATTACGACTCCAACAAAATCAACGCTGGTATTGAGACATCTCCAATTGCAAGGTGTCAGAACGACGCGATTAAGGTGCTTATTTAAAGTACTTCGATCAATTTGACAAGATATTCCAATCAATTTGGTGGTGGATCACAACAACAGTGTCATCGTTCTGCAGAGCGCTTGCATCAGTACTCGTCAACGACACCAACCAATCATGTGCTAAGTTGTGCCTTTGCTCCCTGCAAAAGAAAGAAGACTAGTACTCTAGCTTGTGAGTAGGAGGGGGGAAACATATTGAGTGGTGTTCCTTAGAATTTTAATCGATGTAGGTGTATCATCGCCATCCGGCATTGTCCATGTTGTCGTCCTCGTGTATGTTTTGTGGGTGACCATAATTTGCCATTGCTAAACCACTAACAAAGCCCTTCTCCACACACGAACTCTTGATCTACTCTCAAACATGGTAGACGTGTTGGTTACTACACTGGGCGCACGACAGACCCACCGTGCCCGGCGGACAAGCCCACAATTCCGATATGGATCTGCTACCTTCTCACAATAGACACCTCGATCACGAACCAATGCTAAATAAAACATGGTAATACTATGGATCACCGACTGCGACACCTCATTTAGAGGATCATTAGATTATGTGCTAGAAATGCATTGCCTAATCGGCGGCCTTCCACCGATACATGTTGTCACTCATTGATGGAGGTGCCATCAACTAGCTGTAACATGCCCACACATAGCACACGAGCACTATGTCTACTAGGAAAACAACCTATGTCATGCCTCCAACTTCTTCTTCACCAAAGGATTTGGCAGCATCAAGACTAGTGACGACTGTGCGCAAGTATAGCTTCCCCGGCCGACAGAGGTAGTTGGTCGTGGCAAAGGTCATGTTGCTATCAAGCTCTAGCACGACCACGGTGGAGCAGCCCTACATGGTGGTGCCCGTGTTCTAGACCAGGTCGGTGTGTGCCTGCACCGTCATGATGTTGCCCTGGCTAGCCATCTGGAGATGGCTGTGGCAGTTAGGGAAGATGATGGTTGTGTTGCCGAAAATGTAGTCAACTATGTCGTAGAATTCCCATACCCCGTGAAAACTGATAGAACCATTCGCCCGTGTCCGAGTTCACCTATCATTCCATGTGTCGTCGTACACCATTATTTTATTCTAGGGGTCCGAGATAACCTAGCATTCCATGTGTCGCGAGGTGGAGGTTAGGGTGGTTGGGGCCGATGAGGTGGATTAGAAGTGTCAGTGGCAAGAAGATAGTCAGATGGGTCAGGGTGAATGGTAATGGTGGAGGTAGTGGTACTTATAAATGGTACAAGCATGATTGTGGCAACGAAAAAGGTCAAGGATGTCTAGGTTTTCTCTAGACACGACAGTTGTAGACTAGTAGCGGAATTGACTATGAGGGAACTTCCAACACGAACCCCACAGGGCTATCCCAAATAATTATTTGGTTCATACAATAATTACACTCTGTTAATATTATATGTGCCCACCATCCGAAATTGGTAGAGCCATCCACGGGCGTTCGGGATCACCTAGCATTACATGTGTCGTCCCACACCCTTATTTTATGCTAGGGGTCCGAGATCACTTACCATTCCATGTGTCGGGGTAGTGGTGATTAATTAGGGGTGGGTGGGGCCGGTGCCGTCGAATAGAAGTGTCGGTGGCAAGAAGATAGTCAAATGGGTCAGGCAGGATGGCAATGGTGACGACATCGGTAATTATAAATGGTACAAGCATGATTGTGGCGACGAAAAAGGCCAAGGATGTCTAGGTTTTATCTACGCACGATGATTGTAGATTAGTAGAAGATTGACCGCGAGAGCCAACGTGGCTATCCCAAATTATCTAGTTCTTACAATAATTACACTCTATTATAATGTACGTATAGACAGAGCAATGTGACTCTGCAAAAGAGACAACTAGTGTCGGATATTGAGAGGTCTCCAACCGTGAGGTGTTAGAAAGAAGAGATTAAGGTTCTTATCTGAAGTACTCCTTCCGCTCCATAATACTTATCGTGAGATCGCATGTACCTAGAGTGTCTACTCACTTGTTTCAGCGACATGCATTATGGAAAATGTCCTCGCTCTACAGAGCTAGTGGATCATCACTTGCCAATGGAACCAACCAATCATACCCCTAATAAGTTGTGATCTCGTTCGCCTGCAAAAGAAAGAAGAGTAGTACTCTGGCTCGTGCGAAAGTAGGGGCCAAAACATATTAAGTGGTGCTCCCTAGATCGTCTTCATTCGACGATGTCCATGCCATCATCTCTGCATACATTTATGTAGGTGAACAAAATTTGTCATTGCTAAACCACCAACAAGGCCCTTATCCACACGCAAAATCTTGATATATTAACAAATATGTTAGACGTTGGTTACTACACTGGGCTCACAATAGACACCTCGATCATAAAACAATGCTAATAAAATCAAGTAATACTATGGATCATCGTCTTCCACACCACTATGGATCTCTGCGTGATCTCTTCATTATGAGCATCATTATATTATGTGCTAGCCATGCATTGCCTAGCATGCGGCCTCCCTAAGGGCTCACCATTGATACATGTTGCCACTGGTTGATCAGTGTGCCATCAACCAGTTGCAACGCGCCACGCATAGCACACGAGCGCTATGTCTACTAGGGAAACAACGTATGTCATGCCTCCAGCATCATCACCCTCACTATAGGAGTTGGCAGCGTCACAACCGATGACCACTATGCGCGAGTATAGCTTCCATGTCCAGACAAGGTAGTTGGCCATGGCAAATGTTGCGTTGTTGGTGAGCTCCAGTGCGACCACGATGGAGCAGCCCTGCATGGTGGTGCCCGTGTTCTGAATCGGGTTGTGTTGTGTCCTTGCACCGTCATGGTGTTCCTCTAGATAGCCATCGGAGATGGCTGTGGCCGGTGAAGTCTGGAAAGACAGCGGCGGCATTGCTGAAGACGTAGTCGACGGTGTTATAGATGTCATGCCCGGTAGAAACTGATAGAACCATCCGTTCACATCTGAGGTCACCTAGAATTCCATGTGTCATCACATACCCTTATTTTATGCTAGGGGTTCAAGATTAACTAGCATCCCATGTGTCGGGTGGTGGTGGTTAGGGTGGTTGGGGCCGGTGAGGTGGAATAGAAGTGTCGGTGGCAAGAAGATAGTCATATGGGGTGACAATGGTGGCGGCAACGGTAATTATAAATGCTACAAGCATGATTATGGTGACGACAAAGGCCAAGAATGTCTAGGTTGTCTCTAAGCATGACTCATGTAGAATAGTAGTGGAATTGACTGTGAGGGAACTTCCAACACAGATGAACCCCCACCTAGCTATCCGAAATTATTATTTGGTTCTTACAACAATTACACTCTATTAGTTGTTATATGTGCGACACATTAATACAAAAGTTAACTAAAATTTATTATTCAAAAATATATGCCCTCTATTATTTCATTTGCGCTACATTATTATAAAACTTAATTAGTATTAGACTCTCTATTTGATTAAGGATTTTTTGCACAATCCGAAGTTAATCCCAATCTTGAGGTTGGAGACGGGTTTATGTTTTCGGCAGGCTCGGAGTAACATATTCGGATCAAAGACGACGATAATGATGAAGAGTTTTCTCTAAGTTTTTATTATTGGTAGGATCATAAGATTGTACAAGACTTAAAAGTTGAACTCGACGATCTTATAGATGTACCCAGCGAGGTTTAAAGATTGGTCTAGGGTTGATGGGAGTCTACGATGGTGATTTGCTGCAGTGGTTTAACCTCATTTTCATGACGAGTGTGCTTCTGTATATATACGAGTATGTGGTAGGAGTCTCCATGTCGCACTCATGATCATATAGTTTGTCCCTAGCTAATCCTTGTGATCACCTCAAACAAGGATACACATGCTTTTTTCATCTTATTTTACTTCTTTTTCAAATGCATGAACAATTTAATTTTTTTATTTCCAATATTTTCAGTCTCACAAATAAATACATAAACACGTTTTAACGCAGACATACATTTAGTTTTGATACCAACAGACATTAGTTTATTTATATGAAGGTTATGTCGATGATACACATGAACACCACCTTTAATATACACGAACTAGTATGCCCTAGCGCATTGCCCCATCTGACAAAGGACATGGATGCTATATGTCTGGCGAATATACATGTCGCCTTGCCACCCTACGCAGTGGCATCAATGGGATGAAACTCGGAGAGGCGGAGCTCTCGGCTGCTTGTGTCCACTGACATGTCGGCTTGTCGCGTCATTACCGTTACAGGCAGGGGCGGAGCTACATGTAATGACCATGATGCACAGCCGCACAGGCATCAGGGTGAAAAATAGTTTTCTCTGTAACGATGCTAAAACATGAGCCTGTGCATCACCTTGTGCCATGTAAAGTACACTTAGGTAAATCAGGGTCTAGGTCAGTCTAGCTCCGCCCCTGGTTACAGGATACTTCTTCGCATACGAGTTCAGATTTATTGGTTGGAGCACCACCCACCACACCACTATGGATATCCGCGTGATTTCATCTCTCTGGGGATCATTAGATTATGTGCTATGCGGCCTCCCTAAGGTCCCACCATCGGCAAGTGCTGCCACTTGTTGGGTGGCATCGACAAGCCGCAACATGCCCACCCATTGCACACATCCACCATGTCTCTGATTTCGTCATGCTCTTCATAAGTAGGAGGTGACAACATCAAGATCGATGCATAAAACCCGACTATCGAATTTGAAGATGGCTACATGTATACACACATTACACATATATGCATGTGCTCGGGGTTGCTAGGTAATTCGACTACTCCCTCCGCCCCGTAAAGGATGTCTCATATTTTTTCTAAATTTAGATGTATCTAAGCACTCTTTAGTATATCCAAATTCAGACAAATCTAAGACATTCTTCATGGAATTGAGGGTGTACATTTTTTAGATGATCTGACTCAATTTAGAGCGGCGTAGATAGATAGTCGCATCTCTCGTTTGCAAAAAAAAGGAACAATGTGTGACATTGCATTGGTGGATGGAGAGGTAAATAAACCCTAGGCACGCTAGCTAGCTCTATCGATGTATAGCTTCCCAACGGAACCGGCAAAAAATATCGATGATTAGTTTTTTTTTAGCATTAAATATCAATGATTAGTTATGTCAATCCAGTCAAGGTGGCGGCAAACCGAAATATTAGCACGAAGGAGGACACACAGTCCGCCAAAATTTGGGCCGACTGATGGCGCTGTCTGTGCCTGGGATCGTGCTTAGTTTATGAGCGTGATAGGATTCGATTAATATATATGCTGCATATCAGGGCAGGAAATCTCGGTGATTAGTTAGTACTATATCATGTCAATCAAAGCCAAACAAAAATGCCAAATGCCAAAGTTTGGGAGCGAATCAACTGGGCACGTATATATCGCTCACCTACTAAAATTTGGGTCTGTGATGGTGCCTAGTTTACCGCCATCTGGTGTGCGATAGCTTAAATTCGTTGCAGCTAGCTATCTCTTTCCATCTTCTACACCACACCAGATGGGATCCCTTCCATCTCTCGCTGCCGCCGCCCAACTCACCGGAGCCCCATACTTGCTGCTCACCGGCCAACCATGCCCCGCCTCCGATTCCCCTACAGCCGCCGCGCTCTCCCGCGACAACAACGAGACAACGACGACCTGCTGCTGGCCAATCGACCCACCGCGCGCCGCCATCCTCTCCTCCTCCATTAGGTACGAGTCGCGCCTTCCTCTCTGACCCCCACGCGCGAGCTGCCTTCCCTGGCTTGGGATGGACTCCCTGACATGGACACGCAGCAGTGGGCGAGGCTCAAGCCGGCGCTGGAGATGGATGCCCTCATCCACGTCTCCGATCCATCCGGCCGCCTCGAGCTCACCCGTGTCAGATGACCTAAAAAATGCGAGATTTCAGGCCGCGACAATAGATGAGGTTGTTAATGGACCACGATCTTGCCGGCTACAAAACTGTTTTGGATATGCATAAAGATGATCCTTTTCCATGTGCATTCTATCTGCGCAACTGCCACTTTATCATATAAAAATATGTCAGTTTAGTTTTACAACCAGTATATAACTACCAATTCTTTTTTTTGTGGGTAATATAACTACCAATTCTACAAGTGGTTGTCTGAAAATTTGACTGACAAAGCATGGGATGTGTCCTTGGTGCTTTTTTATATATATATAATTGCAAATTCAACGTATAGCTGAATTAATTTCTCAAAATTTTGTCTCTTTAATAGATCTCTGCCCTTTTTGTGCGTCCATTGTGTGGCCCTGAATTGTCTCTTTAATTGATCTTTGCCCTTTTTGTGCGTTCATTGTGTCCCTGAATTTCTGTTTTCATCACTGGCGGATATTCACCTGGAAATTCATTTGCTCCACAGGTACTGCATATCAACCAGGGAGCAGCGTCGGTGCCATTACTTTGGGACCTGACAGACGCCGGCGTCCTCAGGGTCTGGACCGTCTTCAAGAGCCAAGAGTTCAACCTGAAACCACGTGAATTGCCCCTTGCTGTAGTGTACAAGGTTGGGTGATATATTCATAAGTTTCCATCATTTCAATCGGATATTTGGTGACAAGTTTTATTGGTTTATCTCTGTGGTTTAAGTGGAGTAACTCTGGAGTCCATAATATGCGTTTCTCTTCAGAAAATTTTGGGAGATGGATAACAGATGTTGTTGAATAATTCTGCCCTCCCATACACTTCTGGTGTTCGCATTTAACAACGACATGTGCATTCAGAGAACCATGTCTCATTGAATCTGTAACTAAAATTGAGTAGTCATCAGGGATATCAGAGAAACTTGTATAGTAACTCAATTATATGGTTCATCTTAGTTAGAACTCTAGGGATTATTGGGGTGTTAGCTTGAAATCAGTTTTCAACTACTTGGAGATTCTTCGGTGTGTTTTTGTGTTTTGATAATTGTACATGGTATGCTGATACTATGTTATTTATCTAGGTACCTTCTCAAATTGTATGTTTTGCATACTTAAGTGTTTGCAGATAAACTTGCAGTCTTCTAGCTAGCTTGGCGTATAATTAATGTGTTTTTTTTTCCTTGGCTTGATGTGTACATATAAGTGCCAATGTCTCATTTTTCAAGATATAATTAATGAGTTTACTTATTATTGCTCAGAATAACATTTTTCAAGATATAATATTTCTATTCTAAGTGTCTAGCTACTGTGTGAAAACGTTGCCTCATCTGGTGTGATCCAGAGGTGCACATTACATTGTTTGATTAAGCCTTATTTACATTTTGCTGCAAGCAGACTGGGCAGGAGAAGCTCGTCGGCTGGTGGCGACCACAGTGCCGCTCACGCTAGCGCTGACACCACGCTACACGCCGCTCGGGCCTCTCCGCCGCCCATACTGACAGCTGAGAGGCGTGCAAATTACCCCTGCCCCACAGTAGGTCTGTTTTTTTTGTTTTTCTTCCTTTCGGTGGACTGGACACAACCATGAACATCTTCATTTATGTTATAAACAGACTCGTTGCCATGCTTATTTTCATCAGATGTAGCTGGCCAACAAGTTGCAGCCCTGGGACCCTCGTCGGCGCCATTGGAGTCTTCACCGTCCGCAAGCGCATCTGGGTATCGTGGATGTCTCTCGCTCCGGCAGCATTCCCGTCTCCAAGTCGGACTCCACCGCCAACCTCGAGTTTGATGGCAACAGTTGTATGGGTGTTCTGTTGGTGGGAGACGGATAGATTGAGCACGCAGAACTCATCAACGGCTGCCGACCACAACCATACTCTTGGCGCTGACACTGCCGCTGCACCGTGTGCCCTCCTGCCTGCAACCCTGCACTGGCCTAGTTGATGAGCCAAGGTTGTCTGAAGGTGATCGACTTACTGTTGCGCTTATTTCTGTTGTATGCTTGAAAATTGTCTCTTAAAACCAACCCTTGCTTAAAACTGATACTAATAGGTAGGGCAGACTGTAGTAGGGGACATGATATCTTCTGTGTGTTTTCTTATTAGAGGTTTTCATAGCAGTGGACAAGTTTGTATCCTGGTGTGAAACGACACTGGATTTTTAAACTAAAATGGGTCATTTCTTCGGTCACACTATGGACCTGATGGCATATATGCAGAGTTTACTTATTATTGTTCAGAATAATATTTTCATCTACTTGGATTGGAGGATGTCTGGTGTGTTTTGTGGTTTGCTAATTGTATATGGTAAACTGATTGTTTATTTATGGGCATGATACTATTTTATGTATCTAGGTGTCTTCTTAAACTTCGACAGAGAAAGTTTGAAATATCACGTAAATCTAGTTTAGATAAGTGTGTTGGAGAATCTTGTAAATTTGACAAGATATCACACAAATTTGACTATATTTGACCAACTTTACTTGAGTTTTCATCTGTTTGCAGAATCTCTTGTGTGTTGTGTGTTATGATAATTGTCCATTGGTAAATTGTTTATATATTTATATGGAAATGATACTATGTTATGTATGTAGGTGTCTTCTTGAACCTTCTATTTTTGTCAAATAGTGAAGTGCTCGCAAATAAACTTACAGTTTTCTAGATATTTTTGTGTATAATGTGCTTTATTTCTAAATTTTGCGACATTTTTCTGGTATTGAGTTGGTGGTGCCATTTATTATTATGATGATGATGAGTTAATCATCTTCTTTGCCACACACAGCTTGGGGTTGACATACGGCACTCCAGATATGCTATAGCATGCTATTAGCGTTGGAATAGCGCGCTATTTTTTTCCATGGTGGTGACTGGGCACCCTCCTCCCCAAGAAGGCTTTCACAATGCATCGGCTCCATCTTCACCAACAACAAGGCCACGACCTCTGCCCTTTTTGTGTGTTTGTTGTGTGTCCCTGAATTTCTGTTTTGATCCCGGGTGACTATTCACCTGGAATTTCATTTGCTCCACAGGTACTGCATATCAACTAGGGAGCGGCGGCGGCACGATGGCTGGACCATGACGGAGCCGATGTGGCCGGCCAACTAGCCATGGCCCTGGGACCTGACGGACGCCGGCGTCCTCGGGGCCTGGTCCGTCTGCAAGTGCCAAGAGTTAAACCTGAAACCAGGTGAATTGCCCATTGTTGTAGTGTAGAACATTGGTGATATATTCATAAGTTCCCATCATTTCAATCGGATACTTGGTTACAAGTTTTATTGGTTTATCTCTGTGGGTTAACTGGAGCAACTCTGGAGTCCATAATATGTGTTCCTCTTCAGAAAATTTGGGAGATGGATAACAGATGTTGTTGAATAATGTTGCACTCCCATACACTTCTGGTGTTCGCATTTAACAATGACATGTGCATTCAGATAACCATGTCTCATTGAATCTGTAACTAAGTGTGGTCTTCAGAAATATCAGAAAAACTTGTATATTAACTGAATTATATGGTTCAACTTAGTGACAACCCTACGTATTATATGGGTGTGAGCTTTACATCAGTTTTCATCTATTGTGTTTTTTTGTGTTTTGATAATTGTCCATGGTATACTGCTTATATATTTATGGACATGATGCTATGTTATGTATGTAGGTATCTTTTCAAACTCTATATTTTGTATACTTAAGTGTTCGCACATAAACTTGCAGTCTTCTAGCTAGCTGCGTATCCTTAAGTGTCTAGCTACTCTGTAACGTCTCATCAGAAAACGTTGCCTTTTCTGGTGTGATCTAGAGGTGCACAATACATTGTTTGATTAATCCATATTTACATTTTGTTGTAAGAAGATTGAGGAGGAGCAGCTCGTCGGCTGGTGGTGACCAAAATGGCGCTCACACTAGTGTTGACGCCATGCCACTAGCCCTAACTGCTCGGGCCTCTCTGCTGCCCGGACTGAAAGCCAAGAGGCATGCAAATCACCCTTGCCCCACAGTAGGTCTTCTTGTTTGTTTTTCTTCCTTTCGGTGGACTAGACACAACCATGAACATCTTTATTTATGTTGTAAACTTACTTGTGGCCATGCTTATTTTCGTCAGATGTAGTTGTGGCTAATAAGCCGCGGCTCTAGGACCTTCACCGCCGCTCTTGGAGCTTGCACATCTAGGTATCGTGGATGTCCCGCTCTGGCCGCATTCCCCATCTCCAAGTCGGTCTCCACTGCCAACCTTGAGTACGACGGCAACAATTGTATGGGTGTTTTGTTGGTGGGAGAAAGACAGATTGAGCATTCACAACTCATCAGCACGTGCCAACCACAACCATGCTTTTGGCGCCCTGCGCCATGTGCCCTCCTGCGTGCTTATGTTGAGAATATGAACATGTCTAGGTTTGGTAGATATATTATGCACTTGATATTCCGCACCTACACTTATACTATATGCTTGGTTTATTTTGTCGATGGTCTTTCTGAAAACATTTCTTGTTGGATCAATCGCGTGTTTTGTTCATAAAGACAATCTGGATTGTTGTCCTGGGGATCTTGTTTTAAAAGAAAAACCATAGGATATAATGGCTTAGCATTTATATCTGGAATGAAGGAAGCGAACCGTTATTTGGTCAGGTACATGCATCAGCCATCGATTTTAGTTCCTCTGTTCCCTAAGAGAAGATGTTGTGGAATGGTAATTTAAATTTTCTTATATTATGCAACGGGGAAGGAGTAGAAAAACATAAGGCATCTCCATTTGTCTGCCATGTGTTGCAGGAAAGAAAGCATGCATGTTAGATCCGTCGTAGGATCATGATTCGATGCGCACACAACAAGCATGAAAAATAAAAGAGAAAGAGTTTTGTGTCACAAATCAAGGCCAAACTGTTGCTATTTTGAGAAGCGATTAATTGCCGAGTGAAATGCATCTATTGTTCTCGAACTTGTTGGCCAAGTCTAAAACAGTCTTTAAACTCAAAAGTTGTGCCACAGCATCCCCTAATCTTGCTGGGTAGGTCCATATACGGTCCAAACTACTATTCACCACTGTATTTTGATGCCGTGGAGCCGATCAGGCCCACAACATCGTCCTCCACCATTAGAAATTCCCGATTCGAGTGTTGCTCACCAGCATGACGTCTCCGGCATTGGGCCATTGACAAACTCCTTGCCGCCGGTGATGTCGATGCCCCGCGGAAGGCCACCACCAGCGTGACATCACCGTGCTCATCCCACTGCCGCGCGCATCAGGAGTTCATCCCCAGATACTTGTACACGAGCTCAGCATCCCACAACTAGTCACTCGCATCGGCTATGCCAGGATGGCCTTCCGCTTCCCGTGCTTCAAGCTGCTCTAGCGTTGTGTTCCACCCGCAAGAATGCCGCCGTCGCGCCGTGTGCCGGCCAAGATCTCAAGCTGCTATGCCCACCCGACAACCACGACGCCCGTGTGTTGCACTGCCGCGTCGCCGAGCAGGGAGGCCGCCGCTTCCGCGAGTCCGCGCGCTGCAAGGTTTTTTTCTTTTTCTTTTCCAGATAGTCCTGGACGGACTGCATTAAGTGCATATGGTCCCGATACATCAACATGTCAGCAAATTACGTGGTCAGTGTAGATTTGGACCGTATGCGGACATAGAGAGCTTGGTTAGGGACCATATCGGTGCATCTTCTGAATGCAATGACCGTCTTAGACATGACCGACAAGTTGGAGGATGAAGGATGCATTTCACTCTTAATTGCATGCTGATTTCCCGTCATTTTTATTTTGCATCTCCAGGGTCATAGAGAACGAAAATAGCGGCAAATAAACCAACCAATATAAGGCATCTCCTTTTTTGTTCGGCGTGTATTGTGTTGAGAGGAAACAAATCAATGTGAGATCTCACGTAGGCTCCTGATTCCATGGGCCCTAAACAACCACGCCCATGTAAAATAAAAGAGAAAGAATATTATTGCCTCCCAAATCAGCGCCTCCTAGTTAAGGCAGTTCCTTTTTTTGAGGGAATAGTTAAGGCAGTTTCTAGTTTGGAGGGCGGTTAATTGCCTGGTCCCGTCTGTTTTATTTCTCTCCTGAAACTGAGTATCACAGGATGGCAAGGCATTCGGTACGCGGGGTTGAAAAATAAGTGGCGCCAATTACCAAAATTCGAACGAAAATGAACCCGAGGTGCCTTCTATAGTCTATAAATACCAAAGTGGGTGGAACCACCGCGTGCGGCTGGCGCGTGCGACCGACTTAGACTTTGACTCTTGCTCGGAGAGGAGGGGAGGGGAGGGTGAGCGGCATGCATGGCCGAGAATAGTACCGGAATTGACTTTGAGGGAACTTCCTACATGTACGAACCGCTACCTTCCTATCCCAAATCAATTGGTTCTTACGATAGTTACACTCTAATATAATGTATATGTGGAACAATGTGACTCTGCAAAAGGGGCAACACTTACGAGGGTGGGAAGTGGTATAGGTGAAGGTGTTGGTGTAGATGACCATAATTACGACTCCAACAAAATCAACGCTGGTATTGAGACATCTCCAATTGCAAGGTGTCAGAACGACGCGATTAAGGTGCTTATTTAAAGTACTTCGATCAATTTGACAAGATATTCCAATCAATTTGGTGGTGGATCACAACAACAGTGTCATCGTTCTGCAGAGCGCTTGCATCAGTACTCGTCAACGACACCAACCAATCATGTGCTAAGTTGTGCCTTTGCTCCCTGCAAAAGAAAGAAGACTAGTACTCTAGCTTGTGAGTAGGAGGGGGGAAACATATTGAGTGGTGTTCCTTAGAATTTTAATCGATGTAGGTGTATCATCGCCATCCGGCATTGTCCATGTTGTCGTCCTCGTGTATGTTTTGTGGGTGACCATAATTTGCCATTGCTAAACCACTAACAAAGCCCTTCTCCACACACGAACTCTTGATCTACTCTCAAACATGGTAGACGTGTTGGTTACTACACTGGGCGCACGACAGACCCACCGTGCCCGGCGGACAAGCCCACAATTCCGATATGGATCTGCTACCTTCTCACAATAGACACCTCGATCACGAACCAATGCTAAATAAAACATGGTAATACTATGGATCACCGACTGCGACACCTCATTTAGAGGATCATTAGATTATGTGCTAGAAATGCATTGCCTAATCGGCGGCCTTCCACCGATACATGTTGTCACTCATTGATGGAGGTGCCATCAACTAGCTGTAACATGCCCACACATAGCACACGAGCACTATGTCTACTAGGAAAACAACCTATGTCATGCCTCCAACTTCTTCTTCACCAAAGGATTTGGCAGCATCAAGACTAGTGACGACTGTGCGCAAGTATAGCTTCCCCGGCCGACAGAGGTAGTTGGTCGTGGCAAAGGTCATGTTGCTATCAAGCTCTAGCACGACCACGGTGGAGCAGCCCTACATGGTGGTGCCCGTGTTCTAGACCAGGTCGGTGTGTGCCTGCACCGTCATGATGTTGCCCTGGCTAGCCATCTGGAGATGGCTGTGGCAGTTAGGGAAGATGATGGTTGTGTTGCCGAAAATGTAGTCAACTATGTCGTAGAATTCCCATACCCCGTGAAAACTGATAGAACCATTCGCCCGTGTCCGAGTTCACCTATCATTCCATGTGTCGTCGTACACCATTATTTTATTCTAGGGGTCCGAGATAACCTAGCATTCCATGTGTCGCGAGGTGGAGGTTAGGGTGGTTGGGGCCGATGAGGTGGATTAGAAGTGTCAGTGGCAAGAAGATAGTCAGATGGGTCAGGGTGAATGGTAATGGTGGAGGTAGTGGTACTTATAAATGGTACAAGCATGATTGTGGCAACGAAAAAGGTCAAGGATGTCTAGGTTTTCTCTAGACACGACAGTTGTAGACTAGTAGCGGAATTGACTATGAGGGAACTTCCAACACGAACCCCACAGGGCTATCCCAAATAATTATTTGGTTCATACAATAATTACACTCTGTTAATATTATATGTGCCCACCATCCGAAATTGGTAGAGCCATCCACGGGCGTTCGGGATCACCTAGCATTACATGTGTCGTCCCACACCCTTATTTTATGCTAGGGGTCCGAGATCACTTACCATTCCATGTGTCGGGGTAGTGGTGATTAATTAGGGGTGGGTGGGGCCGGTGCCGTCGAATAGAAGTGTCGGTGGCAAGAAGATAGTCAAATGGGTCAGGCAGGATGGCAATGGTGACGACATCGGTAATTATAAATGGTACAAGCATGATTGTGGCGACGAAAAAGGCCAAGGATGTCTAGGTTTTATCTACGCACGATGATTGTAGATTAGTAGAAGATTGACCGCGAGAGCCAACGTGGCTATCCCAAATTATCTAGTTCTTACAATAATTACACTCTATTATAATGTACGTATAGACAGAGCAATGTGACTCTGCAAAAGAGACAACTAGTGTCGGATATTGAGAGGTCTCCAACCGTGAGGTGTTAGAAAGAAGAGATTAAGGTTCTTATCTGAAGTACTCCTTCCGCTCCATAATACTTATCGTGAGATCGCATGTACCTAGAGTGTCTACTCACTTGTTTCAGCGACATGCATTATGGAAAATGTCCTCGCTCTACAGAGCTAGTGGATCATCACTTGCCAATGGAACCAACCAATCATACCCCTAATAAGTTGTGATCTCGTTCGCCTGCAAAAGAAAGAAGAGTAGTACTCTGGCTCGTGCGAAAGTAGGGGCCAAAACATATTAAGTGGTGCTCCCTAGATCGTCTTCATTCGACGATGTCCATGCCATCATCTCTGCATACATTTATGTAGGTGAACAAAATTTGTCATTGCTAAACCACCAACAAGGCCCTTATCCACACGCAAAATCTTGATATATTAACAAATATGTTAGACGTTGGTTACTACACTGGGCTCACAATAGACACCTCGATCATAAAACAATGCTAATAAAATCAAGTAATACTATGGATCATCGTCTTCCACACCACTATGGATCTCTGCGTGATCTCTTCATTATGAGCATCATTATATTATGTGCTAGCCATGCATTGCCTAGCATGCGGCCTCCCTAAGGGCTCACCATTGATACATGTTGCCACTGGTTGATCAGTGTGCCATCAACCAGTTGCAACGCGCCACGCATAGCACACGAGCGCTATGTCTACTAGGGAAACAACGTATGTCATGCCTCCAGCATCATCACCCTCACTATAGGAGTTGGCAGCGTCACAACCGATGACCACTATGCGCGAGTATAGCTTCCATGTCCAGACAAGG
The DNA here is from genome assembly GCA_030979885.1 of Lolium multiflorum. Taxonomy (NCBI): domain Eukaryota; kingdom Viridiplantae; phylum Streptophyta; class Magnoliopsida; order Poales; family Poaceae; genus Lolium; species Lolium multiflorum. The sequence continues at coordinate 341,985,491 of CM061749.1, forward strand.
TAGTTGGCCATGGCAAATGTTGCGTTGTTGGTGAGCTCCAGTGCGACCACGATGGAGCAGCCCTGCATGGTGGTGCCCGTGTTCTGAATCGGGTTGTGTTGTGTCCTTGCACCGTCATGGTGTTCCTCTAGATAGCCATCGGAGATGGCTGTGGCCGGTGAAGTCTGGAAAGACAGCGGCGGCATTGCTGAAGACGTAGTCGACGGTGTTATAGATGTCATGCCCGGTAGAAACTGATAGAACCATCCGTTCACATCTGAGGTCACCTAGAATTCCATGTGTCATCACATACCCTTATTTTATGCTAGGGGTTCAAGATTAACTAGCATCCCATGTGTCGGGTGGTGGTGGTTAGGGTGGTTGGGGCCGGTGAGGTGGAATAGAAGTGTCGGTGGCAAGAAGATAGTCATATGGGGTGACAATGGTGGCGGCAACGGTAATTATAAATGCTACAAGCATGATTATGGTGACGACAAAGGCCAAGAATGTCTAGGTTGTCTCTAAGCATGACTCATGTAGAATAGTAGTGGAATTGACTGTGAGGGAACTTCCAACACAGATGAACCCCCACCTAGCTATCCGAAATTATTATTTGGTTCTTACAACAATTACACTCTATTAGTTGTTATATGTGCGACACATTAATACAAAAGTTAACTAAAATTTATTATTCAAAAATATATGCCCTCTATTATTTCATTTGCGCTACATTATTATAAAACTTAATTAGTATTAGACTCTCTATTTGATTAAGGATTTTTTGCACAATCCGAAGTTAATCCCAATCTTGAGGTTGGAGACGGGTTTATGTTTTCGGCAGGCTCGGAGTAACATATTCGGATCAAAGACGACGATAATGATGAAGAGTTTTCTCTAAGTTTTTATTATTGGTAGGATCATAAGATTGTACAAGACTTAAAAGTTGAACTCGACGATCTTATAGATGTACCCAGCGAGGTTTAAAGATTGGTCTAGGGTTGATGGGAGTCTACGATGGTGATTTGCTGCAGTGGTTTAACCTCATTTTCATGACGAGTGTGCTTCTGTATATATACGAGTATGTGGTAGGAGTCTCCATGTCGCACTCATGATCATATAGTTTGTCCCTAGCTAATCCTTGTGATCACCTCAAACAAGGATACACATGCTTTTTTCATCTTATTTTACTTCTTTTTCAAATGCATGAACAATTTAAATTTTTTATTTCCAATATTTTCAGTCTCACAAATAAATACATAAACACGTTTTAACGCAGACATACATTTAGTTTTGATACCAACAGACATTAGTTTATTTATATGAAGGTTATGTCGATGATACACATGAACACCACCTTTAATATACACGAACTAGTATGCCCTAGCGCATTGCCCCATCTGACAAAGGACATGGATGCTATATGTCTGGCGAATATACATGTCGCCTTGCCACCCTACGCAGTGGCATCAATGGGATGAAACTCGGAGAGGCGGAGCTCTCGGCTGCTTGTGTCCACTGACATGTCGGCTTGTCGCGTCATTACCGTTACAGGCAGGGGCGGAGCTACATGTAATGACCATGATGCACAGCCGCACAGGCATCAGGGTGAAAAATAGTTTTCTCTGTAACGATGCTAAAACATGAGCCTGTGCATCACCTTGTGCCATGTAAAGTACACTTAGGTAAATCAGGGTCTAGGTCAGTCTAGCTCCGCCCCTGGTTACAGGATACTTCTTCGCATACGAGTTCAGATTTATTGGTTGGAGCACCACCCACCACACCACTATGGATATCCGCGTGATTTCATCTCTCTGGGGATCATTAGATTATGTGCTATGCGGCCTCCCTAAGGTCCCACCATCGGCAAGTGCTGCCACTTGTTGGGTGGCATCGACAAGCCGCAACATGCCCACCCATTGCACACATCCACCATGTCTCTGATTTCGTCATGCTCTTCATAAGTAGGAGGTGACAACATCAAGATCGATGCATAAAACCCGACTATCGAATTTGAAGATGGCTACATGTATACACACATTACACATATATGCATGTGCTCGGGGTTGCTAGGTAATTCGACTACTCCCTCCGCCCCGTAAAGGATGTCTCATATTTTTTCTAAATTTAGATGTATCTAAGCACTCTTTAGTATATCCAAATTCAGACAAATCTAAGACATTCTTCATGGAATTGAGGGTGTACATTTTTTAGATGATCTGACTCAATTTAGAGCGGCGTAGATAGATAGTCGCATCTCTCGTTTGCAAAAAAAAGGAACAATGTGTGACATTGCATTGGTGGATGGAGAGGTAAATAAACCCTAGGCACGCTAGCTAGCTCTATCGATGTATAGCTTCCCAACGGAACCGGCAAAAAATATCGATGATTAGTTTTTTTTTAGCATTAAATATCAATGATTAGTTATGTCAATCCAGTCAAGGTGGCGGCAAACCGAAATATTAGCACGAAGGAGGACACACAGTCCGCCAAAATTTGGGCCGACTGATGGCGCTGTCTGTGCCTGGGATCGTGCTTAGTTTATGAGCGTGATAGGATTCGATTAATATATATGCTGCATATCAGGGCAGGAAATCTCGGTGATTAGTTAGTACTATATCATGTCAATCAAAGCCAAACAAAAATGCCAAATGCCAAAGTTTGGGAGCGAATCAACTGGGCACGTATATATCGCTCACCTACTAAAATTTGGGTCTGTGATGGTGCCTAGTTTACCGCCATCTGGTGTGCGATAGCTTAAATTCGTTGCAGCTAGCTATCTCTTTCCATCTTCTACACCACACCAGATGGGATCCCTTCCATCTCTCGCTGCCGCCGCCCAACTCACCGGAGCCCCATACTTGCTGCTCACCGGCCAACCATGCCCCGCCTCCGATTCCCCTACAGCCGCCGCGCTCTCCCGCGACAACAACGAGACAACGACGACCTGCTGCTGGCCAATCGACCCACCGCGCGCCGCCATCCTCTCCTCCTCCATTAGGTACGAGTCGCGCCTTCCTCTCTGACCCCCACGCGCGAGCTGCCTTCCCTGGCTTGGGATGGACTCCCTGACATGGACACGCAGCAGTGGGCGAGGCTCAAGCCGGCGCTGGAGATGGATGCCCTCATCCACGTCTCCGATCCATCCGGCCGCCTCGAGCTCACCCGTGTCAGATGACCTAAAAAATGCGAGATTTCAGGCCGCGACAATAGATGAGGTTGTTAATGGACCACGATCTTGCCGGCTACAAAACTGTTTTGGATATGCATAAAGATGATCCTTTTCCATGTGCATTCTATCTGCGCAACTGCCACTTTATCATATAAAAATATGTCAGTTTAGTTTTACAACCAGTATATAACTACCAATTCTTTTTTTTGTGGGTAATATAACTACCAATTCTACAAGTGGTTGTCTGAAAATTTGACTGACAAAGCATGGGATGTGTCCTTGGTGCTTTTTTATATATATATAATTGCAAATTCAACGTATAGCTGAATTAATTTCTCAAAATTTTGTCTCTTTAATAGATCTCTGCCCTTTTTGTGCGTCCATTGTGTGGCCCTGAATTGTCTCTTTAATTGATCTTTGCCCTTTTTGTGCGTTCATTGTGTCCCTGAATTTCTGTTTTCATCACTGGCGGATATTCACCTGGAAATTCATTTGCTCCACAGGTACTGCATATCAACCAGGGAGCAGCGTCGGTGCCATTACTTTGGGACCTGACAGACGCCGGCGTCCTCAGGGTCTGGACCGTCTTCAAGAGCCAAGAGTTCAACCTGAAACCACGTGAATTGCCCCTTGCTGTAGTGTACAAGGTTGGGTGATATATTCATAAGTTTCCATCATTTCAATCGGATATTTGGTGACAAGTTTTATTGGTTTATCTCTGTGGTTTAAGTGGAGTAACTCTGGAGTCCATAATATGCGTTTCTCTTCAGAAAATTTTGGGAGATGGATAACAGATGTTGTTGAATAATTCTGCCCTCCCATACACTTCTGGTGTTCGCATTTAACAACGACATGTGCATTCAGAGAACCATGTCTCATTGAATCTGTAACTAAAATTGAGTAGTCATCAGGGATATCAGAGAAACTTGTATAGTAACTCAATTATATGGTTCATCTTAGTTAGAACTCTAGGGATTATTGGGGTGTTAGCTTGAAATCAGTTTTCAACTACTTGGAGATTCTTCGGTGTGTTTTTGTGTTTTGATAATTGTACATGGTATGCTGATACTATGTTATTTATCTAGGTACCTTCTCAAATTGTATGTTTTGCATACTTAAGTGTTTGCAGATAAACTTGCAGTCTTCTAGCTAGCTTGGCGTATAATTAATGTGTTTTTTTTTCCTTGGCTTGATGTGTACATATAAGTGCCAATGTCTCATTTTTCAAGATATAATTAATGAGTTTACTTATTATTGCTCAGAATAACATTTTTCAAGATATAATATTTCTATTCTAAGTGTCTAGCTACTGTGTGAAAACGTTGCCTCATCTGGTGTGATCCAGAGGTGCACATTACATTGTTTGATTAAGCCTTATTTACATTTTGCTGCAAGCAGACTGGGCAGGAGAAGCTCGTCGGCTGGTGGCGACCACAGTGCCGCTCACGCTAGCGCTGACACCACGCTACACGCCGCTCGGGCCTCTCCGCCGCCCATACTGACAGCTGAGAGGCGTGCAAATTACCCCTGCCCCACAGTAGGTCTGTTTTTTTTGTTTTTCTTCCTTTCGGTGGACTGGACACAACCATGAACATCTTCATTTATGTTATAAACAGACTCGTTGCCATGCTTATTTTCATCAGATGTAGCTGGCCAACAAGTTGCAGCCCTGGGACCCTCGTCGGCGCCATTGGAGTCTTCACCGTCCGCAAGCGCATCTGGGTATCGTGGATGTCTCTCGCTCCGGCAGCATTCCCGTCTCCAAGTCGGACTCCACCGCCAACCTCGAGTTTGATGGCAACAGTTGTATGGGTGTTCTGTTGGTGGGAGACGGATAGATTGAGCACGCAGAACTCATCAACGGCTGCCGACCACAACCATACTCTTGGCGCTGACACTGCCGCTGCACCGTGTGCCCTCCTGCCTGCAACCCTGCACTGGCCTAGTTGATGAGCCAAGGTTGTCTGAAGGTGATCGACTTACTGTTGCGCTTATTTCTGTTGTATGCTTGAAAATTGTCTCTTAAAACCAACCCTTGCTTAAAACTGATACTAATAGGTAGGGCAGACTGTAGTAGGGGACATGATATCTTCTGTGTGTTTTCTTATTAGAGGTTTTCATAGCAGTGGACAAGTTTGTATCCTGGTGTGAAACGACACTGGATTTTTAAACTAAAATGGGTCATTTCTTCGGTCACACTATGGACCTGATGGCATATATGCAGAGTTTACTTATTATTGTTCAGAATAATATTTTCATCTACTTGGATTGGAGGATGTCTGGTGTGTTTTGTGGTTTGCTAATTGTATATGGTAAACTGATTGTTTATTTATGGGCATGATACTATTTTATGTATCTAGGTGTCTTCTTAAACTTCGACAGAGAAAGTTTGAAATATCACGTAAATCTAGTTTAGATAAGTGTGTTGGAGAATCTTGTAAATTTGACAAGATATCACACAAATTTGACTATATTTGACCAACTTTACTTGAGTTTTCATCTGTTTGCAGAATCTCTTGTGTGTTGTGTGTTATGATAATTGTCCATTGGTAAATTGTTTATATATTTATATGGAAATGATACTATGTTATGTATGTAGGTGTCTTCTTGAACCTTCTATTTTTGTCAAATAGTGAAGTGCTCGCAAATAAACTTACAGTTTTCTAGATATTTTTGTGTATAATGTGCTTTATTTCTAAATTTTGCGACATTTTTCTGGTATTGAGTTGGTGGTGCCATTTATTATTATGATGATGATGAGTTAATCATCTTCTTTGCCACACACAGCTTGGGGTTGACATACGGCACTCCAGATATGCTATAGCATGCTATTAGCGTTGGAATAGCGCGCTATTTTTTTCCATGGTGGTGACTGGGCACCCTCCTCCCCAAGAAGGCTTTCACAATGCATCGGCTCCATCTTCACCAACAACAAGGCCACGACCTCTGCCCTTTTTGTGTGTTTGTTGTGTGTCCCTGAATTTCTGTTTTGATCCCGGGTGACTATTCACCTGGAATTTCATTTGCTCCACAGGTACTGCATATCAACTAGGGAGCGGCGGCGGCACGATGGCTGGACCATGACGGAGCCGATGTGGCCGGCCAACTAGCCATGGCCCTGGGACCTGACGGACGCCGGCGTCCTCGGGGCCTGGTCCGTCTGCAAGTGCCAAGAGTTAAACCTGAAACCAGGTGAATTGCCCATTGTTGTAGTGTAGAACATTGGTGATATATTCATAAGTTCCCATCATTTCAATCGGATACTTGGTTACAAGTTTTATTGGTTTATCTCTGTGGGTTAACTGGAGCAACTCTGGAGTCCATAATATGTGTTCCTCTTCAGAAAATTTGGGAGATGGATAACAGATGTTGTTGAATAATGTTGCACTCCCATACACTTCTGGTGTTCGCATTTAACAATGACATGTGCATTCAGATAACCATGTCTCATTGAATCTGTAACTAAGTGTGGTCTTCAGAAATATCAGAAAAACTTGTATATTAACTGAATTATATGGTTCAACTTAGTGACAACCCTACGTATTATATGGGTGTGAGCTTTACATCAGTTTTCATCTATTGTGTTTTTTTGTGTTTTGATAATTGTCCATGGTATACTGCTTATATATTTATGGACATGATGCTATGTTATGTATGTAGGTATCTTTTCAAACTCTATATTTTGTATACTTAAGTGTTCGCACATAAACTTGCAGTCTTCTAGCTAGCTGCGTATCCTTAAGTGTCTAGCTACTCTGTAACGTCTCATCAGAAAACGTTGCCTTTTCTGGTGTGATCTAGAGGTGCACAATACATTGTTTGATTAATCCATATTTACATTTTGTTGTAAGAAGATTGAGGAGGAGCAGCTCGTCGGCTGGTGGTGACCAAAATGGCGCTCACACTAGTGTTGACGCCATGCCACTAGCCCTAACTGCTCGGGCCTCTCTGCTGCCCGGACTGAAAGCCAAGAGGCATGCAAATCACCCTTGCCCCACAGTAGGTCTTCTTGTTTGTTTTTCTTCCTTTCGGTGGACTAGACACAACCATGAACATCTTTATTTATGTTGTAAACTTACTTGTGGCCATGCTTATTTTCGTCAGATGTAGTTGTGGCTAATAAGCCGCGGCTCTAGGACCTTCACCGCCGCTCTTGGAGCTTGCACATCTAGGTATCGTGGATGTCCCGCTCTGGCCGCATTCCCCATCTCCAAGTCGGTCTCCACTGCCAACCTTGAGTACGACGGCAACAATTGTATGGGTGTTTTGTTGGTGGGAGAAAGACAGATTGAGCATTCACAACTCATCAGCACGTGCCAACCACAACCATGCTTTTGGCGCCCTGCGCCATGTGCCCTCCTGCGTGCTTATGTTGAGAATATGAACATGTCTAGGTTTGGTAGATATATTATGCACTTGATATTCCGCACCTACACTTATACTATATGCTTGGTTTATTTTGTCGATGGTCTTTCTGAAAACATTTCTTGTTGGATCAATCGCGTGTTTTGTTCATAAAGACAATCTGGATTGTTGTCCTGGGGATCTTGTTTTAAAAGAAAAACCATAGGATATAATGGCTTAGCATTTATATCTGGAATGAAGGAAGCGAACCGTTATTTGGTCAGGTACATGCATCAGCCATCGATTTTAGTTCCTCTGTTCCCTAAGAGAAGATGTTGTGGAATGGTAATTTAAATTTTCTTATATTATGCAACGGGGAAGGAGTAGAAAAACATAAGGCATCTCCATTTGTCTGCCATGTGTTGCAGGAAAGAAAGCATGCATGTTAGATCCGTCGTAGGATCATGATTCGATGCGCACACAACAAGCATGAAAAATAAAAGAGAAAGAGTTTTGTGTCACAAATCAAGGCCAAACTGTTGCTATTTTGAGAAGCGATTAATTGCCGAGTGAAATGCATCTATTGTTCTCGAACTTGTTGGCCAAGTCTAAAACAGTCTTTAAACTCAAAAGTTGTGCCACAGCATCCCCTAATCTTGCTGGGTAGGTCCATATACGGTCCAAACTACTATTCACCACTGTATTTTGATGCCGTGGAGCCGATCAGGCCCACAACATCGTCCTCCACCATTAGAAATTCCCGATTCGAGTGTTGCTCACCAGCATGACGTCTCCGGCATTGGGCCATTGACAAACTCCTTGCCGCCGGTGATGTCGATGCCCCGCGGAAGGCCACCACCAGCGTGACATCACCGTGCTCATCCCACTGCCGCGCGCATCAGGAGTTCATCCCCAGATACTTGTACACGAGCTCAGCATCCCACAACTAGTCACTCGCATCGGCTATGCCAGGATGGCCTTCCGCTTCCCGTGCTTCAAGCTGCTCTAGCGTTGTGTTCCACCCGCAAGAATGCCGCCGTCGCGCCGTGTGCCGGCCAAGATCTCAAGCTGCTATGCCCACCCGACAACCACGACGCCCGTGTGTTGCACTGCCGCGTCGCCGAGCAGGGAGGCCGCCGCTTCCGCGAGTCCGCGCGCTGCAAGGTTTTTTTCTTTTTCTTTTCCAGATAGTCCTGGACGGACTGCATTAAGTGCATATGGTCCCGATACATCAACATGTCAGCAAATTACGTGGTCAGTGTAGATTTGGACCGTATGCGGACATAGAGAGCTTGGTTAGGGACCATATCGGTGCATCTTCTGAATGCAATGACCGTCTTAGACATGACCGACAAGTTGGAGGATGAAGGATGCATTTCACTCTTAATTGCATGCTGATTTCCCGTCATTTTTATTTTGCATCTCCAGGGTCATAGAGAACGAAAATAGCGGCAAATAAACCAACCAATATAAGGCATCTCCTTTTTTGTTCGGCGTGTATTGTGTTGAGAGGAAACAAATCAATGTGAGATCTCACGTAGGCTCCTGATTCCATGGGCCCTAAACAACCACGCCCATGTAAAATAAAAGAGAAAGAATATTATTGCCTCCCAAATCAGCGCCTCCTAGTTAAGGCAGTTCCTTTTTTTGAGGGAATAGTTAAGGCAGTTTCTAGTTTGGAGGGCGGTTAATTGCCTGGTCCCGTCTGTTTTATTTCTCTCCTGAAACTGAGTATCACAGGATGGCAAGGCATTCGGTACGCGGGGTTGAAAAATAAGTGGCGCCAATTACCAAAATTCGAACGAAAATGAACCCGAGGTGCCTTCTATAGTCTATAAATACCAAAGTGGGTGGAACCACCGCGTGCGGCTGGCGCGTGCGACCGACTTAGACTTTGACTCTTGCTCGGAGAGGAGGGGAGGGGAGGGTGAGCGGCATGCATGGCCGGATGAAGACGGCGGAGGCGTGCAGATGTACTTGATGGGGCGGCGTGCGGAAGTGATCCCATCCAACAGCTAGCAGGTAATTCTTCTGAATTAGCGACTCGTCCATTGCGTCATTATTTTCTTGTGGTTTTCTTGATTGGAGGAATCATGAGTTGAGCAGTTATTGCGCATGATCTGGTCGCACGTGGTCGTGTGGCTGCTGATATTGTGGCCAAGCAGTAGTTGAGATGGATTGAGGCCGCAGATCCTGTACGGAGGAGAAGAAGGAAAACAAGATGCAAACCACGTGGTTTGAGGTACGTGTATAGATGCACGACGATAGTGATTGTAGGCGCGTTTTGTTGGATTACCACCGGTTATGTCCTCTGCAACCAACCAAGCACGACTTAAACAAACTATGGATGGATTCATTCATTCATTCATTAGAATGTCGCCGCCGCCGGCGGCGAGGAACAGCGGGCCGGCCAGCCATCTAACTCAACAAGCATCTTTGTGTGCTTGAATCGGATTGGTATCTGTAGCTCGGGTAGCCATTTGCTCTGTCTTCTTCTTTGCTTGTCGGAAATATTTTGCGAATCGACACATGTTGAAGATATCACCATTATAATTATACTCCGCATCTCAGTTTTAGAAAAATCCACAGATTTTAGCTGTGTGCGTGCAGAGTGTAGTTTACTTCCTAATAAAAATGAGAGAACATGCACTAGATAAAATTAACGGAAGCACACTCAGACCTCCTAAATTTCAGACAACACGCAAAACAGCAATAGCACACGGGTCTTCAGTTCAGCAGAGGGGGCAGAACCTGAAGCCGACCTTCAGTTCGGTGTTGCTGCCCTTGCTTGTCAGCAGCTCAAGGATGCATCTTTTCAGCGACGCCTACAGAAACGAAGTAACGAACAACGAATTTAGCCACTAAACCAATCTCATTGCCGCTCCACTGAAATGGGAGACCGAATCGATCACCTTTATCGTCGCTTGCATCCAAAACCGCCAATACGGGGTTACACTTGACTTATCTTCTATACAATTCTTATCAATGATGCTATATCTCTTTGTCTTGGTATAAGAAAATGTTGCTTGAAAATCTGCTTGAATATTGTAATTACTTGATAGTACTCATACCATTATATCTCTTGCAGGTTAAAATGACGTCCCATGCCAAAGAGCATGCTTGAAAGCTTTTTGACCAGCATATCATACTTGAATTTCGACAAATTCCTCGGTCGCTGCGTTGCCATGGTTTAGGTGAGCAAGTGCTCCTCCCCCGTGTCCTCTAGCTGCTTTGTTGTACCGTGGCCATGGAGCCTTTAGTTATTTAGTCTTCGAGCATCTCGAGCCAATGATCTTGCTACATGAAAAATACTAATAGCAAGGCCACAAACTTTTGAGGATGTACATCAGAAGAATGCTTCTTTTTCTCCAAAATCAAAATTTACGGGAAAATGGCTTCCACAAATGCCTCTGCGTCAAAATTTACGTGAAGTAGCAGAAGGCCACCGCCACCAGACCCGCCGTCCACCGTCGCCGCCCCTGGAAGACTCCGCCTCCGCGCGAAGGGGAGTCCAAGGACGCGCCATCACCGCCCCTGCCTTTGGCAGCCGGACGCGACCGCCACCGCCAACCCCGATGGCGGCAGCGGCCAGGAGGAGGAAGATGGGCCGTCTCTTCTTGGGTTCGGGTCGTCGCCCGGAGCCGCCTCGCGCGAGACGACCCACGGCGAAGGTGGGAAGGGAGGAGAGGGGATGGGAGGGGGTGGTGGTGGAGGGTGGAGTTGCAGCGGCGGCGCTGGGAGGGTGGAGGGTGGAGGGTGGAGGGACGGAGCTGACTTGCTTTTTTATTTGATTTGTTTTTATGCCTTTCTTTATGATCGTACTACTGTTCACATATGGTGGAAATATCATGGATATTCCTTTGTGGAGAAGATAATGCTATTAGTTTGAATAGTGAAGATGTGTATATAATTGGGCCATCAAAGATTCTCATCATATTTCAGGCATCGCAGGACCATAGGCTATATTTTCAATTGCATGTTCACTTCACGCTTAATTTAGGCATCGCAGCTACAAATGATGGGTAAACCTCGAGAGCTTAAAATTACATGAGTGACTTCATGCTTACTTTTTTGGAGCAACCGGCAGGAGCTCTGCCTTTTCATTAAGAAGAGGGAAATTTGGCCAGTTTATAAGGAAACTGGCCGAAAACCGATACAAACACAACACCGTGTCCGGTTTATAAGGAAAACCAGACAATAGAAAACCACACACGGCACAGTTTTTCTGGGAAAACCGGAAAACCCGCACACCTGGCCACACGACCTGGATAAACCAGGTCTGGAGCGCCGCCGAATGGCACCCGCACGACGGCAACAGCGAGCGCCGCGACTGCCCGGTCCACGTCCCCGGAAAGGAAGTCGAGCCAGAGACGGCTAGGCCTTTCCAGCTTCGAGGGGTGAGGCAGGCCGCAATGCAAGCCAGCGGCACTCGCGCACCGACGGAACACGAAAACGTCGACCCAAGCAGTAGTCCGGCATTGCCAGAGGTGGCTCCCAAACATTCCAAAAAATGACGCCTCCAAGGAGGTCACGACGTCCAAAGACGCCGCCGTCATTTAATCCAGCGCAGCTGGATTTGGGTTTTCACCCCGGAATGATAGGCGGAGGTGTGTGAGGACTCCACGGCAACGCCTTGAAGGAGGAGAACGGCGCCCTCGAGCGTCGTCGTTGCCGGCACCGACCGAGTCGGGCAAGACTTTCGTCCGGAGACCTACAACACCGCCACTGTCAAAGACAGCCCAAACCCCGGACGAGCACAAACCACCGCAACAGGGGCGCCGCCCACGCCACGGAGACATACCCTGCCGCCCACACAGCCAGGGCATACCAACAACACGCCTTGTTCCCGGAGCCGCCGCTCCGGCCTCCATGCATGGTAGGCCAGCTCCTCATGCCAAACCTGCCGCCGTCCCCGGGACATTGCGAAACCAACGCCCGGTCCACCAAAACGCCTTCCTCTTACGGTCAATCTGTTTCTTCTTGCCTGATATGTCAACGTTCTAGTGGGAGGCGCAATCCATGGCGAGCAGTTTTTTATGGTCGTCCGATTGATCTCAGGCTGTTGTTCTTGGCATTAGTGCTGCCCGTTTGCCTCTTCCTATTCTAGATTTGTATACCAGTTCAATTGCTCTACCACTGAGGTCAGGAACATAAGCTCTCCAATTTTATAAGAATGCGCCCAAGCAACCTATATATAGCTGAACCATCAGATATAAAGTAAATAGCCCCACCTTCGATCCTTCATTCTTAAATCTGTGAGCAAGCTTTCCTGCAAATATTCTCAAAGAAAAAAAGGCAGATCAGTATGATCTTGGCCTTGACACTCTCGACGGTATCCAATTCCTTAGCCCAAATGCTGATGGTCTTGCCATTCAAACCTTTGACAAAGATTTGCATCTCCCTGTTAGTCCCCAGACCAAGGTTAAGTGTGGATTCGTCTGCAATGCCGTAATCAGCTAGCGTGCGTCTGTCGTCTAGCTCCATCTTGCCAAAGAGAAGGCGCTCCTGGTCCTGAATCTTGGCCTTCACAACGTTGATGGTGTCCGAGGGGTCGACGTTGACGGTTATCGTCTCGCCGGCGAGGGTGCTGACGAAGATCTTCATCTGTTCAATGAGACCAGCAAACATGAGCGGCAAAAAGACTAAAACAGAGTCAACTATCTTCATTGTCTTTCATAAGATCTGAAGCAAGAAGCACAGATCTTATCATCCGACCCAAATTAATAAACACAACGAACGATGATCATCAAGTAGTAGTAGCCTAGCTAAAGGCGTACGTACGTTTAGAGATTATAGATCAATAACGACTCTAGGAAGATAGAAATAGACCACACAGATATAGGCAGCGTGTACCTTGCCTTGAACTCGATGACGGTGAAGCGCAAGTGGTCCTGTGCGCCACAGAAATAGTGAAACCGATGGTTGGGGCTGGTCCCACCAAGTTTCTGTGGCGCATGGATTGTTGGTGCGCCACAAAATTAAGCTATTTCTGTGGCGCACCGTGCCTCGTGCGCCACAAAACAACTTTCTGTGGCGCATTTTTAATGGTGCGTCACAGAAATAAGCTTCGCCTATAAGGGTTTTCCTACTAGTGGAGGGGTCTTAGGCCGCGAGGGAGCACTAGGGTGCACGGCAAAGCTCCCCCGCAATAGGAATCACCGGTGTTGGCCTCCTTCGATCCAAATCGGACGACAGGACTGCGGGCGGAGCGACGCTGGATTTTTCTGCGTGGAGGCTCCTTCTGCCGAGAAAAGGAATGGTGGGTCAGAGGGAAAGGTCACGAAAGGCCGAGGGGCAGCCCATGGGCTGATCGGCAGTGGGGAAGGCGGCAGGGCGGTGGCCGGTAGGAGGGACGATCGCGATGAACATTCCGTGCCCGGATAGTTTGGTCCTCCACGAGATATACAGTGGCACTAGACTTTTCAAATATGCAAAGTGGATGTGCCAATATACAAGCTTGATAAATCTTTTGGTGAAGGGACCACTTATACAAAGCCTGCCGGAGCAAAACAAATTCAACCAGATTGCTATATTTTAATGTTTTTTGCATAAAGCATCAAATGCAAGACAAGATGCAATTTGATAGGAGATACATAAGGTGGTGTGTTTTGCTACAAGCGTCTACAAAATTTGTTGTGCATGTATGGGTCAAATGCTGCATGAGTTGTGATGCGTTGATTTGTTATGTTGCAAAGGTGACATACTTTACAGACGTTTTATCCTAAATAAATGGGGATTTGTTGCATCAACTGTTGCGTTCTGCTACATTGATGTGTTTAAAATGTTATACAATTTTTTTTGCTGCATGACACAAGTTTTTACACACATGGGAAACAATATTGCAAAACGATGTTGCATATCTGAAAATGTTACATACAGAGAACAAATGTTACGTTCATGAATTTTTTTGCAGTTGTGCTAGCATCTTTTGCAGCAGTGATATGAGGACCACCCATGCAAGTGTTTTCAATAAGACAATCCAACATGATCATGTAAAATTTGTGTCCGAAGCAACCCAAATAGAAATGATAGCCATGACGGAACGGAAGAGCGCAATGCTTGTAGAAGACAGTTAACGGGCAATCTTGGGCCAATGTAATCCGCATGGTAGGGCAAGGAGAAAATGGCATACTTAACAGGTTTTTTCGACTTTCAAGCACACTTGGAAGAAAACTACTAGGTTACCACTCTTGGTCTAAGCAAACTTGGAAGGGAATATCACCCTTGCTTGGGAAGCTAGCTAGGTATGCCCCGGGCATTTTTTGCAAGACCGGAGGCGGAGCGACAGGTGAAGTGTCGCCTCATTTGTGATGCCACTGTCCTTCAAGGTTCTATCGTCGATCATGCCACGCCCGCCATACGTGAGGCACTGGTCGTCCGGTGGGATGCCATTGAGGGCATGGATCTTGGCCTTGACACTCCCGATGGTATCCAATTCCTTAGCCCAAATGCTGATGGTCTTGCCATTCAAACCTTTGACAAAGATTTGCATCTCCCTGTTAGTCCCCAGACCAAGGTTAAGTGTGGATTCGTCTGCAATGCCGTAATCAGCTAGCGTGCGTCTGTCGTCTAGCTCCATCTTGCCAAAGAGAAGGCGCTCCTGGTCCTGAATCTTGGCCTTCACAACGTTGATGGTGTCCGAGGGGTCGACCTTGACGGTTATCGTCTCGCCGGCGAGGGTGCTGACGAAGATCTTCATCTGTTCAATGAGACCACCAAACATGAGCAGCGAAAAAGACTAAAACAGAGTATCTTCATCGCCTTTCATAAGATGTGAAGCAAGAAGCACAGATCTTATCATCCACCCCCAAATAAACACAACGAACGATGATCATCGATCAAGTAGTAGTAGCCTAGCTAAAGGCATACGTACGTTTAGAGATTAGATCAACAACGACTCTAGGAAGATAGAAATAGACCACCCAGCTATAGGCGGCGTGTACCTTGCCTTGAACTCGATGACGGAGAAGCGCAAGGAACCGATGGTTTTGTTTGCCCGAGATCGACCGAGACGTCAAACTGGGGATGTGCTTATATATCGCCACGGCTCACAGGTAAGTCGTATGGTAGAAACCCCAATAAGTTTCTTCCAAAGCAAGACGCGTGACGGCACGAGATCTCCACAAGATCTCAGCTTTCCTTTTTTCAGAGGGACTCTCTGCTGTATTCTTCATGCTGGACTCCTCGGACGGAACCTAGAATCTGAATCTCCATGTATATGCATTATGCAATGGGCCAGTCAATTTAAAATCGTGACATTTCTTCTGCAAATCCAATCTTTGAGAAACAGTTCTAATAGTAACAAAAATCTTCAAGAGTCCACTTTGCTTGGAGGTGCAGAGATCGTCTGAATCGGTGAACACAAGACAGAAACCCTGGCTGTATCAAACGATGATTGAAAAATACCAGTGCAGATCCAAGGTCACTGATTCAGCTATGGGTTGGCAGCGCCGCCGCCCTTGGTCCGTGCTACTGGCTGCTAACATGTCTTCCTAGGCATCGACTCATCCTGCAGCTATGTCGTGTGCTATAGGAGTGATTGGCCCATTTGGTTTTTTTAAGCTTTTATTTGAAAACTGAATCTGTTTCTGGGGATGAAGGTTCTTGATGTAGATGGTTGGGTAGGTTAAAAGATGTCTCTTCTTCTCTACCCCCCGTCAGACTATGCTTCAGCCGTCTAGGGCTTCATTTAGATCACATCATCTTGGTAATTCCATTTCTTATTTCTGTCAGCGTTTTACCAAATTTAATTTTTTCCTCTTTTCCTGAGTTATTAAAGGCTTGCATTGGGCTGTCTCGCCCAGAAACTTTCTTTGCTCTTGCGTAAAAGGAATTTTCCTTTCTCGTGGGGAGAAATTGCATATTGTTTGTTGGCAGATGCTCGACGTTCCCATTCTTAAAGAGTTAAATTATTTACAAGAGCAGAAGGTGCTAGCCTCTCAAGAGGATGATATGTGATACATTCTTCTTCTGTCTATATTTTTGCAACTTCTTTTTATGGCACAGCAAAAATGTAAAAAATAATAATTACATGAGCATATCAGTTCTATCTTGAAATAAAAATGTCCCACCACGTATGTAAGGAAATAGCGTTGAATTCAAACTTTTTTCAAATGTATGTATTATGCTTAAAAATTACTTCCCACCAGATAGTTTAAAATTAACCCCTTTGACTAGCGATGAATGTCCGTGCATCTAAACTCAACTTTCATATTTTACCGCATTTATAAGTTAATAAAAGTTCCCACCATTTTATTGAAAAATAGTCCAACATGGTCCTACTTTCCTTTGATCTAGTATAAGAGGTTTATAGCTGAAAAAGGGCAAATCAAATGATGGTATTCCAACTATGAAAGGCAAATGTCAGCTTGATTCATTTCAACAGTCAAAAGAAATCGATCGAATGGTTGCTTAACAATAAGGTGGGTGAGACGACTACTACATGTGAAGATCACGGTGGCCTAGAGTTTTCTCTTAGCAAAGAACGAAAGATTGTTTCTCTCTTTACTTGGCCCTGCAGGGCAGCAATGCAATCCAATGCGTGTTTACCCTATCTCTCAAACCACAATGTACATATATACCCGGATGGGATGGGATGGATTGGATCATAGGAAAAGCGAGACGAGGGCGTTGAATATGCTCCATTTCCTTCGTCTCTTGCTGATCTCGCTCTGCAGTTGGTCGAGCCGCCCGTCCAGCAGGTTCCTCTGCAGTTCATCCGAACACAATCAGATCAGGATTCGTCGTGTGTGTATATATGGATCGTCGATCCATCATCCATGGACGACGAAGCATTGCATTGTTCAGATCATCATCAGTTATATATGCAAGGAAGAAGAAGAAGCGTTACCTCAGCAGCTTCCCTGAGGGGCCCCCAGCACTCGATCCGGTTGTACTTGGTGGAGGCGGAGTGGAAGTTGACCCACACCTGGGCCTCCATGAGCTCCGGGCGGTCGGCAAAGAGCGCGCCGTCGCCGTGCACCACCGCCTTGAGCACCAGCGGCAGCTCCTTGGAGAAGACGTAGTACCTGAACCCTGCCGCCAGCCCCTGCAGCGGGTTGCGCCCACTCACGAGGCAGTGCAGGTGCAGAGTCATCTCCCCGGCGCCGCCACCGGAGCAGCTGGTCATCTGCTTCCACTCGGCGAAGACGTCGTCGGGGCGCCACCGCCGGAGCTGGTCGATGGTGATGATCTCCGACACGGCCAGCGTGAGGTTGGCCGTGAAGTCGCAGTGGCTCAGGGTGTATGCTCTGGGGAACGCCGGGCGGCGGTGGTGGTCCTGCCTGGCGAACTGCACCGTCAGCTTCTCCGCGTCGAAGGTCGTCGGGGCGCCCAGCACCTTGGCTGCCTGCACGCCATCAACCATACAGGCCACTGCTCTGTTATCAGATGAGTTCAGCAGACAAGAAGGTAAGAAGAACATACAAAACCGAACTACTTACCAGGGAGGAAGAGAGCAGGTCGGATTTCCTGCTGCTGTCGCAGCAGACGACCCAAAGACGATTCCGGCTGCTGCTCCTGCCGCCGGTGGACGTGGTGGTGGCCACTGCGGCGGCGGAGAAGCAGAGCGCGGCGCTGCGCGACGCCATCGGGAATCTCGCATCAACAGCAGGCTGCTGCTCGCCGTGGCATCCTGCAGGCGTTACCTCCTGCTGCTCCGGCCGGTCAGCCGCCCGCCCGATTCAAGATCCGACTCCGGTGGCTAGTGGCCAGAAATTAGAGAAAGGAAGAAAGGGATGTACCTGGCTGTGAGAGAGAGGTGGATAGAGCTCATGGAGGCCACAAGCTAAGTCTCCAGGTCACGTCCAAACTCATGGACTGACACCGTGACACGACCACTGCAGAAGAACGAACTAATTTTCTAAAAATGTTGTACGTATTAATTAAAAATACTACTAGAAGGTTCGTTACAGTCACGCAAACGGAGGTTCCTTATGCAGAAGAAATTAGCTAAATCATATCGACATAATTTCCATCTAGGTGTACCTTGTCGAATTCAAAATCTTCCCATCTTCTTACAAAGACTAGAAAAGACCTCCGGCGTTGCTGCGTTTTTTTTTTTGCATTTATAGATAGTAGGAAAAATATTTATAGTAATAAGAAGAAAATGGACATGAAATTTAGTTAAGAGATCTTAATAAAAGTTATCAATAAAATCTTCATATACACTGAAAATGTGCACTCAGATGACCACATGTCCACATGTTTCTACTCCCACCGTTCACACTCTCACACGAACACTTGTAGCTAGAAGTTTAATATGCTTCATAAAGGGATGGTTTGTGAGCAGCTTTGGCCAGCTCCTCGTGATGGTCGGCCTCTGGCGGCTTTGCCTGCGATAGTCAGGTCTGTCGATGGCGTGTGTGTTGGTTGGTTCGCTTTTTGGGTGAGCTCTAATCTGACAATGTTGTTGTTTAGTTTCTGCCCTAATCCTGCGTATTCTTTGTAATAGGTGTGCCCGATGTTCGCGCTTCCTATTGTAGCTTCTTCGGTAATTTATGTGGATCTGTTTTTTGACCTTATAAGTTAGGTTCAACACCATGTATCTTGTCATTGTTGAAGGCGTTATTAATTTGACATCGGACCATTGGCATGTTATCTAAAAAATTAGCTCTTTTCTTTGAAAAAATCAAAAACCTCGTTTTAGATGTTTTTGAAAAAATCTGAAAATAATAAATGTCGCTAAACATGTACCCTACACGTGTGTAAAGCCTTAATAAGAAACACCTTATACATTGGCCTACACAAAAAGTGGATCTTAGTAGAGTGAACACTACACATTTCAAACTATCAAAGTTTATCATAATTTCTCATTTTTACTTAACCGAAAGTATACGGTATTTAGCATTGAATGTTTTTTTCAGAATTTGTATTATTCAGCCTTATGTACATCTAGATTTTTGTTCATATTTTTTTTGAAAATTCTGAATATAGTTTTCGTTTAAAAAAAAACCCAGCTACATCTAGCTAGAGCTTCAAAGTAAGTTTGTTCGTAAATATATAACTTTATTTAAAGGTTTATCTATGTGTATTTTAACTAGACTGGAAAGCGTTTATTTCCAAACCAACAATCCTTATTGTTTCTCTAAAAAAACTATTGTTTTTCCCATGTTATTGGGCATGCCTAGAGCTCACTCGACTGAAATTTAGTTATGACGTCGCCCATAACTCTGCCTCTCGATTGTCGCTTGATACGTCTCCGACGTATCGATAATTTCTTATGTTCCATGCCACATTATTGATGATATCTACATGTTATATGCACACTTTATGTCATTATTATGCGTTTTCTGGAACTAACCTATTGACGAGATGCCGAAGGGCCCTGTTTTCTCTTTTTTTTTTGAGAAATCCTAGTAACGAAATATTCTCGAATTGGACGAAATCAACGCCAGTTCCTATTTTCACCGGAAGCATCCAACACCCGAGCCGCTGAGGGGCGTGGGCCCGACGGGGTGGCGCGGCCAGGGCCGGGCCGCGCCCCCTATGGTGTCGCCGCCTCGTCGCCCCTCCGACTCCGCCTCGCCTATATAAAGGTCCCACCTAAAACCTCGATACGGAAAAACCACGGTACGAGAAACCTTCCGAGCCGCCGCCATCGCGAAGCCAAGATCCGGGGACAGAGTCTCGTTCGCACGCGCCGGAGGGGGAAGTGCCCCTAAGGCTCCTCCATCGACACCACCGCCATCTTCATCAACGCTGCTCCCATGAGGAGTAGTTCTCCATCGAGGCTCGGGGCTGTACCGGTAGCTATGTGGTTCATCTCTCTCCTATGTATTTCAATACAATAATCTCTTGAGCTGCCTTACATGATTGAGATTCATATGATGATGCTTGTAATCTAGATGTCGTTATGCTAGTCAAGTGAATTTTACTTATGTGATCTCCGGAGACTCCTTGTCCCACGTGTGTAAAGGTGACAGTGTGTGCACCGTGTGGGTCTCTTAGGCTATATTTCACAGAATACTTATTCACTGTTATGAATGGCGTAGTGAAGTGCTTATTTATATCTCTTTATGATTGCAAAGTGTTTTGTATCACTACTATTCTATGTGCTACTCTAGTGATGTTATTAAAGTAGTTTTCCTCCTGCACGGTGTAATGGTGACAGTGTGCATCCGTGTTAGTACTTGGCGTAGGCTATGATTGTGATCTCTTGTAGATTATGAAGTTAACTATTGCTATGATGGTATTGATGTGATCTATTCCTCCTACATGGTGTGAAGGTGACAGTGTGCATGCTATGTTAGTACTTGGTTTAGTCGTGTTGATCTTTCATGCACTCTAAGGTTATTTAAATATGAACATTGAATTGTGGAGCTTGTTAACTCCGGCATTGAGGGTTCGTGTAATCCTACGCAATGTGTTCATCATCCAACAAGAGAGTGTAGAGTATGCATTTATCTATTCTTTATGTGATCAAAGTTGAGAGTGTCCACTAGTGAAAGTCTAATCCCTAGGCCTTGTTCCTAATATCGCTATCGCTGCTTGTTTACTTTTTTACTGCGTTACATATTACCACCATCAACCACACCAAAGCTAATTGCTCATATTCATTCATACCACCTGTATTTCACTATCTCTTCGCCGAACTAGTGCACCTATTAGGTGTGTTGGGGACACAAGAGACTTCTTGCTTTGTGGTTGCAGGGTTGCATGAGAGGGATATCTTTGACCTCTTCCTCCCTGAGTTCGATAAACCTTGGGTGATCCACTTAAGGGAAAACTGCTGCTGTTCTACAAACCTCTCGCTTGGAGGCCCAACACTGTCTACAAGAATAGAAGCTCCCGTAGACATCAAGCACTTTTCCGGCGCCTTGTCGGGAGGTAAGGTAAAAGGTACTCACACTCCGATCTCGGCTACTAAGCTATTTTCGCTGTTGTACTCGAAGCTATTTTCTTTAGATCCTGCAATTGCATCTTTTTGTTTCTTGTTTACACTAGTTTGGCATAATGGACAAGAATAAGCTTCTTATTCTATTTCCTGATTTAAAACATGGATTGTTTGATGCGAAAATTAAAAAACCTATGAAATCTTATTTGCATGCTGGTAGTAATATTAGTATGAACGCTTTGAACACCATTGTTGATAATGATATAGAAAGTTCTAAGCTTGGGGAAGCTGGTTTTCATGATCTTTTTAGTCCCCCAAGCATTGAGGAGAAAATTTACTTTGATGATACTTTGCCTCCTATTTATGATGATTATAATGATATTGGTCTTTTAGTACTGTTATGGAGGATAAATTTGATTATGATTACAATATGCCTCCTATATTTGATGATGAGAATAATAATGATAGCTACTTTGTTGAATTTGCTCCCACTACAACTAATAAAATTGATTATGCCTATGTGGAGAGTAATAATTTTATGCATGAGACTCATGATAAGAATGCTTTATGTGATAGTTATATTGTTGAGTTTGCTCATGTTGCTACTGAAAGTTATTATGAGAGAGGAAAATATGGTTGTAGAAATTTTCATGTTACTAAAACACCTCTCTATGTGCTGAAATTTTTGAAGCTACACTTGTTTTATCTTTCTATGCTTGTTGCATCATGCTTCATGAATTTGTTTATTTACAAGATTCCTATGCATAGGAAGCATGTTAGACTTAAATGTGTTTTGAATTTGCCTCTTGATGCTCTCTTTTGCTTCAACTACTATTTCTTGCGAGTGCATCATTAAAACTGTGAGCCCATCTTAATGGCTATAAAGAAAGCACTTCTTGGGAGATAACCCATGTGTTTATTTTGCTACAGTACCTCTATTTTATATTTGTGTCTTGAAGTTGTTACTACTGTAGCAACCTCTCCTTATCTTATTTTATTGCATTGTTGTGCCAAGTAAAGTCTTTGATAGTAAGGTTCATACTAGATTTGGATTACTGCGCAGAAACAGATTTCTTTGCTGTCACGAATCTGGGCCTTCTCTGTAGGTAACTCAGAAAATTATGCCAATTTACGTGAGTGATCCTCAGATATGTACGCAACTTTCATTCAATTTGAGCATTTTCATTTGAGCAAGTCTGGTGCCATTTTAAAATTCGTCTTTACGGACTGTTCTGTTTTGACAGATTCTGCCTTTTATTTCGCATTGCCTCTTTCGCTATGTTGGATGGATTTCTTTGTTTCATTAATGTCCAGTAGCTTTGAGCAATGTCCAGAAGTGTTAAGAATGATTGTGTCACCTCTGAACATGTGAGTTTTTGATTATGCACTAACCCTCTAATGAGTTTGTTTCGAGTTTGGTGTGGAGGAAGTTTTCAAGGGTCAAGAGAGGAGGATGATATACTATGATCAAGAAGAGTGAAGAGTCTAAGCTTGGGGATGCCCCGGTGGTTCATCCCTGCATATTTCAAGAAGACTCAAGCATCTAAGCTTGGGGATGCCCAAGGCATCCCCTTCTTCATCGACAACTTATCGTGTTTCTTCTTGAAACTATTTTTATTCGGTCACATCTTATGTACTTTACTTGGAGCGTCTGTTTGTTTTTTTGTTTTGTTTATGTTTGAATAAGTTCATCCTTGTGTGGGAGAGAGACACGCTCCCTGGTTCGTATGAACACATGTGTTCTTAGCTTTTAATGTTCATGGCGAAGGTTGAAACTGCTTCGTTAATTGTTATATGGTTGAAACGGAAAATGCTACATGTAGTAATTGGTAAAATGTCTTGAATAATTTGATACTTGGCAATTGTTGTGCTCATGTTTAAGCTCTTGCATCATATACTTTGCACCTATTAATGAAGAAATACATAGAGCTTGCTAAAATTTGGTTTGCATATTTGGTCTCTCTAAAGTCTAGATAATTTCTAGTATTGAGTTTGAACAACAAGGAAGACGTGTAGAGTCTTATAATGTTTACAATATGTCTTTTATGTAAGTTTTGCTGCACCGGTTCATCCTTGTGTTTGTTTCAAATAATCTTGCTAGCCTAAACCTTGTATCGAGAGGGAATACTTCTCATGCATCCAAAATCCTTGAGCCAACCACTATGCCATTTGTGTCCACCATACCTACCTACTACATGGTATTTCTCCGCCATTCCAAAGTAAATTGCTTGAGTGCTACCTTTAAATTTCCATCATTCGCCTTTACAATATATAGCTCATGGGACAAATAGCCTTAAAAACTATTGTGGTACTGAATATGTACTTATGCACTTTATCTCTTATTAAGTTGCTTGTTGTGCGATAACCATGTTCCTGGGGACGCCATCTACTCTTTGTTGAATATCATGTGAGTTGCTATGCATGTTCGTCTTGTCTGAAGTAAGGGCGGTTTTCACAATCAAATGGTTTGAGTATGCATACTGTTAGAGAAGAACATTGGGCCGCTAACCGAAGCCATGAATCATGGTGGAAGTTTCACATAAAACCTCAATCTCTTATGAGAATATTAACTGTAGTTGAATGCTTAAGCATTAAAAGAGGAGTCCATTATCTGTTGTCTATGTTGTCCCGGTATGGGTGTCTAAGTTGAAGAATGATCAAAAGCGAGAAATCCAATGCGAACTTTCTCCTTAGACCCTTGTACAGGCGGCATAGAGGTACCCCTTTGTGACACTTGGTTGAAACATATGCTATGCAATGATGATCAGTGTTAACCCAAGCTAATTAGGACAAGGTGCGGGCACTATTAGTATACTATGCATGAAGCTTGCAACTTGTAAGATATAATTTACATAACTCATATGCTTTATTACTACCGTTGACAAAATTGTTTCATGTTTTCAAAACCAAAGCTCTAGCACAAATATAGCAATCGATGCTTTCCTCTTTGAAGGACCATTCTTTTACTTTTATGTTGAGTCAGTTCACCTCTCTCCACCTCAAGAAGCAAACACTTGTGTGAACTGTGCATTGATTCCTACATACTTGCATATTGCACTTGTTATATTGCTTTGCATTGACAACTATCCATGAGATATACATGTTACAAGTTGAAAGCAACCGCTGAAACTTAATCTTCCTTTGTGTTGCTTCAATACCTTTACTATGAAATTATTGCTTTATGAGTTAACTCTTATGCAAGACTTATTGATGCCTGTCTTGAAAGTGCTATTCATGAAAAGTCATTGCTTTATGATTCAGTTGTTTACTCATGTCGTTACCATTGTTTTGATCTGCATTCATTGCATATGTTTACAATATGATCAAGGTTATGATGGCATGTCACTCCGAAATTATCTTTGTTATGTTACCGCTTCTGGACGAGCAGAACTAAGCTTGGGGATGCTGATACGTCTCCGACGTATCGATAATTTCTTATGTTCCATGCCACATTATTGATGATATCTACATGTTATATGCACACTTTATGTCATTATTATGCGTTTTCTGGAACTAACCTATTGACGAGATGCCGAAGGGCCACTGTTTTCTGTTTTTGATTTCAGAAATCCTAGTAACGAAATATTCTCAATTGGACGAAATCAACGCCCTGTTCCTATTTTCACCCAGCATCACCCGAGAGTCGCTGCAGGGGGGCCCCGTGGGCCCCAGACGACAGGTGGCGCGCAGGGCCTGGCCGCGCCCCTATGGGTCGCCGCCGCTCCGACTCCGCCTCTTCGCCTATATAAAGGTCCCTGACCTAAAACCTCGATACGGAAAAACCACGGAGAAACCTTCCAGCCGCCGCCATCGCGAAGCCAAGATCGGGGGACAGGAGTCTCGTTCCACGCCGCCGGGGAAGTGCCCCCGGAAGGCTCCTCCATCGACACCACCGCCATCTTCATCAACGCTGCTGTCTCCCATGAGGAGGGAGTAGTTCTCCATCGAGGCTCGGGCTGTACCGGTAGCTATGTGGTTCATCTCTCCTATATGTACTTCAATACAATAATCTCTTGAGCTGCCTTACATGATTGAGATTCATATGATGATGCTTGTAATCTAGATGTCGTTATGCTAGTCAAGTGAATTTTACTTATGTGATCTCCGGAGACTCCTTGTCCCACGTGTGTAAAGGTGACAGTGTGTGCACCGTGTGGGTCTCTTAGGCTATATTTCACAGAATACTTATTCACTGTTATGAATGGCGTAGTGAAGTGCTTATTTATATCTCTTTATGATTGCAAAGTGTTTTGTATCACTACTATTCTATGTGCTACTCTAGTGATGTTATTAAAGTAGTTTTATTCCTCCTGCACGGTGTAATGGTGACAGTGTGTGCATCCGTGTTAGTACTTGGCGTAGGCTATGATTGTGATCTCTTGTAGATTATGAAGTTAACTATTGCTATGATGGTATTGATGTGATCTATTCCTCCTACATGGTGTGAAGGTGACAGTGTGCATGCTATGTTAGTACTTGGTTTAGTCGTGTTGATCTTTCATGCACTCTAAGGTTATTTAAATATGAACATTGAATTGTGGAGCTTGTTAACTCCGGCATTGAGGGTTCGTGTAATCCTACGCAATGTGTTCATCATCCAACAAGAGAGTGTAGAGTATGCATTTATCTATTCTGTTATGTGATCAAAGTTGAGAGTGTCCACTAGTGAAAGTCTAATCCCTAGGCCTTGTTCCTAAATATCTATCGCTGCTTGTTTACTGTTTCTTTACGTTACTCTACCATATTACCACCATCAACCACACGCAAGCTATTTTCTGGCGCCATTACTACTGCTCATATTCATTCATACCACCTGTATTTCACTATCTCTTCGCGAACTAGTGCACCTATTAGGTGTGTTGGGGACACAAGAGACTTCTTGCTTTGTGGTTGTGGTTGCATGAGAGGGATATCTTTGACCTCTTCCTCCCTGAGTTCGATAAACCTTGGGTGATCCACTTAAGGGAAAACTGCTGCTGTTCTACAAACCTCTGCTCTTGGAGGCCCAACACTGTCTACAAGAATAGAAGCTCCCGTAGACATCATCGCTCATCTGCAAATCTCGATGTAACACGAATCACAGAGCAAATTTAGGTTTACATAGTTTTTTCTCAGATACAACCCATATACAATTGAAAATATCTCATTCACACCCACCCGTAAGTTGGTGTATAGGTTTGGTCGGTATGATTTGAGACAACGGTTAGGATTAAAAGATTTAAAACATAGATAATAGAAAAGGAAGTACAGTAGCAGAATGAAGCCCGGGCCAACACCGAGCATACACCCCCTCCTTCATCCCCGAGCACGCGACGTCGAGCAGCCAGAATCGTCGCCTCCACGACACCACGTCATGCACCTCGTGCGATCCCTGCAACCACCAGATCGGCCCAGCCCTGCATCTCCAATGAGTGCCGCCGCCATCAGGTCGGCCCCATCATGCGTCGAGTGTGAGCGCCGCCGCCACCAGTTCGGCCCCTTCGTGCTTCACCGGCGAGCCACGCGGCCACTAGGTTGACGCAGCCGCAACATTCACTACAGGAATGGCGCGATACGCCAAGGGACTTTTATACGCCGACGGTCAGAAGTCGGGGCCGTCGGCGTATGGCCCAGCCAGGCCAGCCTACCCGTCCGACCCTCGGCGTAGCGTTGCCGTCGGCGTAGCGAGGTCTACGCCGAGGGAAGCCCTCGGCATATCTTTGTCCCTAGGCGTAGACAGGGCTACGCCGACGGCCACCCTCGGCGTAGGCCATTTTTCTAATTTGTCTAATTTTGTAAAAATCATAACTAATTCATATGATGTCAGAAAAATGCGTATAAGGTATCAAAATGTTCAAAAAAACATCCTCTATCCGTTCATGTCAAAATCATGCATATTTGAATCATGTACAATACCATGTTAACATAGTAACAATTCAAACACATTCTTATATGTCCTCGCGTTCCCGTTTTGGCCAGATGGCAATTTAAAGGAAGTCATAAAATCCCGCGGAGCCGCATGACGTCATTTTATGTGTTCTAGTAACCACTTCAAAAGACGGAATTGGGATACGGCAATTATTTTAGAAAACCCTTTACGAATAGGGCTATCAAGTCCGGAGTTCTATGGCTTTTAGGAGAAATGAGTAGGAAACGGCCCGTGACACCGCATAGTTTGTTGGAACGAGGCCATATTTGGCACGTGCGTGGTACCTAGGATGGGAACCAAGGCCCCGGGAGCGGATTTCCAATCCGACCCATGGGCGATGGTTTTTTCATTTTCGGGGAGCCAAAACGGGTTTTTTTGTGAACCAGCTACATGGGGCGCATTTTAGTATTACGTGTGCTAGGACACCGCCTTCGCACCACATATCACATGCCATATGTGCGCGCTAGCTATCTGGGAATCCATGCAGCTTCCTATGGTGTCCCACCGAATCCGCTGGAAAGTGACCGGATTTGAACTAGGGCTACACTTTCCGTCGCTCAACAAATTTCGGGAAAAATGTTTTTAGGTCTACGACACATCACTTTATGTGCTAAATTTTTCCGTTTAGCGCGATGGTGAACAAGTGCACCAGTGCGCCCGGTACGCCATACCGCATCTCCGTGAGGGCCCGTTTTGGCCAGATGGCAATTTAAACGAAAATCCCGCGGAGCCGCATGGCGTCATTTTATGTGTCCTAGTAACCACTCGAAAATTCATAATTAGGTTACGGAAATTATTTTAGAAAACCCTTCACAAACGGGGCTATCACTTCCGGAGTTCTATGGCTTTTAGGGCAAATGAGTAGGAAAAGGCATGTGACACTGCATAATTTGTCGGAACGAGGCCATATTTGGCACGTGCGTGGTCCCTGGGATGGGAAGCAAGGCCCCGAGAGAAGATTTCCAATCCGACCCATGGGCAATGGTTTTTTTAATTTTTGGGGTGCCAAAACGAGTTTTTTTTGTGAAGTAGCTACTGGGGCGCATTTAAGTATTGCGCAAAACATCCGCGTAGTGGTAGGACACCACCTCCACACCATATATCACATGCCATATGTGCG
Organism: Lolium multiflorum; assembly: GCA_030979885.1. Lineage (NCBI taxonomy): Eukaryota > Viridiplantae > Streptophyta > Magnoliopsida > Poales > Poaceae > Lolium > Lolium multiflorum. The sequence continues at coordinate 342,013,845 of CM061749.1, forward strand.
CGCTATCTATCTGGGAAACTGATCGGATTTGAACTAGGGGTACACTTTCCATCACTCAATAAATTTCGCGAAAAATGGTTTTAGGTCTATAACACTTCACTTCATTTGCTATTTTTTGTCCGTTTAGCGTGTTGGCGAACGGTGCACCAGCGCGCCCGGTACGGCCATTTCGCATCTCCCGAGGAGGATGTTTTAGCCAGATGGTAAACTGAACGTCATATTTGGATTACTCTAACTTTTAGGTTCAGATGATAATATGAATGTTATATTTAGATTTCTCTCATTTTTCTGATCGATTTAGACATATTATTTGTGGAATTTCGATTTTCCGATTTAAAGATATTAATTATTCCATATTAAATAGAAAAAGACCAAAAATTAAAATAATTTTGTTGTTATTTGAATTCAATATTATTATTACTTATATATTCATTTTTGTTTACTTAAGTAATAGTTTGAAATTCAAAAATAAAGAGGTGTGACATCACGGTCCAAGGGTTAATAGGGTTGATATGCTATTATTATCAGCTAGGTGTCAATTTTTTAATGGAAGCTCATCCGAATGGAACCAAGAAGTTAAACGTGCTGATGCTAGAGACCTAGAGTAGTGTGGGGATGGGTGACCGAGTAATTTGACCTAAGATTAATTGTACTTAAAATTAAAAGTGTATTGGGTGAAAGATAAACAAGTAAAAAAATGGCTGATAACCCACAAGTATAGGGGATCGCAACAGTCTTCAAGGGAAGTAAAACCCAAATTTATTGATTCGACACAAGGGGAGGTAAAGAATACTTATAAGCCTTAACAACTGAGTTGTCAATTCAGCTACACTGAAAAGCACTAGTAACGGGGTGATGTGAAAGTGAATATGAGAGCAATAGTAACAATAACATCAGCAAGAAAAAGAAAGAAGGCAATGGCACCATAAAATAGTTGATACTACTTCCAATGACATATAGAACGAGTATATGATGATAAGAGATGGACCGGGTTCCACTATCTACACTAGTGGTAACTCTCCAATAACAAGTGTTGGGTGAACAAATTACAGTTGGGCAATTGATAGGATCGAAATAGCATTAAGACAGAACATCAAGTTTATTAATCATGTAGACATGTTTTCCATATATAGGCATACGTGCTCGCAATGAGAAACTTGCATAACATCTTTATCCTACCACCGTTGGCAGCCGGGCCTCTAGGGAATCTATCGGCAATTAAGGTACTCATTTTAATAGAGCAGCAAAGCATTAACACTTGGTGAAACCATGTGATCCTCATATCTAAGCCTTCCCTCCAGTTATCCCAGTTGGTCACTCTGGGGCCTCGGGTTCCGGACATAGACATGTGCAAACAACTTGTAGATACAATCTAAGCAATAATTATAGAGCTTAAATCTAAGATCATGCCACTCGTGCACTAGTGACAAGCATTAAACACAACAAGATTGCAGCAACAATAACTTCACAAACTTATATAGATAGACTGATCAAAATGTAACAATTCATCGGATCCCAACAAACAAAACACCGATTACATCGATGAATCTCAATCATGTAAGGCAGCTCATGAGATCATTGTATTGAAGTACATGGGAGAGAGAGTACCAACTAGCTATAGAACCCGTAGTCCATGGGGGAACTACTCACGGAGCATGATGGAGGCGGTGGCTGATGGAGATGACTTCCGGGGCACTTCCTCCGTCCACGGTTTGGAACAGAGATTCTGTCCTCCGAAACGGAGTTTCACACATGGCGGCGCCCGGAGTCTTCTACGAGTTTCGTCAATTCGTATCGGGTTTTTAGGTCGCGGGGATTTTATAGGCGAAGAAGCGGCGCAAGGAGTCAGGGGGCTCACCCCATAGGCTGGCGGCAGGGGGCCACCCGCGCCGCCTTATGGTGTGGGGCCCTGGGCCTCCCTCCGGTCCCCTTCGGTGTTCTGGTCCGTCTCGGTGAAATAAGATGTTTGGCTTTTGTTTCGTTGAATTCGAGAATATTGCCAACAACCTTTCGAACCAAAACAGCAGAAACAGGAACTGCACGGCATCTTGTTAATAGGTTAGTTCCGGAAAATGCATAAAAACTTTATAAAGTGAGCAAAACATGTAGGTATTGTCATAAAACTAGCATGGAACATCGAAATTATAGATACGTTGGAGACGTATCAAGCATCCAGCTTAGTTCCTACTCGCCTCGAGTAGGTAAACGATAAAAAGAATAATTTCTCAAGTGACATGCTACCAACATAATCTTGATCATACTATTGTAAAGCATATGAGATGAATGAAGTGACTCAAGGCAATGATCTATAGTTTGCTAACAAATAGATAACATATAGCAAAACTTTTCATGAATAGTACTTTCAAGACAAGCATCAAAAGTCTTGCATAAGAGTTAACTCATAAAGCAATAAATTCTTAATAAGAGGTTTGAAACAACACAAAGGAAGATTTAAGTTTCAGCAATTGCTTTCAACTTCAACATGCATATCTCATGGATATTTGTCAACACAAAGTAATATGATGAATGAAAATAAGCAAGTATGTAAGAATCAATGCACAGTTGACACAAGTGTTTGCTTCTAAGATAGAAAGAAGTAGGTAGACTGACTCAATATAAAGTAAAAGAAAGGCCCTTCGCAGAGGGAAGCAGGGATTAAATCATGTGCTAGAGCTTTTCAAGTTTTGAAATCATATAGAGAGCATAAAAGTAAAATTTTGAGAGGTGTTTGTTGTTGTCAACGAATGGTAGCGGGTACTCTAACTACCTTATCAACCAGACTTTCAAGAGCGGCTCCCATGAAGGACGTTATCTCTACCAGCAAGGTAGATCATCCTCTTCTCTTTTGTTTACACATGTACTTTAGTTTTATTTATGGATGACACTCCTCCCAACCTTTTGCTTACACAAGCCATGGCTAACCGAATCCTCGGGTGCCTTCCAACATTCACATACCATGGAGGAGTGTCGATTTGCAAAATTTGGTTGCTTACTGATAGATCAGGGCAAATCATGTGAAGAGAATTATTAATGAAAGTTAATTAATTGGGGCTAGGAACCCCATTGCTAGCTCTTTTTGCAAAATTATTGGATAAGCGGATGAGCCACTAGTCCATTGGTGAAAGTCTGTCAGAAGTAAATGACAAGATCGAAAGATAAACACCACATACTTCCTCATGAGCTATAAAACATTCACACAAATAAGAGATAATAGCTTTTGAATTGTTTAAAGGTAGCTGATAACCCACAAGTATAGGGGATCGCAACAGTCTTCGAGGGAAGTAAAACCCAAATTTATTGATTCGACACAAGGGGAAAAGAATACTTATAAGCCTTAACAACCGAGTTGTCAATTCAGCCACCTAGAAAAGCACTAACAGGGGATGTGAAAGCGTAGTAATATGAGAGAGTAATAAAGAATACGTTAGCAAGATAATATGAGAGCAATGGCAACGAAAATAATTGATACTACTTCCGATGACATATAGGACCGAGTATATGATGATGAGAGATGGACCGGGGTTCCCAGCTATCTACACTAGTGGTAACTCTCCAATAACAAGTGTTCGGTAAACAAATTACAGTTGGGCAATTGATAGGATTGAAATAGCATTAAGACAGAACATCAAGATTATTAATCATGTAGGCATGTTTTCCATATATAGTCATACGTGCTCGCAATGAGAAACTTGCATAACATCTTTGTCCCCTCAGATGGCAGCAATGCTTGATACGCGTACAGACGCGGTCCGTTGGGAACCCCAAGAGGAAGGTGTGATGAGCGGCAAGTTTTCCCTCGTAAAGAAACCAAGGTTTATCGAACCGTAGGAGCAAGAAGCACGTTGAAGGTTGATGGCGGCGGGATGTAGGCGCAACACCAGGGATTCCGGCTAACGTGGAACCCGCACAACACAACCAAAGTACTTTGCCCCAACTAAACAATGAGGTTGTCAATCTCACCGGCTTGCTGTAACAAAGGATTAGATGTATAGTGTGGATGATGATTGTTTGCAAAACAGTAGAACAAGTATTGCGGAGATTGTATTCAATGTAAAAGAATGGACCGGGTCCACAGTTCACTAGAGGTGTCTCTCCCATAAGATAAATAGCATGTTGGGTGAACAAATTACAAGGCAATTGACAAATAGAGAGGGCATGACCATGCACATACATGATATGATGAGTATTGTGAGATTTAATTGGGCATTACGACAAAGTATATAGACCGCTATCCAGCATGCATCTATGCCTAAAAAGTCCACCTTCAGTTATCATCCGAACCCTTCCTTATTAAGTTGTAAACAACAGACATTGCATTAAGTATGGTGCGTAATGTAATCAATAACTACATCCTTGGACATAGCATCAATGTTTTATCCCTAGTGGCAACAGCACATCCATAACCTTAGGGGTTTCTGTCACTCCCCCAGATTCACGGAGACATGAACCCACTATCGAGCATAAATACTCCCTCTTGGAGTTAATAGCGAAAACTTGGCAGAGCCTCTACTAATAACGGAGAGCATGCAAGATCTTAAACAACACATAGGTAATAACTTGATAATTAACATAACATAGTATTCTCTATCCATCGGATCCCGACAAACACAACATATAGCATTACAGATAGATGATCTTGATCATGTTAGGCAGCTCACAAGATCCAACAATGAAGCACAATGAGGAGAAGACAACCATCTAGCTACGCTATGGACCCATAGTCCAGGGGTGAACTACTCACTCATCACCCGGAGGCGACCATGGCGGTGAAGAGTCCTCCGGGAGATGAATCCCTCTCCCAGGGTGCCGGAGGAGATCTCCGTAATCCCCCGAGATGGGATTGGCGGCGGCGCGTCTCGCAAGGTTTTCGTATCGTGGCTCTCGGACTGGGTTCGCGACGGAGGCTATGTAGGCGGAAGGGCAGGCAAGAGGCGGCACGAGGGGCCCACACCCTCAGGTCGGCGCGCGCCAGGGCCGGGCCGCGCCCGGTGTTACGCCACCTCGTGGCCCCACTTCGACTCTCTTCGGTCTTCGGAAGCTTCGTGGCAAAATAGGACCCTGCTGATTTCGTCCAATTCCGAGAATATTTCGTTAGATAAAACCAAATATAAAACAAGAACGGTTTCTGCATCTTGTTAATAGGTTAGTTCCAAAATGCACGAATATGACATAAAGTGTGCATAAAACATGTAGATATCATCAATAATGTGCGTGGAACATAAGAAATTATCGATACGCTGAGACGTATCAGCATCCCAGCTTAGTTCTGCTGTCCCGAGCGGTAAAACGATAACAAAGATAATTGAAGTGACATGCCATCATAACCTTGATCATACTATTTGTAAACATATGTAATGAATGCAGCGATCAAAACAATGGTAATGACATGAGTAAACAAGTGAATCATAAAGCAAAGACTTTTCATGAATAGTACTTCAAGACAAGCATCAATAAGTCTTGCATAAGAGTTAACTCATAAAGCAATAAATCAAAGTAAAGGTATTGAAGCAAATAAAGGAAGATTAAGTTTCAGCGGTTGCTTTCAACTTATAACATGTGTATCTCATGGATAATTTTCAACATATAGTAATATAATAAGTGCAATATGCAAGTATGTAGGAATCAATGCACAGTTCACACAAGTGTTTGCTTCTTGAGGTGGAGAGAAATAGGTGAACTGACTCAACATAAAAGTAAAAAGAATGGTCCTTCAAAGAGGAAAGCATCGATTGCTATATTTGTGCTAGAGCTTTTATTTTGAAAACATGAAACAATTTTGTCAACGGTAGTAATAAAGCATATGAGTTATGTAAATTATATCTTACAAGTTGCAAGCCTCATGCATAGTATACTAATAGTGCCCGCACCTTGTCCTAATTAGCTTGGACTACCGGATCATCGCAATACACATGTTTTAACCAAGTGTCACAATGGGGTACCTCCATGCCGCCCGTACAAAGGTCTAAGGAGAAAGCTCGCATTTTGGATTTCTCGCTTTTGATTATTCTCAACTTAGACATCCATACCGGGACAACATGGACAACAGATAATGGACTCCTCTTTAATGCATAAGCATGTGGCAACAATTATTATTCTCATATGAGATTGAGGATATATGTCCAAAATCAAACTTCCACCATGAATCATGGCTTTAGTTAGCGGCCCAATGTTCTTCTCTAACAATATGCATGCTCCAACCATTAAGGTGGTAGATCTCTCTTACTGACAAGACGGACATGCATAGCAACTCACATGATATTCAACAAAGAATAGTTGATGCGTCCCCTAAACATGGTTATCGCACAACAAGCAACTTAATAAGAGATAAAGTGCATAAGTACATATTCAATACCACAATAGTTTTAAGCTATTTGTCCCATGAGCTATATATTGCGAAGGCGAATGATGGAATTTAAAGGTATACCAACAATTTACTTTGAATGGCGGAGAAATACCATGTAGTAGGTAGGTATGGTGGACACAAATGGCATAGTGGTGGGTCAAGGATTTTGGATGCATGAGAAGTATTCCCTCTCGATACAAGGTTTAGGCTAGCAAGGTTATTTGAAACAAACACAAGGATGAACGGTGCAGCAAAACTCACATAAAAGACATATTGTAAACATTATAAGACTCTACACCGTCTTCCTGTTGTTCAAAACTCAATACTAGAAATTATCTAGACTTTAGAGAGACCAAATATGCAAACCAAATTAGCAAGCTCTAAGTGTTTCTTCATTAATGGGTGCAAAGTATATGATGCAAGAGCTTAAACATGAGCACAACAATTGCCAAGTATCAAATTATCCAAGACATTTAAGAATTACTACATGTAGCATTTTCCAATTCCAACCATATAACAATTTAACGAAGAAGAAACTTCGCCATGAATACTATGAGTAAAGCCTAAGGACATACTTGTCCATATGCTTCGGAGCGTGTCTCTCTCCCATACAGTGAATGCTAGGATCCATTTTATTCAAACAAACAAAAAACAAAAACAAACCGACGCTCCAAGCAAAGCACATAAGATGTGACGAATAAAATATAGTTTCAGGGGGAGGAACCTCGATAATGTTGTCGATGAAGAAGGGATGCCTTGGGCATCCCTAAGCTAGACGCTTGAGTCTTCTTAATATATGCAGGGGTGAACCACCGGGCATCCCCAAGCTTAGAGCTCTCCCTGATCATATTGCATCATACTCATCTCTTGATCCTTGAAAACTTCCTCCACACCAAACTCGAAACAACTCATTAGAGGGTTAGTGCACACAAAATTAACATGTTCAGAGGTGACACAATCATTCTTAACACTTCTGGACATTGCATAAAGCTACTGGACATTAATGGATCAAAGAAATTCATCCAACATAGCAAAGAGGCAATGCGAAATAAAAGGCAGAATCACAAAACAGAATTCGGAAGACGAATTTTAAAATGGCAACAGACTTGCTCAAATGAAAATTCCAAATTGAATGAAAGTTGCGTACATATCGAGGATCACTCACGTAAATTGTCATAATTTTCTGAGTTACCTACAGAGAATTAGACTCAGATTCGTGACAGCAAAGAACTGTTTCTCGCGCAGAATCCAACCTGTATGAACCTTACTATCAAAGACTTTACTTGGCACAAAAACATAAAACTAAGATAAAGAGAGGTTTCTACAGTAGTAAACAACTTCCAAGACTCAAATATAAAACAAAAATACTGTAGTAAAAACATGGGTTGTCTCCCATAAGCGCTTTTTAACGCCACGAAGCAAAGTGCATATCAAGTAACATTAAGCATTAAGCATCAACATCATAATTTGTTCTAATAATAGAATCATAAGGTAACTTCATTCTCTTTTCTAGGGAAGTGTTCCATACCTTTCTCGAGAGAAATTGATATTTAATATTACCTTCCTTCATATCAATAGTAGCACCAACGGTTCAAGAAAAGGTCTTCCCAATATAATGGGGCAAGAGGCATTGCATTCAATATCCAAGACAACAAAATCAACGGGACAAGGTTATTGTTAACCATAATATGAACATTATCAACTCTCCAAAGGTTTCTTTTTAGCATTATCAGCGAGATTAACATCCAAATAACACATTTTTCAATGGTGGCAAGTCAAGCATATCATAGATATTTGTTAGGCATAAGAGATACTTGCACCAAGAGCATATCATAAAGCATTACAATCAAAGTCATTGATCCCTCATTTTAATGATGGGCTCCCAACCCATAGGTTCTAGCTTTCTGTTTAATTTTAGTTTTTTTTAGAGTTTTGCATATCTGTAGATTACAGTTAATCTTATGGGCATTAAGATGAGTCAAAATTGTAAAATTATTAACTACAGCAATGGCATAACTAAATCATTTGGAAAAATTTCAGCATCCAACACAGGCAGTTTCAGTTTAAGCAATTTCAGGCTTTGCACTGCAATAGTGTACCACCAATTATTTTATCATTAATATTAGGAGGGGCAGCACACATGTGAATCATTAGCTTTGCTAGTGGTGGTAATACCTTTAGCTACATTTTTCTCTTTAGTTTTTCATTTTCTTCTCTATCCCACCTAGCACGCAATTCAGCCATTAATCTTATGTTCTCATTAATTCTAACTTGGATGGCATTTGCTGTAGTAACAATTTTATTTTCAATATCCCTATTAGGCATAACTTTCGATTTCAAAAGATCAACATCAGAGGCAAGTCTATCAACCTAGAAGCGAATATCAATTTTATTGAGCTTTCCTCAACAGATTTGTTAAAAGCGTTTGTGTACTAATAAATTCTTTAAGCATGGCTTCAAGACCAGGGGGTACACTTCTATTATTGTTGTAAGAATTCCCATAAGAATTAGCATAACTGTTACCATTATTATAAGGATATGGCCTATAGTTATTACTAGAGTTGTTCCATAAGCATTGTTGTTGAAATTATTATTTTTAATGAAGTTTACATCAACATGTTCTTCTTGGCAACCAATGAAGCTAACGGAACATTATTAGGATCAACATTAGTCCTATCATTAACAAGCATAGACATAATAGCATCAATCTTATCATTCAAGGAAGAGGATTCTTCAACACCTCTTACCTTGTGAGCTCTTTTCCGTGTGCATTCAGAGTAATTAATCATCATATTATCAAGAAGCTTTGTTGCGAGTGATGGACATAAAGGTACCTCCAGCAGCTGAATCCAATAAATTCGCCAAGAAAAATTTAGTCCTGCATAAAAGGTTTGGATGATCATCCAAGTAGTCAGTCCATGGGTTGGGCAATTTTAACCAAAGATTTCATTCTTTCCCAAGCTTGAGCAACATGTTCATTATCCAATTGTTTAAAATTCATTATGCTACTCCTCAAAGATATAATTTTAGGGGGGATAATATCTACCAATAAAAGCATCCTTGCATTTAGTCCATGAATCAATACTATTCTTAGGCAGATAGCAACCAATCTTTAGCTCTTCCTCTTAATGAGAAAGGAAACAAATTCAATTTAATAATATCACCATCTACATCCTTATACTTTTGCATTTCACATAGTTCAACAAAATTATTGAGACGGGCAGCCATCATCAATCTAACCAGAAAATTGCTCGCATAACAAGATTCAGTGCAGGTTTAATTTCAAAGAATTCTCTGTAGTAGAGTGGAGCAATAGGTGTGCATAAGAAATCATTATTATTTGTGGTTGTGAAGTCACACAACTTAGTATTTTCAGGGGTGGCCATTTTAGCAAGTAAATAAAGCAAACTAGACAAAATAAATGCAAGTAACTAATTTTTGTGTTTTTGATATAGAGCAAGATAAATAAAGTAAAACTAGCAACTAATTTTTTTGTGTTTTGATATAATGCAGCAAACAAAGTAGTAAATAAAATAAAAGCAAGACAAAAACAAAGTAAAGAGATTGGGAAGTGGAGACTCCCCTGCGTGTCTTGATCTCCCGCAACGGGCGCTAAAAGAGACACGCGCGTAAGACGCCGCCCGTTGGGAACCCCAAGAGGAAGGTGATGAGCGCAAGTTAGCCCTCGTAAAGAAACCAAGGTTTATCGAACCAGGAGGGAGCAAGAAGCACGTTGAAGGTTGATGGCGGCGGGATGTAAAGCGCAACACCAGGATTCCGGCGCCAACGGAACCCGCACAACACAACCAAAGTACTTGCCCCAACTAAACAACGAGGTTGTCAATCTCACCGGTAAACAAAGGATTAGATGTATAGTGTGGATGATGATTGTTTGAAGAAATAAAACAAGTAATGCAGAGATTGTATTCAATGTAAAAGAATGGACCGGGTCCACAATTCACTAGAGGTGTTCTCCCATAAGATAAATAGCATGTTGGGTGAACAAATTACAGTCGGGCAATTGACAAATAGAGAGGGTGACCATGCACATACATGATATGATGAGTATTGTGAGATTTAATTGGCATTACGACAAAGTACATAGACCGCTATCCAGCATGCATCTATGCCTAAAAAGTCCACCTTCAGGTTATCATCCGAACCCCTTCCAGTATTAAGTTGTAAACAACAGACAATTGCATTAAGTATGGTGCGTAATGTAACAATAACTACATCCTTGGACATAGCATCAATGTTTTATCCCTAGTGGCAACAAGACATCCATAACCTTAGGGGTTTCTGTCACTCCCCGATTCACGGAGACATGAACCCACTATCGAGCATAAATACTCCCTCTTGGAGTTAATAGCAAAACTTGGCCAGCCTCTACTAATAACGGAGAGCATGCAAGATCTCCCGAGATGGGATTACGGCGGCGTCTCGCAAGGTTTTCCGTATCGTGGCTCTCGGACCGGGGGTTTCGCGACGGAGGCTATTTGTAGGCGGAAGGGCGAAAGAGGCGGCACGAGGGGCCCACACCCTAGGTCGGCGCGGCCAGGGCCTCGGGCCGTCGCCTGGTGTTACGCCACCTCGTGGCCCCACTTCGACTCTCCTTCGGTCTCCGGAAGCTTCGTGGCAAAATAGGACCCTGGGCGTTGATTTCTTCCAATTCCGAGAATATTTCGTTACTAGGATTTAAACCAAAACAGCAGAAACAGCAACTGGCTCTTCGCATCTTGTTAATAGGTTAGTTCAGAAAATGCAATACATGACATAAAGTGTGCATAAAACATGTAGATATCATCAATAATGTGGCATGGAACATAAGAAATTATCGATACGTCGGAGACGTATCAGCCCTCTAGGGAATCTACTGAAATTAAGGTATCCTTTTAATAGTGCACCGGAGCATTAACACTCCGTGAAAACATGTGATCCTCATATCTAAGCCTCCCCTCCAGTTATCCCTGCTGTCACCTGGGGCCCTGGGTTCCGGACATAGACATGTGCAAACAACTTGTAGATACAATCTAAGCAATAAGTATAGAGCTTAAATCTAAGATCATGCCACTCGGCCCTAGTGACAAGCATTAAACACAACAAGATTGCAGCAACAATAACTTCACAAACTTATATAGATAGACTAATCATAATGTAACAATCCATCGAATCCCAACAAACACAACACCGATTACATCATGAATCTCAATCATGTAAGGCAGCTCATGAGATCATTGTATTGAAGTACATGGGGAGAGAGTACCAACTAGCTACAGCAGAACCCGTAGTCCATGGGGAACTACTCACGAGCATGATGGAGGCGGTGGGCGATGGAGATGGCTTCCACTTCCCGTCCCGGTGGGTGCCGGCAGAGTCCCTCGAATTGAAGCCTGGCGGCGGCGCCCGGAGTCTTCTTCTCGAGTTTCACAATTGGTATCGAGGTTTTAGGTCGCGAGGTTCGAGGCGAAGAGGCGGCGGCGGGCGTCGGGGTCCCACCCATAGGGCGGCGTGCCCCCCTTCAGCCGCGCTGTCTATGGTCCGCCCCAGGCCTCCCCTCCGACTCTCCTTCGGTGTCCCGGTCCGTCTCAATTATGATGTTGGATCTTCGCTTCGTCGAATTCCGAGAATATTGCCCGAACAGCCTTTCCTGGAACCAAAATGTCAAAATGTGAACGGCACTTCGGCATCTGTTAATAGGTTAGTTCTAAAAGCATGAAATCATCATAAAGTGTGAGCAAACATGTAGGTATTGTCATAAAACTAGCATGGAACATCAGAAATTATAGATACGCTGGAGATGTATCAAGCATCCCCAGCTTAGTTCCTACTCGCCCCGAGTAGGTAAACGATAAAAATAATAATTTCTGAAGTGACATGCTACCAACATAATCTTGATCATACTATTAAAGCATATGAGATAAATGAAGTGACTCAAGGCAATGATCTATAGTTTGCTAACAAATAGATAAACATATAGCAAAACTTTTCATGAATAGTACTTTAAGACAAGCATCAAAAAGTTTTGCATAAGAGTTAACTCATAAAGTAATAAATTCAAAGTAAAGGCATTGAAGCAACATAGAGAAAGATGTAAGTTTCAGCACTTTCAACTTTCAACATGCATATCTCATGGATAATTGTCAACACAAAGTAATATGATGAATGAAAATAAGTAAGTATGTAAGAGTCAATGCACAGTTAACACAAGTGTTTGCTTCTAAGATGGAAGGGAGTAGGTAAACTGACTCAACATAAAGTAAAAGAAAGGCCCTTCGCAGAGGGAAGCAGGATTAAATCATGTGCTAGAGCTTTTTAAGTTTTGAAATCATATAGAGAGTATAAAAGTAAAGTTTTGAGAAGTGTTTATTGTTGTCAACGAATGATAGTGGGCACTAACTACCATCAACCAGACTTCTCAAGAGCGATCCCATGAAGGACGTTATCTCTACCAAGGTAGATCATCCCTCTTCTCTTTTGTTTACACATGTACTTTAGTTTCATTATTTATGGATGACACCCTCCCAACCTTTGCTTACACAAGCCATGGCTAAACCGAATCCTCGGGTGCCTTCCAACATTCACATACCATGGAGGAGTGTCTATTTGCAAAATTAAGTTGCTTACTGATGGCAAAACACGTGAAGAGAATTATTAATGAAAGTTAATTAATTTAAATGAACCCCATTGCCAGCTCTTTTTGCAAAATTATTGGATAAGCGGATGTGCCATTAGTCCATTGGTGAAAGTCGTCAAGAGTAAATGACAAGGTTGAAAGATAAAACACCACATACTTCCTCATGAGCTATAAAACATTACACAAATAAGGAGTAATAAAGTTTTGAATTGTTTAAAGGTAGCACATGAAGTATTTACTTGAATGGCAGTAGAAGAATACCACATAGTAGGTAGGTATGGTGGACACACATGGCATAGGTTTTGGCTCAAGGTTTTGGATGTACGAGAAGCATTCTCTCTCTCAGTACAAGGCTTTGGTTAGCAAGGTTGTTTGAAGCAAACACAAGTATGAACCGTACAGCAAAAACTTACATAAGAAAAATGCAAGCATTATAAAACTCTACACTGTCTTTCTTGTTGCTCAAACGCTTTTACCAGAAAATATCTAGACCTTAGAGAGACCAATCATGCAAACCAATTTCAAAGCTCTACGTAGTTCTCCACTAATAGGTTTAAACTACATGATGCAAGAGCTTAAACATGATCTACTTGAGAGCTCAAAACAATTGCCAAGTATCAAATTATTCAAGACAATATGAAGCATTTTCTGTTTCCAACCAAATATATAAGTGCAAGCTGTTTTAACTCCGCCATGAACATTAAAAGTAAAACGAAGAACACAAGTGTTCATATGAAAAAGCGGAGCGTGTCTCTCTCCCACACAAGGATTGCTAGGATCCGAATTTATTCAAAAACAAACAAAAATAAAAGCACACAGATGCTCCAAGTAAAGCACATAATGTGGAAAAATAAAAATATAGTTTCACTAGAGATGACCTGATAAGTTGATGAAGAAGGGGATGCCTTGGGCATCCCCAAGCTTAGACGCTTGAGCCTTCTTGAAATATGCAGGGATGAACCACGGGGCATCCCCAAGCTTAGACTTTTCACTCTTCTTGATCATATATCATCCTCTCTTGACCCTTGAAAACTTCCGCCACACCAAACTTCTCATAAACTTCATTAGATGGGTTAGTACTCAAAAACTTTAATCCACTTTGGTCCTGTAGTGACATTGCAAGAACTCAATAAAACATTAGCTACAGCTCTCCATGTCTAGAAAGCCTTGCTTAAAGTCCACAAGAGACAATGCAAAAAACAGAGACAGAATTTGTCAAAACAGAACAGCCAGTAAAGACGAATTTTTAAGAGGTACTTCCGTTGCTCAAATCGAAAAACTCAAAACTAATGAAAGTTGCGTACATATCTGAGGAACACGCATGTAAATTGGCAGATTTTTCTGAGTTTCCTACAGAGAGACCTACTCAAATTCGTGGCAGATAGAAATCTGTTTCTGCGCAGAAATCCAAATCTAGTATCAACTTTGTATTAGAGACTTTACTTGGCACAACATTGCAATAAAATAAAGATAAGGAGAGGTTGCTACAGTAGTAACAACTTCCAAGACACAACAAAACAGTAGCAAAATAAAGACATGGGTTATCTCCGAAGAAGTGCTTTCTTTATAGCCATTAAGATGAGCTCAGCAATTTTAATGATGCTCACATAAGGATGAGAGTTGAAGCAAAAGAGAACATCAAAAAGCAAGTTAAAACACATTTAAGTCTAACCCACTTCCTATGCATAGGAATCTTGTACACAAATAAATTCATGAAGAACAAAGTGACAAGCATAGCAAGATAAAACAAGAGTAACTTCAAAATTTTCGCATATAGAGAGGTGTTTTAGTACTATGCAAATTTCTACAACCATATTTTCCTCTCTCATATTTCCAGTAGCTTCATGAATAAACTCAACAATATAACTATCACATACAGCATGCTTTTCATGATCTACCAACACATAATTTTTATCAAGCTCAAAAATAGTGGGATCAAAACTTTCGAATCCACTTTTATCAATAATATAACAAGATGATTGATCATTCTCAAGAGATATGGGACTCCTAGATAAAGTCAAGACCTTTCCAATCCCATTTTCATTAGTGGTATAATTAATATTATCAAGTAACTTAGGACCATCATCTAGAGCTTTATCATAAACATTTTCTAAGCAAAACTCTTTAGTACCATGCATTTCGATATCAGGCACAAACAAAGCATTATCATAAGATTTATCAAAATAGCATGGATTATCATAGATAACAGTAGCATAATTATTCTCACAAGTTTTACTCATAGGAAATATTTCAAGAGAATCCACAGGAACATAACATTCATCCTCCTTTGGTAAGCATGGAGGACAATCAAATAGTGTAAGAGATAAAGAGTTACTCTCATTAGAAGGTTGGCATGGGTAGCTAATCCATTCTTCCTCCTTTTGTTCATCACTCTCCTCTTCTTTTTCATCCAATGAGCTTTCAGGTTCATCAATTTCCTCCTCTTTTTCATCCAATGAGCTTTCAGGTTCATCAATTTCTTCTTCCACAGGTTCTGCAAATTGTGAGTGCATTCTTGTGCATTAATGAGTCTCTCTTTATAATCAATGATATAAGGATTATCACTGTAACTTTCATGCAAAAATTAAGGATAGAAGAGACATAATCTTTAAGGTCCTTACAAACAACACAAGTTTCATAATTTTTAGACATGAAGGATTCTATCTCAGAGGCTCCCATAAATATGACAAATTGTTCTACTTCTTCGAACCCAAAATGAATATAGCTATTCCAATTATAGTTCTTAATTAAAACTTCCTCACTAAAGCCACATTGAAATTTAAGATGTTTAGTATCCTGTTTAGAGCAACAGTTTATATCATGGCGTTTAAGCAAGATTTTAGCAATTGTATTCAATTTTTCTATCACAGCACTCATAACTTTTCCCGTCCTTGATTCTCTATAATTATTATATAATTCTATAAGCTCCAAATAGGTTGTGGGTTCTTCCATAACAACAGTTTTTAATTTTTTGGTTTTTCAAATTTTTATGGATTTTTGGGTATATGAGAAAAGTAAAACAAAACAAAAACAAACTAAACAAAAGTAAACTAGGCAAAATAATACTAGACAGAAATAAACTAAGCAAAACAAAATAAAATAAAAACAGAGAGAGGTAGAGTGTACTCCTAGGTGAACTTATGAGTAGAGTTATCCCCGGCAACGCGCTAAAATAGTCTTGATAACCCACAAGTATAGGGGATCGCAACGAGGGAAGTAAAACCCAAATTTATTGATTCGACACAAGGGGAGGTAAAGAATACTTATAAGCCTTAACAACGAGTTGTCAATTCAGCTGCAGGAAAAGCACTAGTAACAGGGGTGATGTGAAAGCAGCAGTAATATGAGAGCAGTAACAGAAAACAGGAAAGAGCAGTAATATGAGAGCAATGGCACCAAAAATAGTTGATACTACTTCCAATGACATATAGGTAGTATATGATGATGAGAGATGGACCGGGTTCCCAGCTATCTACACTAGTGGTAACTCTCCAATAACAAGTGTTGGGTGAACAAATTACAGCTGGGCAATTGATAGGATTGAAATAGCATTAAGACAGAACATCAAGATTATTAATCATGTAGGCATGTTTTCCATATATAGTCATACGTGCTCGCAATGAGAAACTTGCATAACATCTTTTATCCTACAGCCGTGGCCTCTCTAGGGAATTCACTGGAAATTAAGGTACTCCTTTAATAGAGCACCGGAGCAAAGCATTAACACTCCGTGAAAACATGTGATACTCATATCTAAGCCTTCCTCCAGCTATCCCGCTTGTCACTCCTGGGCCTCGGGTCTTATATAGACATGCAAACAACTTGTAGATACAATCTAAGCAATAAGTATAGAGCTTAAATCTAAGATCATGCCACTCGGCCCTAGTGACAAGCATTAAACACAATAAGAATGCAGCAACAATAACTTCACAAACTTATATAGATAGACTAATCATAATGTAACAATCCATCGGATCCCAACAAACACAACACCGATTACACGGATGAATCTCAATCATGTAAGGCAGCTCATGAGATCATTGTATTGAAGTACATGGGAGAGAGAGCCAACTAGCTAGCTAGAACCCGTAGTCCATGGGGAACTACTCACGGAGCATGATGGAGGCGGTGGCGTCGATGGAGATGGCTTCCGGGGCACTCTCCGTCCCGGGCGTGCTTCTGCGAGATTCTCATCCGAATTGGAGTTTCACGGCGGCGCCCGGAGTCTTTCTGGAGTTTCGTCAATTGGTATCGAGGTTTTAGGTCGCGGGTTTATAGGCGAAGAGGCGGCGAGGGGCGCCCGGGGTCCCACCCAGGCGGCGCGCCCCCGCCGTGCCGCGCCGGCCCATGGTCCGGGCCCTGTGCCCCTCCGACTCTCCTTCGTGTCCTGATCCGTCTCGGTGAATTATGATGTTGGGCCTGCTTCTCACGAATTCGAGAATATTGCCTTAACAGCCTTTCTAGAACCAAAAACAACAAAACAAACGGCACTTCGGCATCTTGTTAATAGGTTAGTTCCGGAAAATGCATGAAATCATCATAAAGTGTGAGCAAAACATGTAGGTATTGTCATAAAACTAGCATGGAACATCAGAAATTATAGATACGTTGGAGACGTATCAGTAGCACATGAAGTATTTACTTGGAATGCAAGAAATACCACATAGTAGGTAGATATGGTGGACACACATGGCATAGGTTTTGGCTCAAGGTTTTGGATGCACGAGAAGCGTTCCCTCTCAGCACAAGGCTTTGGCTAGCAAGGTTGTTTGAAGCAAACACAAGTATGAACCGGTACAGAAAAACTTACATAAGAACAAATTGCAAGCATTATAAGACTCTACACTGTCTTCCTTGTTGCTCAAACACTTTTATCAGAAAATATCTAGACCTTAGAGAGACCAATCACGCAAACCAAATTTCAACAAGCTCTACGGTAGTTCTCCACTAATAGGTTTAAACTACATGATGCATGAGCTTAAACATGATCTACTTGAGAGCTCAAAACAATTGCCAAGTATCAAATTATTCAAGACAATATGAAGCATTTTCTGTTTCCAACCAAATATCAATAAGTGTTGCGGTTTTCAACTCCGCCATGAACATTAAATAAAGCTAAGAACACCAGTGTTCATATGAAAAAGGTATAGCATATCTCTCCCACACAAGGATTGCTAGGATCCGAATTTATTCAAACATAAAAATAAAAGCACACAGACGCTCCAAGTAAAGCACATATGATGTGACTGAATAAAAATATAGTTTCACTAGAAGTGACCTGATAGGGTTGTTGATGAAGAAGGGGATGCCTTGGGCATCCCCAAGCTTAGACGCTTGAGTCTTTTGAAATATGCAGGGATGAACCACGGGGCATCCCCAAGCTTAGACTTTTCACTCTTCTTGATCATATATCATCCTCCTCTCTTGACCCTTGAAAACTTCTGCCACACCAAACTTCTCATAAACTTCATTAGAGGGGTTAGTACTCAAAAAACTTTAATCCACTTTGATCCTGTAGTGATACATTACAAGAACTCAATAAAACATTAGCTACAGCTCTCCACGTCTAGAAAGTCTTACTTAAAGTCCACAAGAGACAATGCAAAAAACAGAGACAAAATCTGTCAAAATAGAACAGCCAGTAAAGACGAATTTTTAAGAGGTACTTCCGTTGCTCAAATCAGAAAACTCAAAACTAATGAAAGTTGCGTACATATCTGAGGAACACGCATGAAAATTGGCAGATTTTTCTGAGTTTCCTACAGAGAGACCTACTCAAATTCGTGACAGATAGAAATCTGTTTCTGAAATCCAAATCTAGCATCAACCTTCTATTAGAGACTTTACTTGGCATAACAATGCAATAAAATAAAGATAAGGATAGGTTGCTACAGTAGTAACAACTTCCAAGATACAACAAAACAGTAGCAAAATAAAGACATGAGTTATCTCCCAAGAAGTGCTTTCTTTATAGCCATTAAGATGGGCTCAGCAATTTTAATGATGCTCACATAAGGATGAGAGTTGAAGTAAAAGAGAGCATCAAAAAGCAAGTTCAAAACACATTTAAGTGTAACCCACTTCTTATGCATAGGAATCTTGTACACAAATAAATTCATGAAGAACCAAGTGACAAGCATAAGAAGATAAAACAAGAGTAACTTCAAAATTTTCAGCATACAGAGAGGTGTTTTAGTACTATGCAAATTTCTACAACCATATTTTCCTCTCTCATAATAATTTTCAGTAGCTTCATAAATAAACTCAACAATATAACTATCACATACAACATGCTTTTCATGATCTACAAACACATAATTTTTATCAAGCTCAAAATAGTGGGATTAAAACTTTCAAACCCACTTTTATCAATAATATAACAAGACGATTGGTCAATCTCAAAAGATATGGGACTCCTAAATAAAGTCAAGACCTCTTCAATCCCATTTTCATTAGTGGTATAATTAATATTATCAAGTAACATAGGACCATCATCTAGAGCTTTATCATAAACATTTGCTAAGCAAAACTCTTCAGTACCATGCATTTCGACATCAGGCACAAACAAAGCATTATCATAACATTTTTCGAAATAGCATGGATTATCATAGATAACAGTAGCATAATCATTTTCACAAGTTTTACTCATAGGGAATATTTCAAGAGAATCCACAAGAACATAACATTCATCCTCCTTCGGTAAGCATGGAGGACAATAAAATAGTGTAAGAGATAAAGAGTTACTCTCATTAGAAGGTTGGCATGGGTAGCTAATCCATTCTTCCTCCTTTGTTCATCACTCTCCTCCTTTTTCATCTAATGAGCTTTCAGGTTCAGCAATTTCTTCTTCCACAGGTTCCTGCAAATTGTGAGTGCATTCTTGTGCATGAATAAGTCTCTCTTTATAATCAATGATATAAGGATTATTGCTGTAATGTTCTATGCAATAATCAAGGATAGAAGAGACATAATCTTTAAGGTCCTTACAAGTATAGAGGATCGCAACAGTCTTCGAGGGAAGTAAAACCCAAATTTATTGATTCGACACAAGGGGAGGTAAAGAATACTTATAAGCCTTAACAACTGAGTTGTCAATTCAGCTACACCTGGAAAAGCACTAGTAACAGGGTGATGTGAAAGCAAAAGTAATAATATGAGCAATAGTAACAAAGTAACATAAGAGGCAATGGCACAGAAAATAGTTGATACTACTTCCAATGACATATAGAACGAGTATATGATGATAAGAGATGGACCGGGGTTCCCAGCTATCTACACTAGTGGTAACTCTCAAATAACAAGTGGCAAGTGTTGGGTGAACAAATTACAGTTGGGCAATTGATAGGATTGAAATAGCATTAAGACAGAACATCAAGTCTATTAATCATGTAGACATGTTTTCCATATATAGTCATACATGTTCGCAATGAGAAACTTGCATAACATCTTTTGTCCTACCACGGTGGCAGCCGCTCTAGGGAATCTACTGGCAATTAAGGTACTCCTTTTAATAGAGCACTGAGCAAAGCATTAACACTTGGTGAAAACATGTGATCCTCATATCTAACCCTTCCCCTCCAGTTATCCCAGCTTGATGTCACTCGGGCCTTTCGGACATAGACATGTGCAAACAACTTGTAGATACAATCTAAGCAATAATTATAGAGCTTAAATCTAAGATCATGCCACTCGTGCACTAGTGACAAGCATTAAACACAACAAGATTGCAGCAACAATAACTTCACAAACTTATATAGATAGACTGATCATAATGTAACAATCAGATGAATCTCAATCATGTAAGGCAGCTCATGAGATCATTGTATTGAAGTACATGGGAGAGAGAGTACCAACTAGCTACTGCTAGAACCCGTAGTCCATGGGGGAACTACTCACGAGCATGATGGAGGCGGTGGCGTCGATGGAGATGACTTCCGGACACTTCCCCGTCCGGCGCGTGCCGGAACAGAGACTTCTGTCCCCGAAACGGAGTTTACGGCGGCGGAGTCTTTCTCCGAGTTTCCAATTCGTAGGGTTTTTAGGTCGCGAAGGATTTTATAGGCGAAGAGGCGGCAGGGGGGGGCCCACCCACATAGTCGGCGCGCCGGGGCCACCCGCGCGCCTTATGGTGTGCTGGGCCTCCTCTCCGGTCCCCTTCGGTGTTCTGGTCCGTCTCGTGAAATAAGATGTTTGGCTTTTGTTTCCGAATTCCGAGAATATTGCCCGAACAGTGGAACCAAAACAGAGAAACAGGAACCGACACTTCGGCATCTTGTTAATAGGTTAGTTCGGAAAATGCATAAAAAACATTATAAAGTGTGAGCAAAACATGTAGGTATTGTCATAAAACTAGCATGGAACATCAGAAATTATAGATACGTTGGAGACGTATCAATGGCGTAAAACAAATTAAAATTTTAAAAAATTAAAACTCTACGCTGGCGACATATCAAAAAAAAATTCGTTTTTTTTATAATTTTTTTTGGAAAAGGGAAATTTGAATTTATTAAATTTGTATGCCGATGGTTTTGCCGTCGGCGTAGCGTGTTACGCCGACGGAAATAGTGGCTCCGCCGAGGGAGGTAGTCGTCGAGGAGCTATGCCGAGGGCTGCCCTCGGCGTAGCCTACGCCGACGGCCAAAACAGGCTACACCGAGGGTTCCCGGCCATCGGCATATCGGCCCATTCCTGTAGTGATTGAGAGGTACCAGCACCAATCTCGCCTCCATGACTCCATGTACGCCGACTCCGAAGCAATTATTTTTGCTAACTCAGTTTCCTCTTTCATACAAATACTGATGCATGTTCCTGTTCGGTGTGCTTACTGAATTAGTCTTAGCTGAAGAGTTCATGTATGTTAACCAACAGTCAATGTCTGAAATTTACATGGAGACATTAAATTTGATATTGCAATAACGTCTGATACATGCATAAACCTGTTAGGTGCGGTTTGCATGCAGAATATGCATAATCTTCTAATATAATAGTCCACACTGCTTTATAAACTGGATTACCATTTTCGGATAGCATATTCATGTTATGTAATACTCTGCTGCTAGTACTACCAGTTTCACATTCTAGTATAGAACACGCAGTCCGACGGAATTTCATAATATGCTCTTCTAAATTTTATAAAGCGGTCGGCTAGTCGATATAGTGAAGACAACTAGGATTGAATCAGGCTGCCTTTTCTACTTGTGCACAGTTTACTACTGCTTTTTCCTGAAAATATATGTTTGAAACTAGCATAACATGACAAATATATCAACTATCGTGTTTATATGATATGTTTATTTCAAAACATTTTTTCATTATGCTCTGTCAGGCTCAAAATGTTGTGCCGTACCATTCAGTTCAGTCCTTTCTTTGCACTATGCTCCAGACAGTTATTCAAACCTACAATCTACAAACAAAGTCATATAAGTTGCAAGTAGAATCCGTGTTTGTTTGCCCAAAGAGACAAATATGATTAGAATAGAGTGATAGCACATGATGAGACAAATGTATGTTATTAATCATTTTCACCTTTCTTCTTTTTACATCAGTCCCAAGTTTGAAAATTGATTTGAATTTTGTTCAAGATTTTCACCTTAGCAAACTCAAAACCAATCCGAAAGCAAAATGAAGCAACGCAAAAAAGGCTAACGTCAGCTTCTGCTTACATGAGATTAGAGCATTTAATCTCAAGTATTTGTTTATACCAGAATTCGTTCTTCTTTAATACAGATTATACTAGTCAACCTGTGGTTAAACTAACACATTATACTAGTCAACTTGTTGGTTAAACTAACACATTATACTAGTCAGCCTGCACAAAAATTTAAATATTAACAATCGACCAATGCATTTGGAAACATGAACTATACAGAGTGCAAGTTGCTCCACTTCTGTAACATGCACATGTTTAGACTTTACAATAGTGAGTGAACTTGCTGGGAAAGTGTGGCTCTAATTGAATAAACATCAATAACAAAATGGGAAAGGGATGTCAGTGAGCACCTAATTTCAGTTTGCTTCATACTTTATGCTGTTCTGCTTTCAAAATTACTGTATGCTTTAGGCAACATCTTCATACTAACAAGGTCAAATTCTAGGTGTCCTCCATGACTGTCGACGCACATCGCTGATGTTATCTTCATTTCCCGGATATTAGCATCAAGCGAGGCAATCTGTTCTTTTTCTTCCTCCAAAGCAACAGACATGGAAGTCAAGGTCTCAGTCAGCCCAGTTATATCTTGCTTGCAGACATGGATTTGCTGCAGAGCCTCATACATACAACTCTTCATTGAACTTGACTCGCTTTTTGAACTCCAAGATCATGAATTCTTGACGGGCTGCAGTTTTGCTATGTTATTACATAAACTAGCTGTTGGTAAAACTGAATGTAATTGCAAGAGTGATTCTACTTATTTTGCTAGAGTACTTGGTACTCATTTGCTGTCAAATAGTTTGAAATATAATATTTCAGTCCATTCGTAAACTGTGTTTAGCCAGTTTTACTCTCGGGCATTGGTTTGCTGCATGTTATCACTGTATTGCTGTTTTGTAGTTCCAGGGATGCTTACGGTTTCTTCTTTTTATGCCTTTTTCCAACATGTGTTGATCTGTCATTTCGTTTTCAGACAGACAGAGTTTGAATCAACTTGTTGTCATGTGTGTCAGTGTGTGTCCATTTGCAATCATTCCGCCGCGGAGGTCTGGCGTGATCTTGAAGTTTTGGGTCCAGCCCTACCGGCGGCCTATTCTGGAGTTGAATTGTAACATCGTTTGTATAATGCTCCAGGTCTCAGATTGTAACTGTGATAAATGTTTGCTTTACACGTTTGTAACCACTATTATTCTTAACAAATTTGTCATGGTGATTTTGCTATCGACTCATAAGTCTATGTGTGATAATTTCACTATAGTACTGGTGTTATTAAAACACAAAAAATTGGAAGATAAGGGGCTACTTTTTTTTCTCTTTTCATAAAGTTTTTTGCAGAGACATATGTAGTGGAACATGTAAGGCTGGTGCCAATGCCTCACCTCACTCTCACCCGCCACGTCAGCTTTTTCCCTCACTCTCACCCCACTCTCACCCGGACGAGGCTTGCCTGTGCCGCAGGCTTGCGACCATCCGTGCGGCGCGCGGTCGAAAATCCATTTAGCGGCTGTTATTCCCGTACCTCACAGCGTTGGTTTTTCTTCCAAAAAAAAAACAACCGGAAATACAGGGTCCGTCTGTATCTCTTCCACTCTGTACAGATTCCTTATCTTTCCCCTTTGTATCCATCCCCTGCGTGAGCTGTGAAGTGAGAGGTCGAGCTGAAAAAGAACACAAGCGGCGGAAGCTGAGCGGAGAACTCTGGATGTGCCGTCTTGGTCTTATTCCTCCGGTCTCCGGTCTCCAGCCGCAACCCCTCGTGGATCTCGTCGCTCCGCCACCTCAAGGCCAGGGATGTGGTGCCTCGACCTGGTTGAGCGCGACGGCGCCTCCCACGCCGGCGTGTTTCCCCCTTGCTAGTCAGACTGGCCGTAGCCTGGATGGTCTCGGCGGAAGGCAACGCGTGAATTTGGAGGAGGTACCTAGCGGGGCTAGCGCTGGTCTCACTCCCCGCGCTGGCGAGGAGGAGATGCCGCGGCGGCGAGGTGGAGGAGATGCGACGGCGTCCAGGCGCTGCATCGGCAAGGCGGCCAGGCCCGCGGCTCAAGGAGACTATATGAGGACCTCGTCGCTTACCTAGTCTGCTGGTGGAAGCTCAAGGAGAAACACAGGTTAGCAAATCTTGTGTTCTATGAAATGCTTTAGTGCAGTTGTAATATAAATGAAAATTTTAATTGAGCTGGTTTACGGGAAACATTGGTTTATATGGTTAAACTAGCATTCTCCAGATTCTGCATTCTATGAATTGCTTTCTTGAGTTAAACTAGCTATCTTGACGACCTCGTGTAGTTACAACGCCTAGCTGTTTTGATCACAGCACACCCATGGTTCAATCACGGCAAGAATGTGTAGTCTGCCAACTTAGAAGTCAAAAAATTATGAGACAAAACATTTATCTTGGCTTCTGTTGATGGAGAAAGGCATGGTCTTGTCCTGTCGCCGAGCTAGAGGTCCCAATGGTCCCTAGAAGTGAGGGATTCAGAGCATGGTTCTGTTGTTGTAGATAAGTATACATCTTTGAAGCCACTCAATCTCATGTAGTCCATACTTTTCAAGCATTGCATTCCATGCACTTAGAAATTCATCTTCCTCCTCTATATCATAGATACAATGCTGAAAATCAGTATTGAACTTCTTATAATCTTTAACAACTCCACCAAGGTGCTTGCAAGCATTTTGATTCATATGCCACACACAAAGTCTATGTACAGTATAAAGTAGAACTTCACGGACTGCCTTCGCCATAGCTGCATCCTCATCAGTCAGAATTGTCTGTGGATGTTTTCCTGACATAACTTTCAAAAATGTTCTAAAAAGCCAAGCAAAACTCTCAGCGGTTTCATCATAGAGAAGTGCAGCACCGAAGACAACAGTTTTCTTGTGATTATTTACCCCAACAATCAAACCAAATGGACGCCCATCATTTAGTTTCCTATATGTGGTGTCAAAGCATATAACATCACCAAACATTGCGTAGTCTGAGACCATTTTGGAATCAGCCCAGAAAATATTAGTTATCAAATCATCCTCATCTACTTGAATTGAGTAGAAGAAATTGACAACCTCCGATACCTTCTTCTCCATGTATTCTAATACTCCCCCGGTGTCACCTTCCTTTGCTTGTATTGTTCTCTTCGAGTACAATCGATTTTTGATATCTTCACGTGTACAACCAAGGTTCTTGATTCCACCTGCTTGTTTGGCCATCATATCGATTGTTGCTTTATTTGAAATACCTACAGACTTGGCAACTTCTGCATTTGCCATTTGCGCTTCTGTTACTTTTCTCTGGGATCTCAAAAAGTGGGACATGGTTCCAGGAGCAAGAATGTGGTTATGTGACGCCTCAAATTCATACACATCATAAAATCCGTTTCTAAGGCTTATCTTCATACGGGCGGTACATCCACATCTTGTTTCAGGCCTGCTGTAGCTAAATGTGTCCTCTCTTTTATCATCCCCACGGTAGCCTATAACTTGTAGTAATTATCTTAGTGCATCTTAATATGATTGCAATCATAAGAAAACTGTTTATAACCCATACCTTGACGGGAGCATGTAAATGTCCGTTGTTGCATTGTTGAAGAGTTCTTCAATTTATGCCCACTGCTTCTTCTAATGCTAAAACCAATAGTTTCAACATACTTGTTATAAAAAGAATAAGCTTCCTCCTCTGATAAAAATTTCATGCCATGTTTTGGTACCCTTCCATCAGTGAGATCTGCTGTAGTTTCTTGTAAATCCTATATAGATTAATATTCACTTTAGTCAATACACAAATGCTATGATTGTTATCGACTATTTCCCCTACACGCCAATACTGTACATAAAGGCATTTTTCTGATAAGTTTGGCGACAAGGTAGTACTGTTACTGCTTACCCTACAGCTATTTAGTATTTGACCAATTGGAATTATAGTACTGGTCTGGACAATTTATCATTTGAACTTGTGCATGCAGGTGTCCGTATAAATTTTGCAAACTATTCCTGTACATCTAGGCTGATGGCATGCCTGACGAAGCACATATGGAGGGGATGGCAGGATTGGAAGAATTCCCACAAACGGGATTGGAAGAATTCCCACAAACGGTTTAAAAGCAATTGCGAAGCGACTATGATCCATCATGAAGAAACAGTCAGATTTCTTACCGTCCTTGAGTGAGACCCATGGCCATTATCGTTCCCTGTATTACTAGAAGAAGCCATCCGCGACTTGTGTTGATTGCCTCACTATTCAATTGGTTCCTTCTCTGTTCAATTGGAGGACTATTCAACTAGATGATAATTTTCCTGTGTTGATTCGCTTTCAACCTTTTCTATTTGTTTACGGCAGATCAGATTTCTGATTTTGGCGCGCAGCTGTGTATTTCTTGGATGTGTTCCCGCGCGGTGAGTTATCTTCTCTTTTGTGTTTTTTTTAAGGCTGTGCATGGTGGAGGGAAGGTAATCTGTACACAGCGGAAAGGATATGCATCAGCCCTGTATTTCCGGTTGTTTTTTTTTTTTTGGAGAAAACCAGCGCTAGGGGGTACGGTGGTATGGAAATATCTGCCGCTCGATTGATTTGCCACCGCGCGTCGCACAGATGGTCGCATACCTGCGGCACAGGGAAGCCCCGTCCCTCTCACCCCACGGTGCCAATGCACGGGCTATAGTGTCATCTCTCACTTCTCTCTCCTCCACATCACCATTTCTTTTTCACATTAAGTTATTTCACTCGAATTTTTGTAGACATTCAAAATAATGAAAGAAAATTATTTTATTCAACTAAAAATGTTACCGATTACATAATAATTAATAAAAATACAAATTATGTTTCTTGTTTTTCTAAATAGCCTATATGACAAGTGTGTACTTGTGTTTGTATTTTGAACTGAAAGAGTAAAAAAAGGAAAGAAAATAAAAGAAGGAAAGAAAATAAAATAAAAACTGAGATTTAAAGAATAAAAGAAGAAAGAAAATAAAATAAAAATAAAAACCGACCAGGTCGTTCTACCTCCTATCGCCCACCTCGCCCGCTGCCGCCGCCGCCTCGCCTCCCCTCCCCGTCGCCACGCGCCAACGCGGGCGGGGCCGGCGTAGCCGGCGCCCACCCGCACGCCCGTCCCGCCCACCCCGCCTCGCCTCCCGCCCTACCACGGGCGATAGCGCCCCCGCTATCGACCGCGTTGGCACCAGCCTAAGAGGAAGAAATCATGCGTGTAGGCAATATATTTTCAAGTGTCATTTAATGTCAGTGTCAACATTTATATTTGAACCCGTTGAAACGCACATGCACTTTGCTAGTTCTCTCTAAAGGTCTATTTTTTATTACAATGAAAAGAAACTATGTCAACAGAGGCAGAAGCATGGGAAGAGTTGATTACAGTAATAACTAGGATATACTCCAGTCCAGATCAGTGGCAAACATAGCCTAGGTGCAGCAGCGATTGATGAACAGTAACACACTAACCTAGCTAGATAGTAACACAACGCATCCTTCCTCCAGCTGGTGATTCGAAGACGCAACTCTTTGTCACTTGTCAATCCTCATCGCCCTCATCGTAGAACACCACCATCACCTCGCCGTCATAGTCATCGGGGCAGAACTCCATATGGCTGTAGTCCTTGGGCACTATCCCCTCGTAGGGATCAAAATCAGGTTCTTCCTCCATGTAACCCTCCAGGACCTCGACGTAGCCCTTGGTGAGCAGATCCACACGGACCTTGTCCACAACCACTGCACTGTCGCCAGCCTTCTTCTTCCCTAGCTGGCATTCTTCCTCTAGCTGCTCCCTTCTAGCATCCAGCCACCCCGGCGGGAACAGCCCGCCGGCGCCGACACCAGGGAGCTCGTCGACGGTGGGGGCATCGACCAGCCGCAACAAGAGGGCGATGTCATCATCAGTCATCCGGACCATGCCTGGGGCGGCCAGAGACGCAGTCTCAGGCTTGGACTCCTTGACGATCCTGCCGACCGCGTCCTCCAGCTGCACCGCGCTCAACGCCGCAGCCTCGGGGAAGGATAGCAGCATGAACTCAACTTTCTCGCGCAGCTCGCCGTCATCCGGGAAGAGGTCGACGGCAGCAGGCTCCACGGCGATCCCGTTCAGTAGCTTGCCGTTCACAGGTGCGGCAACGTGCACGGACCTACAGAGTTGGTCAGCCCAATGTCTGATGGGGGACTCCTGCGCCGGGAACATGTCGAACGCCTCACATTCCCCGGCCGCCTTCCTTTTCCGCGCACCCTCGTCGCCGTCCTCCACCGCCATAGGTTTGGTGGATCTTTCCGATCGGGATGCCCGAGCACTCGCCGCGGAACGATTGTGGTGATTCTGAGGATCGGGTGAGATCGATGCCGTGGTGGTGGTGGCGGTGTCGTCCCGTCTATATAAAGCCACAGCCGAATCCTAGTCCAGATCGAGTCGGGATCGAGTCCAGTCCGCCATGGATTGCAAACCTCACCGGACCAGATTTTACCCGACGACACACTCGTTTTGGTTCAGCACATTGGTATGCGCTAATGACTGTGCATGTGCGCAAGGCACTAAAGTTACAGGGAGACACTACACGGATTGCCGTCGACATGTGTGTTGTCGCCGCTGCCGATGCTCTGGTATGCAAGGATGTGTAGCTGCTTCAATGAGCGTCTTCACCCGGTTAATTCTCGTTTTGTGCGCGGAGCGGAGCTGCCGTCACGGGCACATGACGCACTTGGTTTACAAACAGGTTTTACATATTTCCAGTTGATTGAGAACTAGCTTATGTCATCAAATTTTAGGAGAGCGGCGATTCGATCGGAGGCCTTGCTACAGGTAGCCCCGTATCACGATGGTCGATGGATACGCTACGATCTGTGCTAGAGCTGGTTTCTGCTAATACGAAGGCAACTGTGAGCTGTGCCAACGTATCCTGGAAGGCCGGAAGACATACCAAGAGCTGCTTCTACATGGGCCGGCGGAAGAGCAAGCAGACGTAGCTAATGATGGTCCGTGTTTTCCAATTTCGACTTTGGCACATGTTCTCCACTTCTCCATACTGTGTTACTGTTCAGCGTCCACGAACGGCACCACACATACAGAATTTGTTACAGTCACACACGGAGATAAAGTTCCAACATAGTCTGGACACACAAAACCCTCCCCAGAGCACAAGTCCACAACACGTCGCCGACTTTCGTGGTTCCTGCTTCATCTTTCGGCCGGCGGGTCGCGGCTCTACTTGTCGCCTACTGCGGCCCCTCTCGGCAGCGGCTTCTCTAGGCCCCATACGTTCTCGCGGCAAGGTGCCGAGCTCCAGATCTCGTGCTCTGGACCGCGAGCTTGGGCCGGGCTCCACGGTGGTGAACAGGTGGGCTGGCTGGCCGGCCATGGATTGGGCAGCGAAATGGTCGGCGAGAGCCGGGCGTGGGTTTCTTTACGCCGAAGATGGCGGGTCCAGCGGTCGTCGTCACCTTGTTGGAGGCATCGTTGTCGCAGTCTCGTCTTCCACATCCTAGTTCTTCGGGGAAAACCATAGATCTGGGCTTCTCCGGATTAGGCGATGTCGGCATCGTGTTGTTCTTCCCGCTTGAGGGCTTCGTTTCAAGTTGGGTTCGACCGGTGGGTTTCGTGGTTCGTGTTGGTGGTCGGCGATAGTATGTGCAACAACGACTATGAGGGTGCACGAGATGGAGTCATTGAGTCGCGACAAGGCTGCGGTAGTCGTGTCTCTTTGGCGTGTCCACGGGTTCACTGTGGTCTTTTTGTGCCTTGAAGTCGGAGCTGCAGTGGCGAGGTTCATGTGGTGGTGAGGTCCCTGCAGCGAGGAAGACAAGCGTTCGGATAGCCTGGCTTGATGATGCTCCGCGGCGCTAGCTTTGCATAGTTCTCTTTCGTAGCTCGCCTTCGCATCCGGGACTGCAATGTCTTCATCATGTGTGGCCAGTTGTTTGGTGGTTCTTATGATTTCTCGCACCTGATGCAGTGATCGTGCCTCCCGTGGAAGTCGACGGCGAAGTCGGGTCCGCTTGCTTGAGGAGGAGCGATGACGATGATGAGGTGTGTGTGCTACCGTGGGGATCTGCTTCTTGGCGGTGTGTGTCGTATCATTGTTGTGTGCCAGTTCAGCCAGCCGTGTTGTACCGGTTTTAGCCTGTTTTTTATTATTATTAACCTAACAAAATTCTCTTCTTCTTAATCAATGGAAATAACAAGTCTTTTGTCTTGTTTCGAAAAAAGTTAAATTGCAGAAAATCCTAGATGGAAGTAAAATCCACGCGTTGCATTTTCTACTTTGAGCTCATTTGGTAGTGCTGATAAAAAACTGTGAAGCACTCACAAAATACAAGTAAAGGATATCAATCAGAGATGTTAATTGGTGAAAATGATAAGCTCGAGCTGGCTGCCGAAAGCCGGTGAGCAAAGAGGATGCTGAATTTAACATTGACTTATCTGGACCACAACAAAACGCCTGTTCGACCCATGTTAAACGGTCACTTCGCACATGACGCGTTGGACCGGAGGAGAGCGAGCTGTGATTTATCATGAGCCAAGGTCCATGAAATGAAAGGAAACATGTGTCGGAGCTGTCCATCCTGTAATACGAAGGAACGAGGATACGAAACTAAATACAACAACACAATACCGGTGTGGTACAGATCGCGACACAAACTACACGATGCTGACATCGAGCTACCTGTAGTTCGAGGTCCGTATGGAGTTTTCGCAAATTTTAGTTGCAATATAAGCTGCAACTCATGACTAGCACGAATCACGACGGAAATTAAATATGATGAAGTATTTTTTTAGTTGAATATTCACTTCAGTTGAAACTTACTTGCAACTGAAAAAAAAATTGCAACCCAACCTGTAACTTATATGTACGAATCACGATGCAATTAAATGATGTAGGATTTGACTGAGCACAAACCTAGTTTTCTGGTTTTAAGACTAGTCACAATGCATATAGAAGTATCATGCGTATGATACTACTACACGTTACTATCTCCACAATGCATGGTATCATATACTAGTATCATAGTCTCCATATATTAATTGTTTTGTAGAATCTCAATGCAAATATGTGTACAAGATTTACTTGACATTTTTTTTCTAGTAGATGTGCTATGATACAGATCTACCTATACTAGTACACTCTCTCTCATCCTTAATTGCACTGCCACATCAGCATTTTGCATGCATGAAATGCATGATACTACCTATGATACTCCCATTGTGGGTAGTCTAAGTGCCCAACTAAGTCACTCACTCGGTTTATAATAATATAATTTACTCTGAGGTTTAGAAAGAACGCCGCGCAAAACGGGAAAGCACACACTACTCCTTGCGTGACTGGATCAAGACCTGAGCTGGCAGCAAGCGATTGCGCTGGGCATAGATGTTAACAACAGACAGAGCCAACCACTCTTCAAGTCGAATAACTGAATCTGGAATTTGAATTGAGTTCGTCGCTGCTATGCAATCCTCCACCGATTCCTAGTAGATTGAGTACGGTGTTAAACATTGTGTTCTCGGTTTAGTCAACGTCAAAATTTGTAAAATGACAAATATTGTAATCTATCATTGTTTCTTGAAATTCCAATAAGTCGATGTTTCTATCCATTATTGTCTCTAATTAATCTTATCTCTCCATCATCACCAAAAGTTCTCACATTCCAAATCATGCCTAACATGAACATTTTAACTATTTTTAGTGTTCCTTCTTATTATTTTACAAGGAACAACAATCTTCACACATCTCATAACCAGTGATTTCTTGTTACAATTCTTTTTTGTAGTGAAAAAATAACTCAACTTATTAAATAATTCAGCTTCTTTATCCAAACCATAAATCTCATTATCAGAAGATAACTCACTAATATTAACATCACTAGTATCATATTGTAGGATAATGTAGCATAGAAAACAAAAAAATTCCTACCGCGAACACGCAATCCAAGCCAAGATGCAATCTTGAAGACGGTAGCAACGAGGGGATTATCGAGTCTCACCCTTGAAGAGATTCCAAAGCCTACAAGATGAGGCTCTTGTTGCTGCGGTAGACGATCACTTGCCGCTTGCAAAAGTGCGCGTAGATCTTTTCACGGCGCCACGAACGGTCACCCGTACTTGGCACACGTCACCTGTTGATGAAGACGACGTCCACCTCCCCGCCTGCCCGGAGCTCCTTGAATCCGATCCGACAGCGTGCAGGCCGTGGTGGCGAGAACTCCGGAGCTTCTAAAGCACGCGGGGATGGAGGAGGAAGGCGGCTAGGGTTTGGGGGGTGGCCGGCCAGCCGGGGGCCAGGTTGTGGTCTTGGTGTGGCCGGCCCCCTCCTTGGCCCCTCATTATATAGGTGGAAGCCCCAAGTATTGGACTACAAGTCTCCGAATAAGACCCAACCAAAACCTTCCATATGGAACCTTCCAGCTAGGACTCCCACTAGAGTGGGAGTTCCACCTTCCATATGGGGGTGGCCCCCCTAAGGGGAGTCCACTTGGGACTCCACCCTCTAGGGTTGGCGGCCATGGAGGTGGAGTCCCATGTGGACTCCACCTTCCTAGGTGGTTTCTTCCGGACTTTCTAGAACCTTCTAGAACCTTCCATAGAACCTTCCGCATCATTTTAATTCACATAAAATGACATCCTATATATGAATCTTATTCTCCGGACCATTCCGGAACTCCTCGTGATGTCCGGGATCTCATCCGGGACTCCGAACAAATATTCGAACTCCATTCCATATTCAAGTTCTACCATTTCAACATCCAACTTTAAGTGTGTCACCCTACGGTTCGCGAACTATGCGGACATGGTTGAGTACTCACCCCGACCAATAACCAATAGCGGTATCTGGAGATCCATAATGGCTCCCACATATTCAACGATGACTTAGTGATCGAATGAACCATTCACATACGATACCATTCCCTTTGTCACGCGATATTTTACTTGTCCGAGGTTTGATCATCGGTATCACACTATACCTTGTTCAACCTCGTCTCCTGACAAGTACTCTTTACTCGTACCGTGGTATGGGGTCTCTTATGAACTTATTCATATGCTTGCAAGACATTAGACGACATTCCACCGAGAGGGCCCGTATATCTATCCGTCATCGGGATGGACAAATCCCACCGTTGATCCATATGCCTCAACTCATACTTTTTGGATACTTAATCCCACCTTTATAACCACCCATTTACGCAGTGGCGTTTGATGTAATCAAAGTACCTTTCCGTATAAGTGATTTACATGATCTCATGGTCATAAGGACTAGGTAACTATGTAACGAAAGCTTATAGCAAATAACTTAATGACGTGATCTTATGCTACGCTTAATTGGGTGTGTCCATTACATCATTCATATAATGATATAATCTTATTAATAACATCCAATGTTCATGATTATGAAACTAATCATCTATTAATCAACAAGCTAGTTAAGAGGCTTACTAGGGACTCTTTGTTGTTTACATATCACACATGTATCAATGTTTCTTAATACAATTATAGCATGGTATATAAACATTTATCATAAACATAAAGATATATATAATAACCACTTTTATTATTGCCTCTTGGGCATATCTCCAACCTCCCACTTGCACTAGAGTCAATAATCTAGATTACATTGTAAGGTACCTAACACCCATGGCATTCTCGGTGTTGGTCATGCTTTGCCCTACGGAGAGCTTTAGTCAACGGATCTGCTACATTCAGATCTGTGTACTTTGCAAATCTTTACTTCTCCATCTTCGATACTCGCGAATCGAATGATAACGCAGCTTGATATGCTTCAGCCTCTTGTGCGACCTTGGTTCATGTGCATTGGCGATGGCACCCATGTTGTCACCAGATGACTAGTGGGTCCAATGCACTAGGAACCACACCGAGCTCTACAATGAACCTCTTCATCCATACCGCTTCCATGAAGCCTCCGGCCGCTATTCCGATTCTGTTGAGGATTTCGCCACCGTGCATCGCTTCGAGCTTGCCCACCATCAGCACCATTCAATATAAACACGTACTGACCGAGACTTAGAGTCATCGGGATCGTTGTTCCAACTTGCATCGGTGTAACTTGTTACAACGAGCTCTTGGTCACCTCCATAACAAAGAAACATATCCTTAGTTCTTTTCAAGTACTTCAGATATTCTTGACCGCTGTCCAGTGTTCCATTCCCGGATCACTTTGATATCTCGCTAGTCAACTAACCGCATGTGCTATATCCGGTCTAGTACATAGCATGGCATACATGATAGAGCCTGCCGAGGCATAGGGGATCCGACTCATCCTTTCTCTTTCTTCGTAGCCGGTCCTTGAGTCTTACTCAAGACCTTGCCGGTAACATAGGTAAGAATCCTTTCTTACTTTCGTCCATTCTAAACTTCTTTAGAATCTTGTCCAGGTATGTACTCTGTGATAGCCCTATTAGACGTCTTGATCTATCTCTATAAATCTTGATGCCTAATATATATGATGCTTCACCAAGGTCTTTCATTGAAAAACTATTATTCAAATAACCTTTTACATTAATAGTTCTATATCATTCCCAATCAATAATATGTCATCTACATATAATATCGGAACGCTAGAGCTCCCACTCACTTTCTTGTAAATACATGCCTCTCCATGACACCGTATAAACCCGAAGTCTTTGATCACCTTATCAAAGCGTGTTCCAACTTCTTGATGCTTGCTTCAGTCCATAGATTGAACGCTGAAGTTTGCATACTTTGTCAGCATTTTTAGGATCGACAAAACCTTTGGGTTGTACCATATACAACTCTTCCTCAATGTCTCCATTAAGGAACGCCGTTTGACATCCATCTGCCAAATCTCATAATCGAAAAATGCAGCTATTGCTAACAAAATCCTCACAGATTTTAGCTTCTACAGTGAGAAAGTCTCATCGTAGTCAACACCTTGAATTTGTCGGAAACCCTTTGCGACAAGTCGAGCTTTATAGACAGTAATATTACCATCAGCATCTATTTTTCTCTTGAAGATCCATTTATTCTCGACAACCTTTCGGCTATCAGGTAAGTCTACCAAAGTCCATACTTTGTTATCATACATGGATCCCATTTCGGATTTCATGGCTTCTTGCCATTTGTTGGAATCGGGCTCATCATCGCTTCTTCATATGTCGCAGGTCTTCATCATTGTTGTCCACAATCATGACATTTAGACAAGGATCATACCAATCTGAGTGGCACGTCCCTTGTCGATCTGCGAGGTTCAGTAGCTATCTCATTTGAAGTTTCATGATCATTATCATTAGCTTCCTCTCTGCTTGCAAAGTGCACAGAACATCTTCCCACTGCTTCTGATCAACGAGCAGATTCTTCAATCTCATCGAGTTCTACTTTTCTTCCAGTCACTTCTTTAGTGAGAAATTCTTTCTCAAGAAAGGTTCCGTTCTTAGCAACAAAGATCTTGCCTTCGGATCTGTGATAGAAAGTGTACCCTATAGTTTCCTTAGGGTATCCGACGCATTTCTCCGCTTTGGGTTCTAGCTTGTCCGGTTGTAACTTTTTACATAGGCTTCGCAACCCCAAACTTTTAGGAACGACAGCTTAGGTTTCTTATTAAACCATAATTCATACGGTGTCGTTTCAACGGATTTAGATGGTGCTCTATTTAAAGTGAATGCGCTGTCTCTAATGCATAACTCCAAAATGATAACGGCAAATCAGTAAGAGACATCATAGAACGAACCATATCTAAGAGAGTTCGATTACGACGTCCGGACACACCGTTGTGGTGTTCCCGGCGGTGTCAATTGTGAAAGTATTCCGCATTTCTTTAAATGCATGCCAAACTCATAACTCAGATATTCACCTCCACGATCAGATCGTAGAAATTTAATCTTCTTGTTACGTTGATTTTCTACTTCACTTTGGAATTCCTTAAACTTCTCTAAAGTTTCGGATTTATGTTTCATTAAATAGATATACACATATCTACTCAAATCATCTCGTGAAGGTTAGAACATAACGATAACCACCGCGATGCTACACTCATTGGTCCGCACACATCCGTATGTATGATTTCCAATAAGTAGCTCGCTCCATCATACCCGAGAATGGAGTCTTAGTCATTTTTCCCATCAGACATGCTTCACATCTATCAAGTGACTCAAAGTCAAGTGATTCAAGTAATCCATCGGTATGGAGTTTCTTCATGCGTTTCACTCCAATATGACCAAGACGACAGTGCCACATATAAGTAGAATTATCATTCAATTTAATTCGCTTAGCATCAATGTTATGTATATGTATCACTACTATCGAGATCTAACAGAAATAAGCCATTCTTTTCAGGTGCTCGATGATGTCTACGGGTGCTTCTATTCTTGTAGACAGTGTTGGGCCTCCAAGAGCAATGTTTGTAGAACAACAAGTTTTCCTTAAGTGGATCACCCAAGGTTTATCGAACTCGGGAGGGAGGTCAAAGATATCTATATCCCTCAATGCAACACCACAAAGCAAGAAGTCTCTTTGTCCCCAACACACCTAATAGGTGCACTAGTCGAAGAGATAGTGAAATACAAGTGGTAATGAATATGAGCAGTATGATTAAATTTGTGGGTAGTTGTGTAATAAACAAGCAGTAGTAATGCAGCTAGTAACGAAAAAACAGTAAACAAGCAGCGATAGCAGTATTTAAGAACAAGGCCTAGGGAATAGACTTTCACTAGTGGACACTCTCAACTTTGATCACATAACAGAATAGATAAATGCATACTCTACACTCTTGTTGGATGATGAACACATTGCGTAGGATTACACGAACCCTCAATGCCGGAGTTAACAAGCTCCACAATTCAATGTTCATATTTAAATAACCTTAGAGTGCATGAAAGATCGACACGACTAAACCAAGTACTAACATAGCATGCACACCGTCACCTTCACGCCATGTAGGAGGAATAGATCACATCAATACCATCATAGCAATAGTTAACTTTATAATCTACAAGAGATCATAATCATAGCCTACGCCAAGTACTAACACGATGCACACACTGTCACCATTACATCAGGAGGAATAAACTACTTTAATAACATCACTAGAGTAGCACATAGATAAATTGTGATACAAAACACATTGCAATCATAAAGAGATATAAATAAGCACTTCACTATGCCATTCATAACAGTGAATAAGTATTCTGTGAAATATAGCCTAAGAGACCCACACGGTGCACACACTGTCACCTTTACACACGTGGGACAAGGAGTCTCCGGAGATCACATAAGTAAAACCCACTTGACTAGCATAATGACATCTAGATTACAAGCATCATCATATGAATCTCAATCATGTAAGGCAGCTCATGAGATTATTGTATTGAAGTACATAGAGAGAGATGAACCACATAGCTACCGCACAGCCCCGAGCCTCGATGGAGAACTACTCCTCCTCATGGGAGCAAGGTGATGAAGATGGCGGTGGAGATGGCGCGGTGTTGATGGAGAAGCTCGGGGCACTTCCCCGCTCCGCAGGTGCCGGAACAGAGACTCTGTCCCGATCTTGGCTTCGATGGCGGCGGCTCGAAGGTTTCGTGGGTTTCGTCCTCCGTAATAGGGTTTTCGCGACGGAGGCTTTAATAGGCGAAGGGGCCCCGGAGGGCTCACCACACCATAGGGCGGCGCGCCCCCTCTGGTCGCGCCGTGGGTGGCCCCTGGTCTTCTCTCCGCTCTCTGTTCTGGATGGTTCCGGAAAAATAGGAACGGGCTGATTTCGTCCGATTCCGAGAATATTTCGTTACTAGGATTTGAAACCAAAAACAACAGAAACAGAACGGCACTTCGGCATCTCGTCAATAGGTTAGTTCCGGAAAACGCATAAATATGACATATAATGTGTATAAAACATGTAGGTATCATCAATAAAGTAGCATGGAACATAAGAAATTATCGATACGTTGGAGACGTATCGCATCCCTTTTTGCTCGTCCCGAGGTAAAACGATAACAAAGATAATTTCTTAAGTGACATGCCATCATAACCTTGATCATACTATTGTAAGCATATGTAATGAATGCGCGATCAAAACAATGGTAATGACATGAGTAAACAAATGAATCATAAAGCAAAGACTTTTCATGAATAGTACTTTCAAGACAAGCATCAATAAGTCTTGCATAAGTGTTAACTCATAAAGCAATAAATCAAAGTAAAGGTATTGAAGCAACACGAGGAAGATTAAGTTTCGGTTGCTTTCAACTTATAACATGTATATCTCATGGATAGTTATCGATGCAAAGTAATATAACAAGTGCAATATGCAAGTATGTAGAATCAATGCACAGTTCACACAAGTATTTGCTTCTCGATGGAGAGAAATAGGTGAACTGACTCAACATAAAAGTAAAAGAAAGGTCCTACAAAGAGGAAAGCATCGATTGCTGTATTTGTGCTAGAGCTTTTATTTTGAAAACATGAAACAATTTTGTCAACGGTAGTAATAAAGCATATGAGTTATGTAAATTATATCTTACAAGTTGCAAGCCTCATGCATAGTATACTAATAGTGCCCGCACCTTGTCCTACTTAGCTTGGACTACCGGATCATCACAATGCACATGTTTCAACCAAGTGTCACAAAGGGGTACCTCCATGCCGCCTGTACAAAGGTCTAAGGAGAATGCTCGCATTTTGGATTTCTCGCTTTTGATTATTCTCAACTTAGACATCCATACGGGACAACATGGACAACAGATAATGGACTCCTCTTTAATGCATAAGCATGTAACAATAATTATTATTCTCATATGAGATTGAGGATATATGTCCAAACCGAAACTTCCACCATGATTCATGGCTTTAGTTAGCGGCCCAATTTTTCTCTAACAATATGCATGCTCCAATCATTAAGGTGGTAGATCCTTCAGACAAGACGACATGCATAGCAACTCACATGATATTCAACAAAATAGTTGATGGCGTTCCCCAAGCATGGTTATCGCACAACAAGCAACTTAATAAGAGATAAAGTGCATAAGTACATATTCAATACTACGATAGTTTTTAAGGCTATTTTGTCCCATGAGCTATATATTGCAAAAGAGAATGATGGAATTTTAAAGGTAGCACTCAAGCATTTTACTTTGGAATGGCGGAGAAATACCATGTAGTAGGTAGGTATGGTGGACACAAATGGCATAGTGGCTGGCTCAAGGATTTTGGATGCATGAGAAGTATTCCCTCTCGATAAAGGGTTTAGGCTAGCAAGGTTATTTGAAGCAAACTCAAGGATGAACCGGTGCAGCAAAACTCACATAAAAGACATATTGTAAACATTATAAGACTCTACACCGTCTTCCTTGTTGTTCAAAACTCAATACTAGATATTATCTAGACCTTAGAGAGACCAAATATGCAAACCAAATTTTAGCAAGCTCTATGTATTTATTCATTAATGGATGCAAAGTATATGATGCAAGAGCTTAAACATGAGCACAACAATTGCCAAGTATCACATTATCCAAGACATTTTAGAATTACTACATGTAGCATTTTTTGTTTCCAACCATATAACAATTTAACGAAGAGGAAACTTCGCCATGAATATTATGAGCTAAGAACACATGTGTTCATACGAACCAGCGGAGCGTGTCTCTCTCCCACACAAGGATGAACTTATTCAGAGAACTAAGATAACAAAACAAAAATAAAAGCACACACGACGCTCCAAGTAAAGTACATAAGATGTGACCGAATAAAAATATAGTTTCAAGAGAAGGAACCCGATACTTTGTCGATGAAGAAGGGGATGCCTTGGGCATCCCCAAGCTTAGACGCTTGAGTCTTCTTAAAATATGCAGGGATGAACCACGGGGCATCCCCAAGCTTAGAGCTTTCACTCCTCTTGATCATAGTATATCATACTCTCTTGATCCTTGAAAACTTCCTTCACACCAAACTTCAAGCAAACTCATTAGAGGGTTAGTGCATAATTAATAATTCACATGTTCAGAGGTAACACAATCATTCTTTACACTTCTGGACATTGCATAAAGCTACTGGACATTAATGGATCAAAGAAATTCATCCAACATAGCAAAAGAGGCAATGCGAAATAAAAGGCAGAATCTGTCAAAACAGAACAGTCCGTAAAGACGAATTTTAAAATGGCACCAGACTTGCTCAAATGGAAAAACTCAAAACTAATGAAAGTTGCGTACATATCTGAGGATCACGCTCGTAAATTGACAGATTTTTTCGAATTTTCTACAGAGACTTGTGCCAGAATTCGTGACAGACAGCAATGCTGTTTCTGCGCAGCGATCCCAAATATAACATCAACTTCAACATAGAAACTTTACTTGGCACAAAAACATGATAAGGAGAGGTTGCTACAGTAGTAAACAACTTCCAAGACTCAACAAAAGTGTTGTAGTAAAATAAACACATGGGTTATCTCCCAAGAAGTTCTTTCTTTATAGCCATTAAGATGGGCTCTCAGTTTTAATGATGCACTCGCAAGAAATAGTAGTTGAAGCAAAAGAGAGCATCAAGAGGCAAATTCAAAACACATTTAAGTCTAACATGCTTCCTATGCATGGGAATCTTGTAAATAAACATGTTCATGAAAAGCAAAGTAACAAGCATAGGAAGATAGAACAAGTGTAGCTTCAAAAATTTCAGCACATAGAGAGGTGTTTTAGTAACATGAAAATTTTTACAACCATATTTTCCTCTCTCATAATAACTTTCAGTAGCAACATGAGCAAACTCAACAATATAACTATCACATAAAGCATTCTTATCATGAGTCTCATGCATAAAATAATTACTACTCCCAACATAAGCATAGTCATTCTTATTTATTGTAGTGGGAGCAAATTCAACAAAGTAGCTATCATTATTATTCTCATCATCAAATATAGGAGGCAAAGTATCATCAAAGTAAATTTTCTCCTCAATGCTTGGGGGACTAAAAATATCATGCTCACCAAAACCAGCTTCCCCAAGCTTAGAATTTTCCATAGCATTAGCAACAATAGTGTTCAAAGCATTCATATTAATATGTTCCATGGGTTTTTTAATTTTCTCATCAAACCATCCATGTCTTAAATCAGGAAATAGAATAAGAAGCTCATTGTTGTCCATTATGCCTAACTAGTGTAAACAAGAAACCAAATGTCGCAATTGCATAGTCTAAAGGAAATAGCTTCGAGTACTTACAACGGCGCCGGAGAATAGCTTAGTAGCCGAGATCCTGAGTGTGAGTACCTTTACCTTTCCTCCCGGCGCCTAAAAGTGCTTGATGTCTACGGGTGCTTCTA
Source organism: Lolium multiflorum (assembly GCA_030979885.1). NCBI lineage: Eukaryota > Viridiplantae > Streptophyta > Magnoliopsida > Poales > Poaceae > Lolium > Lolium multiflorum. Next base: position 342,055,732 of record CM061749.1, read on the forward strand.
TTCTTGTAGACAGTGTTGGGCCTCCAAGAGCAGAGGTTTGTAGAACAGCAGAAGTTTTCCCTTAAGTGGATCACCCAAGGTTTATCGAACTCGGAGGAAGAGGTCAAAGATATCCCTCTCATGCAACCCCGCAACCACAAAGCAAGAAGTCTCTTGTGTCCCCAACACACCTAATAGGTGCACTAGTTCGGCGAAGAGATAGTGAAATACAAGTGGTATGAATGAATATGAGCAGAGGACGGCGGAAAATAGCTTGTGGCGTGCATTGATGGTAGTAATATTGTAGGAAGTAAACAAGCAGTAGTAACGCAGATAGTAACGCAGAAAAAATGTAAAATGATAGCGTATTTAAGAACAAGGTCTAGGGAATAGACTTTCACTAGTGGACACTCTCAACTTTGATCACATAACAATAGATAAATGCATACTCTACACGCTCTTGTTGGATGATGAACACATTGCGTAGGATTACACGAACCCTCAATGCCGGAGTTAACAAGCTCCACAATTCAATGTTCATATTTAAATAACCTTAGAGTGCATGAAAGATCGACACGACTAAACCAAGTACTAACATAGCATGCACACTGTCACCTTCACGCTGTAGGAGGAATAGATCACATCAATACCATCATAGCAATAGTTAACTTCATAATCTACAAGAGATCATAATCATAGCCTACGCCAAGTACTAACACGGATGCACACACTGTCACCATTACATCGTGCAGGAGGAATAAACTACTTTAATAACATCACTAGAGTAGCACATAGATAAATTGTGATACAAAACACATTGCAATCATAAAGAGATATAAATAAGCACTTCACTATGCCATTCATAACAGTGAATAAGTATTCTGTGAAATATAGCCTAAGAGACCCACACGGTGCACACACTGTCACCTTTACACACGTGGGACAAGGAGTCTCCGGAGATCACATAAGTAAAACCCACTTGACTAGCATAATGACATCTAGATTACAAGCATCATCATATGAATCTCAATCATGTAAGGCAGCTCATGAGATTATTGTATTGAAGTACATAGAGAGAGATGAACCACATAGCTACCGGTACAGCCCCGAGCCTCGATGGAGAACTACTCCCTCCTCATGGGAGCAGCAGTGATGAAGATGGCGGTGGAGATGGCGGTGTTGATGGAGAAGCCTTCCGGGGGCATCCCCGCCCGGCAGGGTGCCGGAACAGAGACCCTGTCCCCGCATCTTGGCTTCGCGATGGCGGCGGCTCGAAGGTTCTCGTGGGTTTCATCCTCCGTAATAGGGTTTTCGCGACGGAGGCTTTAAATAGGCGAAGGGCAGCCTCGGAGGGGGCCCGGGGCCACCACATCATAGGGCGCGCGGCCCTCCGCCGCGCCGCCTGTGGTGTGGTGGGGCCCTAGGGTCCCTCCGGCGGCTCTCGGGTGTTCTCGGATGGTTCCGGGAAAATAGGAACTGGGCGTTGATTTCGTCCGATTCCGAGAATATTTCGTTACTAGGATTTCTGAAACCAAAAACAGCAGAAACAGGAACTGGCACTTCGGCATCTTGTCAATAGGTTAGTTCCGGAAAACGCATAAATATGACATATAATGTGTATAAAACATGTAGGTATCATCAATAAAGTAGCATGGAACATAAGAAATTATCGATACGTTGGAGACGTATCACTCGACCATAAAAGATATTATTCATAAAAATAGAACAACCATTATTCTTAGACTTGAATGAATAACCGTCTTGCATTAAACAAGATCCAGATATAATGTTCATGCTCAACGCGGGTACAAAATAGCAATTATTTAGGCTTAAAACTAATCCCGAAGGTAGATGTAGAGGAAGTGTGCCGACAGCGATCACATCGACTTTGGATCCATTTCCAACACGCATCGTCACTTCATCCTTTAGTAGTCTTCGTTTATTCTTTAGTTCCTGTTTCGAGTTACAAATATGAGCAACCGAACCAGTATCAAATACCTAGGTACTAGTACGAGAACCAGTGAGATAAACATCTATAACATGTATATCGATATACCTTCTTTCTTCTTCTTGACAAGGCCGCTCTTCAGATCCGCCAAATACTTGGAGCAATTACGCTCCAAAGTGTCCCTTCTCCTTGCAGTAATAGCACTCAGCATCGCTTAGGGCCAACCTTAGGTTTCAGAGGCGTGGCAGCTTTCTTGCCACTCTTCTTGTTCTTGCCTTTAGACTTGCCCTCTTCTTGAAGCTGGTGGTCTTGTTGACCATCAACACTTGGTGCTCTTTCTTAATTTCAATCTCAGCAGATTTTAGCATGGCGAAGTGTTCAGGTAACTCTTTGTTCATGTTCTGCATATTGTAATTCATCACAAAGTTCTTATAACTAGGTGGCAGTGATTGAAGGACACGATTAATCCCCAGTTAGGAATCACTATTCCCAAGTCACTCGAGTTTCTTCGCATGCCCATCATGGCGAGCATGTGCTCACTAACGGAGCTGCCTTCTTCCATCATGCAATGAAGAAGTGTTTCGATGCTTCATAGCATTCCGGCCGCATGAGTCTCAAAGATAGTTTTTAACTCATTGACTAACTCATGTGGATCGTGGTGCTCAAAACGTTTTTGAAGATCGGCTTCAGACAGGATGGCACACCGAACTTGAGAGTACCGAGTTTTCCGAGTCGCGTAAACATTCTTTACTTCATCGGTTTCAGCAGAGGGTCACCTAGCGGTGCATCAAGCACATATTGCAGGTTTCCGCCATTGAGGAAGATCCTCACATGACGGAACCAGTTGGTGAAGTTGCTACCGTTGCTCTTAAGCTCTTTCTCTAGGAACTGGTTAAAATTGATTGGGGACGCCATATCTACAACATATTTGCAATAGTTTAGACTAATGTTTATGACAAATTGAGTTCAAATTTTAATTTAACAAAATTAAAAACTAGGTGAACTCCCACTCAAAACAATATCCCTCGCATTGTCTTAGTGATCACACGAACCAAATCCATCATACCTATGCCCGATCATCACGAGACAAGATGTAATTTCAATGGCGAACACTCAAAGTGTTCATCATATCAATCATATGATTCATGCTCTACCTTTCGGTATCACGTGTTCCGAGACCATGTCTGTACATGCTAGGCTCGTCAAGGCCACCTTAGTATCCGCATGTGCAAACGACTTGCACCCGTTGTATGCACTTGTTGATTCTATCACACCCGATCATCACGAGATGCTTCGAAACGACAAGTCTTGGCAACGGTGCTACTAAGGATGAACACTTTATTATCTTAAAATTTTAGTGAGAGGGATCATCTTATAATGCTACCGTCGCGATCTAAGCAAAATAAGATGCATAAAAGGATTAACATCACATGCAATTCATATGTGATATGATATGGCCCTTTTTGTCTTTGCGCCTTTGATCTTCATCTCCAAAGCACGGACATGATCTCCATCATCAACGGGCATGATCTCCATCATCGTCGGCGTAGCGTCAAGGTCAATGGCGCCGTCTTCATGATTGTTCTCCCATGTAGCAACTATTACAACTTCTTTGAAATACTACTCAACATGAAATTTAAAGACAACCATAAGGCTCCGGTTGCACAATACAATAATGATCATCTCATACATATTCATCATCACATTATGGCCATATCACATCACCAAACCCTGCAAAAACAAGTTAGACGTTCTCTAATTTGGTTTGCATATTTTACGTGGTTTAGGGTTTCGGGTGATATCTAATCTACCTACGAACATGAACCACAACGGTGATACTAGTGTTATCAATAGAAGAGTAAATTGAATCTTCACTATAGTAGGAGAGACAGACACCCGCAAAGCTACTTATGCAATACAAGTTGCATGTCAAGCGTGGAGCAAATCTCATGAACGCGGTCATGTAAAGTTAGCCCGAGCCGCTTCATCCCACTATGCCACAAATATGCAAAGTACTCAAGCTAAAGATAACATAAGCATCAACGCCCACAAAACCATTGTGTTCTACTCGTGCAACCATCTATGCATAGACACGGCTCGATACCACTGTAGGATAACGTAGCATAGAAAACAAAAATTTTCCTACCGCGAACACGCAATCCAAGCCAAGATGCAATCTAGAAGACGGTAGCAACGAGGGATTATCGAGTCTCACCCTTGAAGAGATTCCAAAGCCTACAAGATGAGGCTCTTGTTGCTGCGGTAGACGATCACTTGCCGCTTGCAAAAGCGCGTAGAAGATCTTGATCACGGCGCCACGAACGGGCAGCACCTCCGTACTCGGTCACACGTTCGGTTGTTGATGAAGACGACGTCCACCTCCCCGGCAGCGGAAGTAGTAGCTCCTCTTGAATCCGACAGCACGACGGCGTGGTGTCGGGCGGTGGAGAACTGCGGAGCTTCGCTAAAGCACGCGGGAGCTATGGAGGAGAAGGGGCGGCTAGGGTTTGGGAGGGGTGGCCGGCCACTCAAGGGGGCGGCCAGGTTGTGGTCTTGTGTGGCCCCCTCCCCTTGGCCCCTCATTATATAGGTGGAAGTATTGGACTACAAGTCTCCGAATAAGACCCAACCAAAACCTTCCATATGGGAAACCTTCCCAAGCTAGGACTCCCACTAGAGGTGGAGTTCCACCTTCCATATGGGGGGTGGCCGGCCCCAAAGGGGAGTCCACTTGGGACTCCACCCCCACTAGGGTTGGCCGGCCATGGAGGTGGAGTCCCATGTGGACTCCACCTTCCTAGGTGGTTTCTTCCGGACTTTTCTAGAACCTTCTAGAACCTTCCATAGAACCTTCCGCATCATTTTAATTCACATAAAATGACATCCTATATATGAATCTTATTCTCCGGACCATTCCGAACTCTCGGGATGTCCGGGATCTCATCCGGGACTCCGAACAAATATTCGAACTTCATTCCATATTCAAGTTCTACCATTTCAACATCCAACTTTAAGTGTGTCACCCTACGGTTCGCGAACTATGCGGACATGGTTGAGTACTCACTCCGACCAATAACCAATAGCGGGATCTGGAGATCCATAATGGCTCCCACATATTCAACGATGACTTAGTGATCGAATGAACCATTCACATACGATACCAATTCCCTTTGTCACGCGATATTTTACTTGTCCGAGGTTTGATCATCGGTATCACACTATACCTTGTTCAACCTCGTCTCCTGCCAAGTACTCTTTACTCGTACCGTGGTATGTGGTCTCTTATGAACTTATTCATATGCTTGCAAGACATTAGACGACATTCCACCGAGAGGGCCCAGAGTATATCTATCCGTCATCGGGATGGACAAATCCCACCGTTGATCCATATGCCTCAACTCATACTTTTTGGATACTTAATCCCACCTTTATAACCACCCATTTACGCAGTGACGTTTGATGTAATCAAAGTACCTTTCCGGTATAAGTGATTTACATGATCTCATGGTCATAAGGACTAGGTAACTATGTAACGAAAGCTTATAGCAAATAACTTAATGACGTGATCTTATGCTACGCTTAATTGGGTGTGTCCATTACATCATTCATATAATGATATAATCTTGTTATTAATAACATCCAATGTTCATGATTATGAAACTAATCATCTATTAATCAACAAGCTAGTTAAGAGGCTTACTAGGGACTCTTTGTTGTTTACATATCACACATGTATCAATGTTTCGGTTAATACAATTATAGCATGGTATATAAACATTTATCATAAACATAAAGATATATATATAATAACCACTTTTATTATTGCCTCTTGGGCATATCTCCAACACATATGTACTATTGAGCTGGGTACATTTTCCTCAAATGGTTTTCTAACCTAATTCATCATAACCACATATGCATGTTGTTCTAATTTTCTCACAACAACAATATTAGTAGCTTTAGTAGCTGGCATATCTAAAGAGCAACCTATATCAATCTCAACTTTGCTACCCATATCAGTTGAATGAACTACTTAATTTAGAACAATCGGAATCATTGAACCCATCATAATAGTCTTCAGAGTTAGCACTTTATTTTTACATATTCCCCACATTTAGACCCTTTATCATTGAGCCTATCACATCTTGAGACATTCCTATGTGTTTTAGTGCCTATGATTTCCGGTATTTGTCCTCAGCAGCAAAGGTTCAGCTGATTCATGACTCTTATTGTAATCCACTAGTTCTTCATCATCTTCTTCCTCTACCTTGGTATTTGTATCCATATTATGTGATCGAAGTTGTTCAAAATCAACTATCTCCATCACTTTCTTCAGTGCATATTGGTATAATTTATTCTGCTTTTGAACTTCAAGTTCTAAGGCTTTCTTAGTTGCCCCAATTTCCTGCAAGTTTTTTCCCCATCACTATTTATTATGCTTCTCTCGCAATCTCTTATTGTGTCATTTATAATGTATTAGTTCAACACCATTGTTGTGTTCTTTATTTCACACATATTTTATCTTTGAAGAATCGACATGTACATTTTTATTATGTATTGTATGCATTGTTTTGAATTGATACACACACTTTGTTTCCTAAACTTATTTCCTCGCTATCAGTTACTTGATTTATGTTCTTGTTAACCATGTCTCCTTGATCACTTATTCCTTCATAATTTGCTTCGTTGCCGGTTCTCAACTGAACATAAAATTGAACTCATGTATTAGTTGAGTCTCATTTAAGTCCAAGTCTTAATCTCAATGTGGGACACTGTATTAACATTTAAGCATGCATCTAGCTTTCTAAACCCAACAAAATGGACCATAATTACATGTACGCCACAACCGACCCACTTCACACGCCGCCTCAAAGATCCTAGCCGATTTATATTATACCAAATATTTTTCACTTATATAATACTCATATATATTATCACTGAATACATATTGACTTCAGAGATACAAACCTTCAACATATGGTCTTAAATACTACCTCTGTTTCCAAAATATAAGCCCATTTAGAAAGCTAATTTAGCTTTCTAAAAAGGCTTACATTTAGGAACAGGAGTAATAGTATTTTGGACTATATTTAGGAGTTTTTGAATGCAATATGAAGCAATATTCTTTTACACAATTTCTAATCTATATCATTGTACATACACCATTCATACGAAGAAAATGATAGGTTTCTTTAAAAATTACTATTTTGGTATAGTTGAATATTTCATTTGTGAAAAAAATCCTTTTAAGTCTATAACTATGAAACAAATTCCTCCTAGAAGGTAAGCAAATAAAAAAAGTAGGAGAAAATATTAACCCTCTAGATTGTATGACTATCCATTTCAGTATTACTTTCATGTACTACATTGAGTTTATATCCTTTCTATCCATTTCAATAGATTTCTTTAAATATCTTGGAGAACGGTTCAAACTGAAATGTATGAACGATACATCTTGAGAGTGCATGACTATCAAGCTTAGGTGTACCTAAAACCCTAAATACAAAATATTAATCATATCCCTAGTACATTATCGTCTAGTATGTATGAACGCCACGACTCTTCCTCTTGGCAGGTTGATCAGGCTGGGCCTATGTACAAACAGTTCTTTTGGTAACCTAGGCAACAAATTAATTAAGACAAATGGAACGGAAAGAATTGTGCTTTTCTTTTTAAACCTTTTCTATTACAATCCTCGTGTAGTTTTGTATATATCTTGTACACCGAAAAAACTAAAAATATAAATGCATGAAATTGAGTACAACCCTTCTCCGTCGCGCTCCTCGCCATGGCTAGCCGTGCACTCCGCTCTGTCCTCATTCCATTCACCTTAGGTTGCAAACTTGCACATCCACCGAGATAACTTGCCCCCTTCCATGCTCTCACGGGGTCAGTGATTCTGGATTACTCGCATGCCAGGTAAACTTGAGTGAAGGGGCAATTAAGAAACTATCACTCTCGCGCAGAGTAATATGGAAGATCGGGCAAAAATTTAGGCGCAGAGTAAACTTGAACATAGGGCGAAGATCTGTATTCATCACCGCCTTTCGACCCCACGTGTTTGCCTCGCTTGATGCTTGTAATTTTGGTGCTAGTACACACTCACGTTTGTTGGTGGCTTGGGTGCCTCAGATCCCTAGATCCTACCCTCTTTATATTATATCAATTTTTTTCACTTATACATAACTCATATATATATCATCACTGAAAACATATCTAAGTGATACAAACCATCGACATATGATCTTAAATAATATTTTGAACTATGTCTAAATAGAGATAAAGATTCTAAATATTATGTATGGCATATTTCTTAAATGCAAAATGAAGTAATGCTCTTTTGCACAATTCTAATGTATATCATTGGACATACAACACCATTTATACCATGAAAATATAATTTTAATTATTTCAATTTATTTTGGTATATTTAATATTTTATTTGTGAAAAAATCCTTTTAAGTCTATAACTATGAAAGAAATTCCTCCTAAAGCTAACCAAACAAACAAATAGGAGAAAAATATTGACCCTCTAGAGTGTACGACTATCCATTTCAGTGTTACTTTCATGTTGTATTATATGAGTTATTTATATGTTTTCTATCCATTTCATTTTTTCTTAAATATCTTGGAGAAGAGTTCAAACTAGAGTGTATGGATAAGGCAAATATCTTTATATTCGTCTTGAGAGTGTATGGCTATCCTATCAAGGTTGTGTATGCCTAAAATCTTAAATGCAAAATCCATAATCTCTAGTACATATACACGTGTAATGCCTGTACAGGTATCGTCTATGTATGTACAAACTATTTTTTTTTTTGGTAACTTGGGCAGCAAATTAAGGCGAACCGTGTACGGGCTAGTAGTGTCATAGTGTGGGCAGCAAAGACCGAGCGAGCGGAACGTGAAATGGCCCCCGGCCGACCACTGTATCCATTGGTGCGCACGCCACGTACGATTCTTCCTCTTGGCAGAAGGATCATGCCGGGCCCACGCGTACATACAATTCACGTGTGCGTTCGGCCGAACCATGCATGCTTTGCTTTCGTCCATTTTGGCACCTTCCAACAGCACCATCGACTCTCGTTTCGAGAAACATGCTGGAAAAAATGAAGAGAACGTGCGTCTCGGAAATTCAATTCGGCTCCCCCCTCCAACCAAAAGTCATATTTTCATTATTACTATTTTTAAGAAAATTGCATGTACATCTTGACAATCTATGTGTGTTTGTATAATTTCGCAAAAAAATAATATTGTTTGTGCTTGATGGAAAGGACAAAAACATGTTTCACAAAAAACCTATTTTAGGACCAAATATTGTTTTTTTATGCAGCCCAAACGACAAGTCAATTTTTCATGAAAAGACTTTTTGCGCACGTAGCGTGATAGCCATTTCACAATGTATCAAAACACCACTTCTAGGTGAACATTTTGTTTGAAATTTTTTAACATTTCAAAATGTATCAAAACGTCACTCCAGTCTAAGCCTCAAAACAAAACATCAAATGTACGAACCTGAACTTTTATCCACCCCACACATAAATAGAAACAAGTAAAGGCAAAAACGAAGACCAATTAAGCCAACGTGTTCCGTGCTTCGAGGTTCTCGTAGTACAGAGTATTATATTTCCTCCATTTCATAGCATAAGCCATTTCAGCAAACTATTTTAGCTTTTTTTAATTAAGGGACATAGTTTTTTATTTCATTAATGGGAATTGGAACCAGATAAACAACCATGATTGTAGTTCCAACCTCCGAGAAATTCACCCAGAACACCCACCAGACTAAGAAACTCCAGAACCTTTGCTTCTCAGGGATAGAAAATAGACCTGCTACTACAAACTCCTTTTTCCAACCTGTAGGAACATTACAAATCACATACCCAAAGATCAAACACATAAACCAACTCTATTTCAAGACAGAACATCAAAATTGACCTACTCTCTATTTTTTGTTATTCGTACCATTACTCTTTTATCTCAAGTTTTATCACCACTTCTGTTTTCTTTTTCTCCTCGTTTAACCTTCAAGTTTAAGTATCATCGCGCCCATCCCTTCTTTTTAGTGAAGATTTCAGCTGTCACACGCAGCAGCGTTCTTGCTCCTCAGCGTTGCAAGCCTCGTCGCCCTCGGATCTGAAGAATAGCCCACGGTTCCATCCAGGGATAGAAACATTTTGGTTTGTCTCAAAAGAGCTTAAATATTACACTGCACGTACATACGATTCTTGCTCTTGGCAGATGGCAGGTCGATCACGCCGGGGGCCACATACACACGATTCACGTGCGCGTCCGGGCAATCTGCTGCTACCGTCCATTTTGGCAGCTCTCATTGTACGGAACGCAGAGTTTCTACAAGCTATCGCGGCAGTGCATTCCCATCTCACGGCTGCTAGATCCGTTACGCAGATACAGTCTCGTCCTTGTTTTGTTTCTCTAATGCTCCGTCTCCATTTTTTAAAAGAAGGAATGTAACTTCTCTCTTGATTTATGTAAAGATCTTCGTCTCCAAAGATTATACTCCATCCTATACATAATAAATATCGTGGTCAACCACGACACTTATTATGGACCGGAAGGATGGAGTAATATTTTATTTGATAATATTAGGAATGGTGGAATATGTATTTCTTGGTTCATGTGATGTACCCCAACGCTAGTAACGTAATGATGGTGTTCTCCAAATTTATGCATCAGATTTTGTTTGAGCATTCATGATATAATATGATAATGTAATGTTTTTCTTGAAGGGTGCCACTTTTACATTAGCTATATAACCAGGTTGCAACACCACACGTCGAACTCTCTGGAGAACAACACACGGGACAACTTACAAAGCTCATAAGAAAAAAAAAACAGAAATAAGACAAACTGGTCATGTGGAGGGTCAGCCGTTGAATCAAACCTTCGTTTGCTGCAAATCAGTGAACCCACTGAAGTAGTCGCTAGAGAATAGGAAGAGGAACACCAAATCATACGAGGAGGACGGAGCATGTACCGATGTACTGTGTCGGCCGGGGTCCAATCCACGCACCTCTAGCCCTAGATTTGTCGCCTATAATCGACGGATTCTACAAAGATGAGCTGGTTCGACTGCCTGTAACTTCCAAATCAAAGATGTATAGGCCACCCTATATAAGCATGTGTTGCCATGAAAAGCAGCCGAGGGAGGTGAACACACGAACAAGACTATGTCCACACGCTCCCCAACGCCTCTCGGGGAAGAAATGTTATAATGGCACCGGAGTGAGGAACACTTTATTCTATGTGACGGTGATGGAGCGATCAACTCTCCGTCGTCAACAATAACTAGCCCTAGCATATCCATGAACCAAGCACGGTGTGTTGGTGTTTTTTTTTAGAAATGGGGAAGACCCCGGCCTCTGCATCAATTGATGCACACAGCCCTTTATTGCATAGTTTATGTTTCAAAGTTTACACCTCAAGGATCACACAAAGTGTTCATAAAAATCAACCAGCGGAAAATAATAAGCAGAACAAAACGCCTATGCATCTTGTAATCGTCTAGAAAGCCGTCAGCCAGCCTGGTTGAAGATATCCCGTGCAACCGTCTCCAGACGGGTGCATCCAAAATCCATATGCGCCCGTTGCGCCTCCGGTAGTAGGAAAGACCACTCGTGGATCCAATGGGTAGCCATACGAATAACCTGTAGAAAATGAGCATTTCCTTTTCTGTTAATATAATATCATTCCTACAACTCCATAAGGACCACACAATAGCACAAGTTCCTACTCGAGTTCGTGCTTTGGTATCTTTATCAACCCCATTCAACCAAATACCGAACATATTTGTACAATTTATTGGCGGGGCAATATTAAAGGTAAAATGAACTACCCTCCAAACAAGACGAGCAAAAGGACACTCAAAAAATATATGGTTGATTGACTCGTCGTGGTGCATGTGTTGGTGTTTGTGTGTGGGGCGTGTGCATGAGAGAGAGAGAGAGAGAGAGAGAGAGAGAGAGAGAGAGAGAGAGAGAGAGAGAGAGTATATTTTTGCGAAGTTCTTTTATGGAAAATGCCAGTGTACAATCGGCATAAAGATCCGGATCTTTTATGTAAAATGCTAGGGACTTCGGTTGGACAAGCTGAGTAGTATATTTTTGCGAAGTTCTAGCACGAATGTTGATGCATTGAAGAGTCCTGATAGTTCATGTACGGTTTTGGTTTTTCGCCAATATGCACCACGGGTTTCCCCATTCTCTTGCGAGCTAGCACCAGCATATGGTCGAAAAATGAAGGAAGAGGACATGGATGTGTGAACCCTCGCGACGAATCAGTTGGCCAGCGCGGACGTACGTGTATATATACACGCGACCCAACATCTCAAACATCATCGATCACAACGACTCTCAAGCAGGGCGAGCTCGTGCTAAACCTTTCTCTCTCTCTCACACACATACCGGTAACACCAAGGTAGATCCGTCGATCGACCAATCAGGAATCAGTTCAGCAGCAGCAATGTCGACCATGTCGTGCTCCTCCAACCTCTCGCTCGCCGGCACCCGGACCGTGCTGCCTCTGTGCCGGCCGGCGGCGCCGCTGCCCTCGCAACAGTTGAGCAGCCGTCGACGACGCTCGTCGTCTCGGCTGGTGGTCACCTCGGCGCTGTCGACCGACGAAACAAAAGCACCAGCGAAAGAGAAGCGGGCGTCCGTCATCGGCGACATGGAGCGCGGCACGCTGGCCGAGGAGTCCGGGCGGTCGGACGGGCAGCTGACATCGCGGTGGCGGGAGATCCATGGCAGCAACAACTGGGAAGGGCTGCTGGACCCCATCGACACGGTGCTCCGGGGCGAGCTCATCCGGTACGGCGAGTTCGCGCAGGCCTGCTACGACTCCTTCGACTACAACCGCTTCTCCCGCTACTGCGGCACCTGCAAGTACCCACCAAAGAGGTTCTTCGAGGACGTCGGCCTCGCCGGCGTCGGCTACGACGTCACCCGCTACATCTACGCCACCTCCCTGTTGGAATTAAGCACGTCGATGCCAATACGGCATCGTGCGCATTGTCGTATACGAGTGGTATACGTCTGTGTATACGAGTAGGTCTTGTGTTGTCCGGTTTGTGTAGGATTAGGAGTCCTAATTCTACTAGGTTAGCTACACAAAGACTACTATATATACACTTGTAACCCCTGTAATCTGTACCAAGAAAAGAGAAAGAAAGAGGTGTTACGAGAGGCTCGACACGAGCCTCTAGCAATCCAAATCGTGTTGTTTCCGTGTGTTCCGGCGAGACAGAAATCGTCAGAAGTTTTACGTACGTTTAGCTGCTAGGAAGCAATCTAGCCAAGCTAGCTATACGTGTGTGTCCAGCGATCAACTGATCGGTACGTGAGCTGTTAGCTGCTACTAAAGTAATCTAGTACCTTTGCTCTACGTCTTGTGCGTCTCGCAGGTATCAGTCTTTTGTCGTCGCTCACGCCGGAAAGTACACGGCGTGTCGGGCCAGTTCTAACAATTGGTATCAGAGCCCGAGTTCATCGTCCGTGATCTACTGAAAGTACAAGGAGGTCATGGAGATGGTCAAGGTTGGCGAGACATCGGCACCGGTGGTGGAGACGGTGGGGCCGGCTTTGTATCCGCGCCTCGATCGCAAGGACTACGGGCTTTGGGCCCTCAACATGGAGGTCGCCATGGAAGCTGCGGAGATCTGGGAGGCCGTCGATCCAGGCGGCAATGACTACGTCAAGGGAGGCGCGAAGTACACGAAGGATCGCAAAGCACTAACGGCGATCTATTCCGTCGTGCCGAAGGACGTGATGCAGCACCTCGTCGGAAAGAAATCGGCGAAGGATGCGTGGGAGACGATCAAGACCTTGCACCAAGGTCATGCCCGCGTGAGGGAAGCGCATCTTCAAACTTTGACGAAAAGTTATGAAGATCTGAAGATGGAGGAAAGCGAGACGGTTGATCAGTTTGCCGCCCGTTTCGTCACCCTCATCAACGCAATCAGGGGTTATGGCGAGAGGTTGGATGAGGTCAAGAACGTCAGAAGGTTCTTGCGTGCCGCACCGGCGCGCCATATGCAGATCGTTACATCGATCGAACAATGTCTCGACCTGAATACGCTGACGGTTGAGGATCTCGTTGGAAGGTTCAAGGCCCACGACGAGAGAATCCGGCTTAGCTTCGATGACCCAGACCAGAGTGAGCACTTGATGCTCACGAAGCAGCAGTGGATGACTCTTTCGAAAGAAAAGCAAGGAGGATCCACGAGCCGCAGCAACGGGAAGGAGAAGCAGCGTCCGGCGAAAAAGTACATCGCCGAGGAGGAGGAAGATGATGAAGCTCCACCGCGAAGGAAGTTTGACATAAAGAAAGTAAGGTGTCATAAATGCGGGAAGCTTGGCCACTTCAAATCTGATTGCCGAGTGTCGGTATTGGTGGAACGATGCCCTCTACCTGGGCTCGGTTACGTGTTAATATATACGTGGGAAAAGCCCCCACGGTGGCATACATGGAGAATACGTATATGGAGTGGTATACTATACCATAACCAATACGAGGAGAAAACAAAGTCTAACAGCCCCCCTTAATCTTAACCTGAGAGAGGTTGAGATTACGCTTGAACTCATCTAATAACTTTACAGGCAGAGTTTTCGTGAAACCATCAGCGACTTGGTCCTTGCTAGAGATGAATTTGATGTCTAATAGTTTGTTGGCAACCCTTTCACGAACAAAATGATAATCAATCTCAATATGCTTGGTCCGGGCATGAAAGATAGGATTTGCAGATAAATAAGTAGCACCAAGATTATCACACCATAAACATGGGCGAACCCGAAGAACAATACCAAGTTCACGAACCAATGCTTCCAGCCAAATAAGCTCTGTAGTGGCATTGGCAAGTGCTTTGTATTCAGCTTCGGTACTCGAGCGAGAGACGGTAGCCTGTTTGCGAGCACTCCATGATATCAAGTTAGGACCAAAGAATATAGCAAATCCACCTGTAGACCGTCTGTCGTCAAGACAGCCTGCCCAGTCTGCATCTGAAAAAGCACTAAGAAGTGTAGATGAGGATTTCTGAAAAGTGAGACCTGTATGAATGGTACCTTGCACATAGCGCAAAATGCGTTTTACTGCTGTCCAATGAACAGTAGTAGGAGCATGTAGATATTGACAAACTTTATTGACTGAAAATGCCAAGTCAGGTCTTGTTAAGGTCAAGTACTGAAGAGCACCAACAATACTTCGATAGTGAGTACTATCTTCAGGTCCAAGAAGAGATCCATCAGTCAGGGATAATGTATCTGAAGTAGACAAGGGTGTAGGCATAGTAGTACAACCATTCATGTGAACCCGAGCTAGCAAATCTGTAGCATATTTAGCTTGCGTCAACACAAGACCTTCGGCTGAGCGTGTAACTTCAATACCCAAGAAATAATGTAGATCGCCCAAATCCTTGAGTGCAAAGTTTTTACCCAACTGACGAAGAAGAACTGAAATAGCTTGATCGGAAGAGCTAGTAACAATAATATCATCAACATAAATGAGAACAAACATGGTGAGACCTGACTTGTTGTATAGAAAAAGAGAGGTATCCGCCTTGGAGGGAAGAAAACCAAATTCAGTTAATTTCAGACTGAGGCGTGAGTACCATGCACGAGGAGCTTGCTTTAACCCATAAAGTGCCTTTTCAAGTTTGCAAATGTAGTGCGGAAAGCGCGAGTCCTTGAAACCAGGAGGTTGTGCCATATAAACATCCTCTTCCAGAACACCATGTAAGAACGCGTTCTTGACGTCTAGCTGTCGAAGACTCCATCCCTTGGATACAGAGATAGCTAAAACAAGACGAATGGTGGCTGCCTTTACAACTGGACTAAAAGTGTCTTCATAGTCAAGTCCATATCTTTGCTTAAAACCTTTTGCAACGAGCCGCGCTTTGTAGCGGTCAATAGTACCATCAGACCGCCGCTTGATGCGATAAACCCATTTACAATCAATCAAATTTTTGTTGGAGCTCGGAGGAACAAGGTGCCATGTTTGATTTTGCATAAGAGCATCATATTCTTGTTGCATGGCATCTTTCCAATGTGAATCACCGAGAGCTTCTTGAAGAGTAGTAGGCTCGCCAGTAGAAGTGAATAAACCATACCTGACAGTACCATCTGTATATACTTTGGGGTTTCGGATACCTTGTTGTAGACGTGTGCGGTGCGCGGGAGGGGACAGAGGAGTCTGCGCCGCTGATGATCCATCAGCAGCAACATTGTGAGGAGCCACGGAGGAGTCGGTAGTATTGGCAGATTCAGCAGAGCGGTGACTGTCAACGCCAGGAACAGGTGAAGATGCTCCGCTGCATGTACTGTTATCGCCAGGGACAGGAGATAAATCTTCACGGCCGCGTTGCGCCGTGCGCGGCGACAGAACAGGTGTGGCACCTGCCGTAGGTGTGTCAGCCACTTGCCCAGATGTGGCAGGTCCGGATTCAGCAGTGCTAATCAAGGTAGATGGAGAACCAATCATTGAGTAATCATGGCGTGAGATTTCTGCACTGGAATGTGACATTGCATGGCCGTCTGTACTAGTGTGAGCAATGGTTGTAGTAGTATCATCTTCAGTAATCTGTAGAGGATTAGTAATCGGTACAATAGGAACATTGTCATGAATATGCACACCCTCAGGAGTTGTGGTGGAAGACAAAAATGATGGTAATAATAGAATTTCCGCACGAAGACGAGCACCGGCATTTGAATGAAGGGATTCAAAAGGAAAAATATTTTCATCGAACACAACATCACGAGATATATATATGCGACCAGTAGACACCTCTAGACATTTCACCCCTTTGTGAAGAGGGCTATACCCCAAGAAAACACACCGTTTTGAGCGGAAAGCAAGTTTGCGTTGATTATATGGGCGAAGGTTTGGCCAACAGGCACATCCAAAAACACGAAGAGAATCATAATTTGGCTGGACATGAAGAAGTTTTTCTGTTGGAGTTTCAAATTTCAACACCTTAGTAGGAAGCAAGTTTATAAGAAAGGTTGCCGTGAGAAAAGCTTCGTCCCAAAATTTTAAGGGCATAGAAGCATTTGCAAGTAGAGCAAGACCAACTTCAACGATGTGACGGTGTTTACGCTCAGCCGAACCATTTTGTTGATGAGCGTGAGGACAAGAGACATGATGTGTGATGCCTACTTTCTGGAAGAAACCATGAAGTTTTTCATATTCGCCACCCCAATCAGTTTGCATCGTGATAATTTTGCGGTCAAATTTACGTTCAACAAGTTGCTGGAAATTAAGAAACACTTGATACACATCAGAACGCTTCTTAAGCAAATAGATCCAAGTAAATTTACTATAATCATCAATGAAGCTTACATAGTATGAGTGTTTGCCAACCGAGACAGGGGCAGGACCCCAGACATCAGAAAACACTTGTTCTAGAGGAACAGTGGAAACACTAGTTGAAACAGGATATGGCAGTTGATGACTCTTAGCTTGTTGACAAGGATCACACACATAAGGATTTACTTCAGGCATATAAGCGAGATTATTTTTCCTAAGAACTTGTTGAACAATAAAGGATGATGGATGCCCTAAACGACGATGCCATGTGGATGAAGAAGGCTTGACGGTGATAAATGCATGCTTGGAAGATCCCGTGGAGCTAGGCACGAGAGGATAAAGACCACCATGGCAGGGACCTCTAAACATTATTTGCTGCGTGGCCTGATCCTTGATCAAAAAGAAAAACGGGTGAAATTCAACGAAGGCATTGTTGTCAAGGGCAATTTTATGAGCAGATAGTAGACTTTTGGAAGAACTAGGGACATGTAAAATGTTACGAAGTTGAATAGAACTATGAGGGGTGTGCAATATTGAATGACCAATGTTTTTAATCATCATACCTGTACCACTAGCATCATGAACTTGATCACGTCCTCTGTAGTTGTCATGAGTATGAAGCTTATTCAGCTCCCCAGTGATATGGTCTGTAGCTCCAGTATCTATGTACCAATTGGTGTCCACCCCATACGCAGCTCTTTGATCATTATTATAGTCACCATCATTATTATCCGAGTAACGCCACCAACACTCATTGGCAGGATGGCCCTCCTTCGTGCAAATCTGGCATATCACACCATCTTGATGGGGAGAGGGAACACGGCCACGGCCACGACCACGGCCACGGCCCCCCTGATTTGCACCACGACCTTGATTCCCACGGAAGTGATTACCACGGTTTTGGTAACCACGATAGCCACGCTGGTCATCACGATAGCCACGCTGATCATCACGATAGTAGCCACGCTGATCATCACGATAGTAGCTGCGCTGCTGGTTGTTGTAGTTGCCACGACGCTGCAGATCATCACCCCCACGAAAATTATCATTACCATGGGGATAGTATGGGCGGTTGGGGCGACCACGGCCGCGAGTGGCAGCATTGGCCGATGACTGAAAAGAACCAGAACTCTGTCCACTCTCTGATAACATTTTCTGACGCTGATCGAATGCATTGAGCTGCGAGCACATGTCCGTCAAAGTGGTGCTAGGGACAGCATTGATGGAGGCGACCAGAGGCGTGTACTCTCCATCGAGACCATTAAGAATGTACTCCTTGAGCTCCTGATCATCAACTTTGCGCCCAGCTGAAGCGAGTTCAGACGCGAAGGCTTTCATCTTTGCAATAAATTTGGGGGCGGACATCTCCAGTTTCTTTGTGTTCGAGAGAGCTCCTCGCAGCATAGTCACACGAGCCATGGTTTGAGAGGTGTACAGACCCGAAACAGCGGACCAGACATCAAACGTGTGCTCCAGACCAATAACCTGGGCTAGAATATCAGAGGAGAAACCTTTCAGCAAATAGCTCAGTACTTGCTGATCACGGGCAAGCCAGACAGCGTATGCAGGGTTAGGTAAAGACTCCTTGTTCTTCTCATTATCTTCTACTTCCAAGGTCTCTGGTGGCGGTGCATCAGAACCATCAAGCAATCCCATGGCGGAAGCACCGCGGATGGCAGGAAGTGCTTGCATCTTCCAAAAAAGAAAATTATCTCTTGTTAATTTTTCCGTCGGAGGCGCCCCAAGGGCAGCCGCTAGGGCCGTCGCAGCAGCAGCAGAGGACGACGACATGATTTCTGTGGGCAACGTCCGATCGTGATCGGCGACGTGAGCGATTTCAGCAGCGGCCGATCTTTACCGGCAGCTTGATATTACCGATCGTGACCGGCAGTGCTAAGAGTTCTGCAGCTTACCGATCGTGACCGGAAGTGCTAGGAGTTTTTCAGATTCCGATCGTGACCGGCAATACAGAGGAATACTTCAGGAACTGGAACCGATCGTAACCGGCGATGTAGAGAGGCTTCAGATCTCGTCAATCTTGATCGACGAAGGAATTTTGGAGCGATCCACCGAACGTGACGGCGATCTAGGTTTTTGTTCGGAGGAGAAGGCTAGACGTATGGAAAAGGCTGCTCTGATACCATGTCGGTATTGGTGGAACGATGCCCTCTACCTGGGCTCGGTTACGTGTTAATATATACGTGGGAAAAGCCCCCACGGTGGCATACATGGAGAATACGTATATGGAGTGGTATACTATACCATAACCAATACGAGGAGAAAACAAAGTCTAACACCGAGAACCACCGAAGGAGAGGGCCTTCATGGCCCAGCAAGGAGATGATGGACCAATGATGCTGATGCTCGAGGAGTGCGAGCAGATGGATAAGGAGGAGTTAGCTCCTCCGGTGTCGGCTATGGAGATTGTGACGCTCGTGGAAGAGAAGGTTTACCTTCATGACAAGCGAGGGACGAAGACGGGTGGCAACGTCTGGTGCCTCGACACGGGCGCGAGCAATCATATGACCGGCGACAAGTCCCTATTCTCAGAATTAGATCTCTCGGTGGGAGGCACCGTTCGATTCGGTGACGGGTCAACGGTCGATATCGCAGGGCGAGGCAATGTCCTGCTTGAGATGCAGTATGGCGGTCCTAAGGTACTCACTAATGTGTACTATATTCCCAAGTTAAAGAGAAATATCATCAGTCTTGGTACGCTTGCGGAGCGTGGATGCAAGATTGTGATCGAGGATGACTATCTATGGGGATATGATCGCCAAAGGAAGCTTATGATGAAGGTGGAGAGGTCGAAGAACAGACTCTACTACCTGGACTTGGATCGGGTGGATCCTATATGCGATGGATTTGTCGTGGGGAAGCAACGGAATGCCCCGTTCCTACGTGGATCCACGTTTGTCACGCATGAAGGCGGGATAGACATCCCAGCAAAAAATCCAGAGAAAAGGCATGCACGTTACATGCCTCGATTATGTCAAGAGGTACTCAATTTTGCTGTAGCTAGCATCAATGAAGGTTGTACATGTACGGGACAACCAGAAGGCAGCGCTACGCTTGGAAGCAATCAAGCGAGCAGCAGTGGGCCAAGATGGCCAGAAGTAGGCGGACCAGAAGGAAGTGGCTCGCCAGGAGAAGATCCATCGGGAGGTCTAGCAAAAGGAGAAGGGCAAAGCAGCTCAGTAACCAGGCTGAACAACGCACTTGATGTGAGGCTAGAAACATGCGGCAGCATAGCTAACAGGCCATCCAGCCTGTGCGTCGTGAAGCCAGAAGAAGCTCCTCGTGAGGAGCTGGATCCAGAGGAAGCACCAGGGGCTCACGTCCCAGAAGGAATTGGCCCTGTACGTAGGTGTCTAGGCCAAAAGGACCGGCCAGAAACGTACGAGCTAGAAGATGGCAGTTTTAAGGAGCGATCAGAAATCAGCGTTGCTAGTCACGCTAGTCACGAGAGGAAGCTAGCTTTCTTTGGTAAGCTACGTGAGCTAGCTACTAGGTACATGTTCAGCTTCGGCCAAGAGTACCGGCCAGCTGTGAATCGAGTAGGCTATTCCTCGACAAGAGAGGATTTTGTCGAACGGGAATATTTATTCACCAAGGAAGAGGTGAAGGCAGAAGATGCGGACAAGGATGGTAATCATCAAGCCATGGAGAAGCCGGTAAAGGTAAAGTCGGTGACATGGAAGACACAAAGAGCGACGAAGGCAATGTCGACAATGATGGCCGAAACGGTGAAAGCAATACCGAGGGTAACACCTACGCAAAGTAAGTGGCGTATTTGGGATCCTGGTCGTGGTGAAGCGCATGTCGTGCTTAGGGGGGTGATTGTTGGAATTAAGCACGTCGATGCCAATACGGCATCGTGCGCATTGTCGTATACGAGTGGTATACGTCTGTGTATACGAGTAGGTCTTGTGTTGTCCGGTTTGTGTAGGATTAGGAGTCCTAATTCTACTAGGTTAGCTACACAAAGACTACTATATATACACTTGTAACCCCTGTAATCTGTACCAAGAAAAGAGAAAGAAAGAGGTGTTACGAGAGGCTCGACACGAGCCTCTAGCAATCCAAATCGTGTTGTTTCCGTGTGTTCCGGCGAGACAGAAATCGTCAGAAGTTTTACGTACGTTTAGCTGCTAGGAAGCAATCTAGCCAAGCTAGCTATACGTGTGTGTCCAGCGATCAACTGATCGGTACGTGAGCTGTTAGCTGCTACTAAAGTAATCTAGTACCTTTGCTCTACGTCTTGTGCGTCTCGCAGGTATCAGTCTTTTGTCGTCGCTCACGCCGGAAAGTACACGGCGTGTCGGGCCAGTTCTAACACTCCCAGGCTCCCACGTCCACCTCCCCAACTTCAGCATCGCCAAGCACAACCCCCTGGACGACCGGATGTGGAGCGAGACCGCCACCTTCATCGGCTTCATCGCCGTGTCCTCGGACGCAGAGACGGCGCGCATCGGCCGCCGCGACATCGCCATCGCGTGGCGCGGCACCGTGACCAAGCTTGAGTGGGTGGAGGACGTGAGCGCGTTCCTGAGGCCCATCGGCCAGTACGGGATACCGTGCGAGGACCCGAGGGTGAAGGTGGAGGCGGGGTTCGCCGACCTCTACACCGGCAAGGACCCGTCGTGCAAGTTCTGCAAGTACTCGGCGCGGGAGCAGGTGCTGGCCGAGGTGCGGAAGCTGGTGGAGCTGTACGCCGGGAAGGGCGAGGAGGTGAGCGTGACGGTCACCGGGCACAGCCTCGGCAGCGCCATGGCCATGCTCAGCGCGTATGACATCGCCGAGACCGGCGCCAACGTGTCGCCGTCGGCCGACGTGAAGGCGCCCGTGTGCGTCTACTCCTTCTCCGGCCCGCGAGTGGGGAACACCTGGTTCGGCGAGCGGTTCGAGAAGGAGCTGGGCATCAAGGCGCTGCGCATCCTCAACGTGCACGACACGGTGCCCAAGGTGGCGTTCGTCCCCATGCCGCTGCTGCGGTTGGCGGACGCGTTGGGGGCTTGGGGCTGCCCAGCGTCTACTCCCACATCGGCGTCTTGCTAGCGCTGGACCACGAGGTGTCGCCGTTCCTCAAGCGCACCTTCGACCTCGCGTGCTTCCACAACCTGGAGGCGCACCTCCACCTGCTCGACGGATACACGGGCCGCGGCAGGGAGTTCCAGCTCGGCGGGAGAGACCCGGCGCTCGTGAACAAGGCCGCCGACTTCCTCAAGGACGAGCACATGGTGCCCTCCGGCTGGCGGCAGGAGCTGAACAAGGGCATGGTCAGGACGGAGGAAGGGAAGTGGACGCTGCCGCACCGCCCCAGGGACGTCGAGGAGCACCCGGATGACACCGACATCCACCTCGCGCAGCTCGGCCTCGCCGTCGCCGCCGCCACCTGACCGATGCACCGGACATGCACACAACAATTCATCATTATTAATTATTATATGCCACTCCAATTTAGAACGGAGTATTATTAGCTCGAATGTGTAGTTCGTACGCGGATCTTCGATTAAGCTTATGCTATGGAGTACTGTGTATACCAATATTAAAGATAATACGATCGGCCGTACAGGATGGTGTTCAGCTATGAGCATGTGAAGCAATGTCTCTGTAATTAACCCATCGGCCGTGCATGAATAACAGGTTATGAGATAGCTCGGCAGGTTTGGCTGATAGGATACCGCGGGCCAAGAAGCAACATGTACATGCTCTATGACCATGCCTTTCATTGCTGTTCCATCATAGTTCAAGTGTTCAAGGGCAGAAAGACATGCAGTACAATCATCAGGATTCCAAGCGGGTTTTCCAAACTCGAAATAAAGCATGCATCTAGACAAAGAAAGACACGGAAATCAGTTGATCACTGATGCGCAACTCATTCAATTCTTGCTAATCATCTCCGCCAGCTTCACCGATGCAGAAAAACAGTTCACGATGCCGTTGCAACAGCTCGCCGTTGCCGCTGCTGCGTCGATCAGTTTCTCCGTCTGCGTGCGAGGAGGGGCCGTCGAGGCAACAATAGACGGCAGGTTCATGATCTCGGAGGGCCGCGGAGCAGTGGGCGTCGAGGCACCAGCTGCCGATGTCCCTGAAGATTCGGACAAGCCCGGTCCATAGATTTCGGGCGCCCTAGGGCGAAACAAGGACAAGGCCGGTCCATAGATTTCGGGCGCCCTAGGGCGAAACAACACCAAGAAACCCTTTTCATAGTGGCTAAGCTTTTCTAGGGCAGGGGGCAATGGCCCCCTACTCTGAAAAATTCCTTAAATATATTCATTTATGTTAAATTTATATATCTTACTTAAAGTTTAAGCATGATTAGTTTTCTAGATCCCTTAACAATCTCAGTCAAGCTTCACCACTTGGTCACACATAAAAAACTAAAAAAATTATTATTCAGGGTACAATTAGCTCTTTGTCACTGTTCACTGTGTGCTCATCTGAATCAAAGAAGCCAGCATGGCCCTATGTTCTAACAAAACATTGGTCCAATTCAGATCAAAGTAGCCCAATAACCCTATCCGCTCAGAGAGAGGATTTTTGTAGCCTGAGCTACATGGAACCCATTTTTTGCAAAATTTGAAAACATGATTTTAAAGTTTTTTAAAAAAATGAGAAAAAATCTGGATGTAGAAAATGATGCGATCTACCAATCTGTAAAATTTGAACTCGTGGTATCTCATATTCAGGGCTCCACATAAATAACAAAATCTGACAGATTCTGATATTTTGAAATCTCCAACTGCTCACTACTATTAATGTCAGGATTTGTGATTTTTACGCAACTCAGAGTATAAGGTATTTCAAGTTGAAATTTGCCACGACTGTAGATCATACTATTGTCTACATACAGATTTCATTTCAGATTTGTTTGGAACTTTAAAATGACGTTTTCAGTTTTTTTTTCAAAAAACAAGCTACTTGTAGCTCGAGCTACACTTGTAGTTTCCGTATCCCTACCCTATGGATCGAAACCCCTTCTTTCTCAAGTGTGGCATTTTGTAGCTCGAGCTACATGGAGCTCGCTTTTTCAAAAAATCGAATATAGCCTTTCATAGTTTCAAAAAAATATGAACAAAAAATCTAGAGGGCAAACCCACCATCTCATTTCAGCCAGGGCGCGCGAACATTTCAGTTTTCCCACCCGTTTTCCCCCGCGTTGCCGCCACAGCCACCCGCGCGCTGCCGCCGGAAACCTTCAGATCTGGCCCCCTCCGCCGCCCGCCGAGCCGCGCCGCGCTGCGTCCACGCCCGCCGGAGATCCGCGTCCCTCCGGCGCGCCGCCGCACCCCCACCGCGGTCTCCTCCGCCGTTTTCGCCGGTGAGTATTCCGCCACGTTCCTCTTCGTTTTTGCCGGTACAATCGACGTGTAAATAGTCAATATGTGGCTTGCAGAAGGCTAGTTGTTGTGGTTATATGGAGATGCGATGACCAATGACTTTCTAGGAGCATCTTATTATGGAGCTCTCCCCACACATAGCTTGGCAAAGATATAATTCATTCTAATCATAAGTAATGGCAATATTAGTGGTGGAACCTACACTCCTTGAGAACCCCTCAACCATACCACAAACACATTCTCAATACCTCTTGTTTTTAGCTTACATTAGTTTATTTCTTTGTTCTTATTTACTTTAGCTATCAACACAAACAACTCTTTTATATACTTTATCTTAAAATTAGAATAACTTACAAATACCCCAAGATAATAGTAACAAGGGGCTTTAAGACCCTAACCAGTAGCTCCTCGTGGTTCGATACTCTTACTTCGAAACTAGCTACACCTGATATGTGTTCTTGCAGTTATCACACCCCTAAACTTAGATTCTTTTGCTAGCTTCTTCATTCTGACCTACTGAACACTCGTAATATGCTTAGAAGGAAACATTACAATATTGGAAATGTCTTTGAATGCCTACTCTGCACTAATCCTCCTGATGAGACATTGGAGAATCTTTTTTCTATTACCCCTTTATCATATCATGCTAGAATTTGATTGGCATTGACTGGCCGAACCAAGGTAGGAAATTGGAAATGATTGAGCAGGCCAAGGGTATTTGGAGGAAACCAATATTCATAGAAGTGTTCACTGTGGCATCCTAGAACATTTGGAGGGAAATGAATAATCTCTACTTCAACAATGTGAACCCTGAATTATCATCTTGGAAGGCTCGGTTCCAGCAAGATTTCTAACTCCTAATTCATAGAACTAAGGAAGAACTACACGAAAAGTACATCTGGCTCCCGAGCTCCAGTGCTCTCGCCATTTAAAAAAAATTAAAAAATATTTATTAGTTATCAAAAAATCTGAAAAATAATTCTGTACATTGTTAGCGATACATCTCACAATCATGGAAAATCTCAACCCAAAATTCTTTTTACTTTGAGCTAGACAAAAATAACAAAATCTGACATATTTTTTAGATTTGAAAATGACTACTCAGATCTGCACTTTTGTCTTTTTTGTGTAGCTTAAAATATAAAGTATTTGAAATTGATATTTTACACGTTTGTGGAATAAATTATTGGCTATATGAATATATTTTTTTCAGATTTTTTTGAAACATAAAAATATGATTTTTTTTAATTTATTTAATAAACGAGATCACTGGTGTCCATGTGCACCAAATCTCTGTCCAGAACTACACCCTTATATTACTTCTTTTTCAGCTGGTCTTTAGATCCTGCTTCCTCATTCTATATTCTTTGTAATTGACCACAAATGTAAAAAAAAACCTTTTGAGGGTCCTTAATATATTAAAGTAGTTGGAGCCTTTCCTATTGTTTAAGGTTCAAATAAAAGTCTGAGAGAAGTTACTCATCGTCGTCACCGTGTTTTTGATCCAAACATGTTGACATGGGCCGCTAGCCGAACAAATAAACCCGTCTTCAATCTCCGGAGCAGGACTGAATTTGGATCGTGAAAACAATCCTTCATCAGTATCTGACGTAACCAAACTAGTGGTGGAAACCGATGAAGATCACATCATACTTTCAAATTTTGTAAATATTTCTAAGAAAATGCAAATATTTTATATAGTCGATTGTCTTTGAGCGTATTTCGGCAGTACACGATGTAGGCCATCTTGGATTCAATATCTGCCAAAAGATTTTCTTGCTTCGTTACACATAACCCTAACATTTGGGAAGCACTTATGCGTACTGCCTACTATGACCAGCCTAACATTTGGGAAGAAGCACTTAGGTTGGTAAGAACTAGATTAAACAAATAAATGCCTTTTTTGACAGGGTTAAATAGAGAAATGATTTTGCGAACTAAAAAGAGAGAAATGTTGCTTATTTGTTCGATGAGCTGAACTTATTGTTCGGCCTTTTCTCTTTGTCCCGACGTGCGGACTCTTGCTCTCTTCTTGCAGGGAGCGCCTAATCCCCGCTTTAAGCGGGAGCGAAGGTCTCTCCCGCCTGAAACCTATGTCCATGGGCTGCACCGAGGCGGCCCAACAAAAGTTACTGCTCGTTTTCGTTTTTGTTTTCTTTTTTCTATTTTCTCCTTCTGAAAAACATTTTCAAAATATGAAACTTTAAACAAATCGAATATTTTTGGAAATTGAACTTTTTAAATTTAAATATTTTTTGAATTTGAACATTTTTGAAAAATAAACATTTTTAACATGAATATTTTTTAAAAATGATTTTTTAAAATTTGAACATTTTTTATGTAAGCATTTTTAAAATTTGAACTTTTTAAAATCTGAACTTTTTAAATTTTCAAACATTTTAAAAGTTGAACATTTTTGAATTTTGAACATTTTTTAATTTTAAAAAATGTAAAAACAAGAATACAGAAAATGACCAGAAAAGCAGAAAAGAAAAAAACGAAAACCAGCAATCCCCCAAAAAACGGAAGAAACCAGTGAATCAGGAAAACCAGGTTGGAAGCTTCTAGAAACTTCTCAAAACCGGCAGAATAAAAAACGGTGAAACCCGTCTGTTTTTGCTGTCGCATGGGCCGGCCCACCCGCCGATCGCTTCAGGCGGGAGCGATTCGCTCCCGCCTCCCGCAACGAGCGTTGAATAGGTTTTGCCTTCTTCCCGTCCACTCAACCATTTCGAGCTGGGCTGGGCTGTATCTTTGTATGCTTGGAAGATTCCGTCGTTTGTACCCATCTCCCCTGTTTTGCTTAGCAAGCAAGCAGCTCAGCTCACGCTCAATCAAAAAAAAAAAAAAGCAAGCAGCTTACTACTGTTAGTAGATGAGGACATCTGAACATGCATACGTGCGTATGTATCTGCTCTGCAATCTTCTTCTCTCCGCGTTGGAAGGAAACGAATGGAATCGATGATGAGTTGGATGAGCACCGAAAGGAAATGAAGAAAAAAGCACATACTTTCTCCTCTTCTCCCTTTTCTCTCATCTTTCTACCAGCTCATCACCCATGCTTTACGCCAACATTCATCACCGGCTACTACACAGTTGCTGTTACACGACCACGACTAGTACGGCTTTATTCTCTTTGCCCAAAAGGCAACTTCGTATCCTGTTCCTATTTTTGTTCCCATGTTCTTGTTCTTCCCAGAAATCCTTTACTTAGTGCATGTTACTTCTCCTTCTTCCCCCGGCTTGCGATCTCATGGCCCGGGATCCATGTTCAACCTTGATTTGTAAATCCCGTATACCTTTGGCTTTTGTTTGGGTCCTAATAAACACACAAAAAATATTACTAATGTTGTTGTTGTTCCGTCGACACAAATGAATTATCCATCATTTTACGTTCCGCAATCAATTTTACATCAGAGACTGTTGTATTTCAAAATATAGTGTCACAAAACTGGGCCCCACATGGCACAAGATTGCTAAATTTCACCGGTTTACTAGTCATCATGCAAATGCACACAACACACAATGTACATAGGGGTTACATGCACGCCGGAGTTTCTTAACGGAGTTTAGAAGGGTGTTGGCATATCCTATTTGTTTGCCTCTTGGAATTAGAAGGTGCTTTCGTTACAACGGTCAACATTCCATAATACTACGAAGGCCGGTCGACGCTTTTACATGGGACACTGTGAATTATTATATAAGATGACACCCAATGTTGTGTTGTGCCATGGCTGGGGGAGGACAACATGAATTTATGTGATGTAGTGTCAACATCTCAATCAATGTTAAGGAAATCGGTAATCGTTAACTGCTCGGCCGGCTTGGGAGTAGGGATTAATCGAAATTCGGACGATTAACTGATTTAATCGGTCGGCTATTAATCGGTGCAACCTACACAAATTAGCACTTAAAACAATTTATATAATAATAATAATAGTATATGAGCCTCTATATATCTCTCTCCCTATTTCTCTAAAGCCTAAAATCCTAGAAAAATATTGTAAATCTACTTTATTGGGGAGGGGTAGCGCCTGTATTAGCGATATGCATTGAAAATATTGTAATTTTTTGACCAAGTGTGGTAGTTAATCGGGAAAATACCTAGTAATCGGACTTTCGGACTGATTAATCGGGCTAAAGGATTAACACAAGAGATTAATGGTAATCGACACGGTCAAGCCCCTAGTAGCGATTAATCGGCCTAGTAATCGTTGAATCGGCCTAGTTTTTGAACAGTGATCTCAATACCAAGAAACTGATGACGCACCACAAGATTGAACCTAGGGGTAAAAGTATAGGCAACGACAGACCTAGAGGTAAAAGTCTAGGTGGATGGACATGGTTAGACTCGTGCATGACAAACAAACAAAAATGGCATGGGGAGATACAATAGGAATAGATACACACATTCACACCCATGCCGCTGGCGAAGGCAGCCGAAGAAGAATGCTTGCGACGAGATAGGACGAAACAAGAGGCAACTCCAACATCGCGCGTGGCGGTGAACCGATCACTGAACTCCAAGTTTGTTGCCCACCGTGGCTCGTTAAAGCTGATTATTCCTTAGGAATCGTATGTGCCGCCTTGGTGCGACAATGTGAGCGATAGACATCACGTGGTGCTGCTAGCTTACATTCACCCTAGCTACGGGCGAAATTCTGACAATGCAGTTTGTCATGTAGCTATTGTAACGGAGGGGGAGAAAATATGAGGGAGAGGAGAGCATAGCCGCCGTCCGTATGAGAGGAGGGGAAGACTAGAGCATTGGCACTTCACCTCCACAACCACCACCTCCATACCCCGGGTCACCAACCTGTCCAAACCGTTGGTCACGACCACTTGCACCTTATGCCCCTCTGCCCTCCTCGAATATCTGACTCGGCCGCCCCGCCCGACCACCGCGTTAAGCCCCATGCCCCTTTCTTCTCCAGCGTCGACGAGCCGCACCCCCAAACCCTAAGTCCTCCGCACCTTGCACAGTTGCACCTCCCGACCCTAAGTCTAACGCTCTTCTTCGGCTCGCTCTAGGATCATCAATGTCGGTGGTGAGACTCTAACGAGCTTGATATCTCGGTGGCGAGGAAGAGGAGGGAAAAGCAAGCGGTGCGGTTAAAGAAATATACAGTATGTGTTTGGAATGTGAACACAGCCAAAACTTGTGAAGCCAAAGCCTTGTTGGTAGGCACCGCCACCAGCCAGATATAGCCACGCAATAACTAAAGGCAGTCTAGGACGGGACAAACCATTTAGCAGGAAAGCCGACAGTGGCCGTATCATCAGCTTAACATAATCACAAGTGGGACGACCAAGAGCAAAGTCCGTACTGACATCAGTAGCCAAGTCGTCTGATAATAATGGAAAAAATGACGAAGCTAAACTAAAGGAAAAGGATTGAAAAGCTTGGTCTCACCCATTTCTTCCCCGTTTCCGTTCCGTCAAGGCGTCAAGCCGTCAGTTTGGTGTGGAAAGTAAAAGCCGGAATTATCGATCAGCTCGCCCCTCCCGTCCCTCTCCCTTTCCGCTTTCCTTTCCTTGCCTTCGAGGTGCTGTGCGCTGCGGCCCTGCTCTGCTCTCCACTGCTGCACCCACCTCCACCATCACTCCCATCCCCAACCAAATCCGATCGATCTAGGGTTTCGCCACCGCCGGACCTCCCCCCACCCACCGTCTTCCCGGCCGGAGCACCCGCCATTCCATTGGCATGCTACTCGACCAACCCTCGGCCTGCAGCTAGAAGCACCGCATGGCGTCCTCGTCCGGGAGGCGGGCGGGCCCGGGCGGCGGCGGGGGTAGCGGGGACGCATCGGCCTCCCCGGCCCCCGGCGGCGGCGGCAGGAGGATCCTGCGCACGCAGACCGCGGGGAACCTCGGCGAGTCCATCTTCGACAGCGAGGTCGTCCCCTCCTCGCTCGTCGAGATCGCGCCCATCCTCCGCGTCGCCAACGAGGTCGAGGGGAGCAACCCGCGCGTCGCCTACCTATGTATGCTTCCTTGCTTCGCTTCTCCACTCTTCTTCCTCTTTTGTTTACTGCTACTAGTTACCACAAGGCTACTAGCACTGTGTTATACTACTATTATACTGTACTGTCTACTCTACCGGACGACCACGCACATGACTGAGTACTGGGACTAGGACTATCATAGTAGTAGTTAACTAATCTGGACTGACCATAATTCCCTAGATCCCCCTGATCTAAAATAAGAAATCCCTAGATGCCCTAAAAACTACTAGTACTATCTTCCTCATACACTACAACACACTAATAATAGTTAACTAATTTGGAGAAACCATAATTCCCTATATGCCCTACAACAGGCTAGTATCTTTTCTTGCTGCCACTAATAGTAGTTAACTAATTTGGATGGAGTCGGCGTAATTCCCTAGCTGCACCACAAAGTACATACTAGTACTACCACTTGCTCTGCTGCCTCACCCAAGAATGACAAATGGATGTCCTCCTGTGCAGGTCGCTTCTACGCCTTCGAGAAGGCGCATCGCCTCGACCCCACCTCAAGCGGACGTGGAGTTCGCCAGTTCAAAACCGCGCTCCTGCAGAGGCTCGAAAGGGTACGTACGTGTGCATGCATGTGTGCTGCGTGATGGAAATGCGTTACCGTAGCTACAATGTCCTGTTATAGCTTGAATTAATTCGTATAAGCTGTTTTCCCTTAATAGCTGGACGATTAATTGCACGGCATCCAATTGCTATACTAAATGGATTCTTGACATTTTAGCTATCTGCTTCCTCAGGAAAACGACCCCACGTTGAAGGGACGGGTGAAACAGAGCGATGCGCGCGAAATGCAGAGCTTCTACCAGCACTACTACAAGAAGTACATCCAGGCGCTTCAGAACGCCGCTGATAAAGCTGACCGGTGAGTGCAACCTTTTTTTTCCTTCTATGTGTCCACATGCTGCTGCTGCTGACTTGTGTCTTGGCTCACCCGCTTAATTTGCTTGCTCAGCGCTCAGCTCACAAAGGCGTACCAGACTGCAGCCGTCTTGTTTGAGGTCCTCAAGGCCGTCAATGTTTCGCAGAAGATAGAACTTGATCAATCGGTGAGCCCTACTTCTGTGCTGCTCCTATCCTATGCTGGATTCTTAGCTTGTTCAGCATTTTGTTTCTTTTGTCACGCTGCAATTATTTTGTTTTGGTTTGTGTCGTTTCCTCAACGACAACCAAAAATACACTGCCATTCATTCCCCCGTTGTAATTGTTGCAGATTGAGGAAACTAATAAATTAGTCGAGGAGAAGAAAAAGCTCTATCTCCCTTTCAATATCCTCCCGCTCGACCCTGACAGCGCGCATCAGGCTGTTATGCAATATCCTGAGGTTCCCATCCTGATCTTCGTGTCATACTTTGGAAAGATGTTGAGATGATAACAATATGACTTATGCCACGTTTGATTCTTATATGTAGATACAAGTCGCTTTTCACGCTCTTCGTAATACAAGGGGTCTGCCATGGCCCAAGGACCATGAAAAGAAGGCTAATGCAGATCTTCTTGATTGGCTTCAAGCTATGTTTGGCTTCCAGGTTACCCACCACTTTCATATCAGATGTATTCATGTTGATGATCTGTCCGTGAGCTCTGGCGTCAACAAAACTCCACCACTGCTGATACATGTTCTCTAACTTCAACCATCACTTTTACTGCAGAAAGATAATGTATCCAATCAAAGAGAGCATCTCATACTCTTGCTTGCCAACGTGCATATAAGGCAGCTTTCCAAACCTGAGCAACAACCAAAGGTATTGGCTTTCGCAAAATACACGTGCGAGAGGTGTGTGCACATGAATCCTTGTGTAATGATTTTGTTTACTCACTTCCTTTTGGTAATATTTTCAGTTAGATGATCATGCGCTGGATATAGTCATGAAGAAGCTCTTTAAAAACTACAAAAGATGGTGCAAGTACCTTGGCCGCAAAAGCAGCTTATGGTACGATGTTTGATCTTCAGTGTAAATTTTAGATGTTAGTCATGATTATGTGATTTAACCCAGGCATGCAGTTATAAGCTCTTCATGGTACTTTGGTTCACTAATTAGTTGATCATTATTTTTCTAGGCTGCCGACTATTCAACAAGAAGTACAACAACGTAAGCTTCTCTACATGGGACTTTATCTGCTCATCTGGGGCGAGGCGGCTAATTTGAGATTTATGCCAGAGTGTCTTTGCTACATCTATCACCATGTATGGCCAATTCCTTCCTTGTTTGTCTAAGTAACACGTGATCTGTATAATGGTCCAGCGAACTGAGTTTTTAACTCTTAAAGGAGTTCAATGTCTCAATCTGGTTTTCTGGTTACAGAAATATTGACACAAAGGATAGTAAAACTATCTGTGTAGGTTTTTATTGTTGCCAAAATGTACCCTACCAATTTTTTGGTCATGACGAAAAGTCACAAAGGATAGTAAAACTATCTGTGTAGGTTTTTATTGTTGCCAAAATGTACCCTACCAATTTTTTGGTCATGACGAAAAGTTTGGTATTTTTTTGGATGGTTGCGACATGCCAATGGCCCTTTGCCCACTATATTACATTTTTCATCCCAACATTAGCCAACTCATGGGTAAGCAAAACCATGAATATTTGGTAGGACAAGCTTGGGCTCAAATGAAACACACCTTGTCTAAATCTAACCTGCACAAATTGGTTGGCATCTTGTGAGGAGTCACATTCCATTCACTTCCGTATGTGGGAAAGTATTTGTTGAGTGTGACTTATCTTAGGCATAAAGACTTGCCCGCAAAACTTACAATTAAGACAAGCAATCTCTCTCCGCCTCTCTCTCTCTCTCTCTCTCTCTCTCTCTCTCTCTCTCTCTCTCTCTCTCTCGTGAAACCGTAGTTTAGCTACAAACTATGTCAGTACAATATTAGGTAAAGTGTGGTTTCTACGTGCATGGCTCCACTGATTATTCAGTAGCCACTAGCTAAGACTGTCAAGGTGAAAAGTCCTTGACAGCTTGGCCGCATAATGCATGTTCTTAGCACTAAAGCATCAAACACTGTTGTTTACATGATAGCATATATTAGTTCTTTCCAAGGTAATCCTGTACACACTAAGGTACTAAGCAAGAAAGTTCAAACAATCCCTATGTTTGCACATTCCTGTTTCTTTTAGGCGTGCCTTTTAGTATGCCGGGCCATTGTAAATGAGCAAAATGTTATGGTTAATACATTATACTCCCTCCATCCCAAAATAACTTGCTCAACTTTTTTCTAGATATGGATGTATCTATAACTAAAATGCGTCTATATACTTCCGTATCTAGACAAAGTTGAGCAAGTTAATTTGGGACGGAGGGAGTATTTCTTTGCTGGCAAAGATGATTTTGTTGCTGTGTTACACTTCCTCATCTTTTAACAACCGTGACGTGTTCATGGACATGATAGGTAAAAGAAGATGAACATTGCTGTAGGTGTAGACCTTAGCTCTTGCGAAGAGGTGATTTGTGGCAAGTGATGTTAGTGCCTTTTCTTTTATTTCGTTGCAGATGGCTTTTGAATTATATGGTATGTTGGCTGGAAATGTGAGCCCAACAACTGGTGAAAATGTTAAACCAGCCTATGGTGGTACAGAAGAAGCCTTCCTTAAGTTAGTTGTCAGTCCAATTTACAAAATTATAGAGATGGTAAGGTTTCTTCATTTTCATTTTCATGTACTATTAGTTTCAAGCACATTCAAGATTCAACTTATATCCCTTGGAATTTCTACATAGGAAGCTGAACGGAGCAAGACAATAAAATCAAAACACTCACATTGGAGAAATTATGATGATCTCAACGAGTACTTTTGGTAAATACAGCGTAATTTGATATTTTCTTGCAATATTTTGAACCAGTTATATTTCGAAACCCATGCATTTTTTTTACATTGCTTATCAGGTCAAGAGATTGTTTCCGACTAGGATGGCCTATGAGAGCTGATGCTGATTTTTTCAAGACTCCGAACTTTGCTCTTGCTCCTCGTGATCAAATGAGTGGAGTAAGTCCACTGATATGGATGTAGCTTACTTACATAGAGATCAAGTACCTCTACTAACATTCAAATAAACAACTTAATAGTGTGATTTGGGAAGCATGCATGCATTTAACTGTCTGATAGAAAACATAACATTTGATACCATACCGCATAGTTTAGTTCGTGAGATGATACATTTTTTTTATTGTGCAAGAATGAGTATGATGGTAGATTTAAGGTACCTGTTTATAACCCTTCTCTATTTTTCCCAACCTCCAAAGATTCTTGGCCTATGATAAGCTTCTGTTCCCATCCAAATGATTGTAAGTTGAGTGCAGGGGTAGATATTTTTTATGCAGCACAACCGACTAACCGAGACAATTTTGCTGGGTTATGTGTTTTGTAATCTTCAGATGAGTTTAGAGAAAACTTCTGTTATTTAAAATTTATTTATAGATTTGCCTTGCAATAAAGTCAAATAAAAGTTTCAGTTTATTTCTTCAGTCTCTTGTGTTATTTATATTTCTTGTTCTATTCCAGGAGAACATACCAGCTGGTAGTGACCAATGGATGGGAAAAGTCAACTTTGTTGAGATACGGTCATTTTGGCACATTTTTCGTAGCTTTGACAGGATGTGGAGCTTCTTAATTTTATCTTTACAGGTTTATTGTGATTTCCCACCTTCGTCTTGGGCCTGTTCTTGCAATTACACTTTTGGTGTTATTTGTTTCCTTATCCACACACATATGGTGACATGAATTTATTTTTATCTGTTTTCTCTTCTACTCAGGCCATGGTCATAATTGCTTGGAATGGTGGCACACCAAGTGATGTCTTTGATGCAGGAGTGTTCAAACAGGTTTTGAGCATATTTATAACAGCTGCAGTAATGAAATTTGGTCAAGGTATGTTGGCAATATGCCAATAATACCCCTCCCCCACTCTACCTCCCAGTATTATTGGTTGTATGCACATTAGTCTTTTTTTTGTAGCTGCCTTTGTTATGTACACCTCATGTTACTTATCAGATTGCAAAACCACCCAATAGCTTGAGGGTTACGCATGATATTAATTTTGACTAGGACGGTGGGGCGTGGTGGCACGCCGCGCCTGTGTGGGTGCAAGGTGAAGAGAAGTTATGATTTTATTACAGAGTTCCTCAAGCTAGCTAAACAGATATTGCTTCCTTTCATTCAAATGTAAAATATTACACCATATGATTAAAAAGATGAGATAATTATCTCATTACAAAATTTGTCAAGCCAGCTAAACTGATATTACTCTCATTCAAATGTAAATATTACAGCACATGACTAAAAGATGATATAATTCCTAAGTAGAGCTTCTTGTACGTCAATACTCAAAGATATCCAAACTAAAAGGTACTAGTACACCCGTCTATAACTATGCTTATGTAGTACCCATGCTGAGATGTCTTCCACCATTTTTATCCTTCAATCTTTACTATTCAGAGAACACAATATAACAATCCAACAATGCTTGGAGGTCTTGGTGCTTCTGGTAGGAGATTAAATGGCGAATCCAAAGTCTGAGTTCATCTAAATGTACTTGCACCAAGCATATCTGCTAGATAAAAAATATTTTTGTCAGAGCTCCTATATATATATATACTTCCAAGTCAGTGGCTGCTCTATTAGTAATATGCTTAATGTGCTAACCAATTGGGACAATAACATAATAATGCATTTTTATTTTTCATCTTTACTTTACTGATAGCCTACAAACGAACTGTAGATGTCAGATCCATAAATACAACATATCATGGATTTTATGCACATTTAAAAAATAGAGCTGGAACTTACCACATCCTGCTCTTGTAACAATATCTGAATATGGGACTGAAGGGGACACCTGCAGATACCATATGGAGGAAGGCCTCGAGATATTCATGTTATAAGGGATGGAGCTGTCTATTGCTAATAGTTTGAATGGTTATCTTTGCCGTTTACCCTAAATCTAGCATAAGTTCTGCACATTATGAGCTTTTGCTGATCTACAGGCAGTGGTATCGCAGCCAAAGTATTAAGTGCATGATCTATATCCTGTAACAAAGCTTGATGAAAGTACTTCTGTTCAGTTTGATTTTATTTTCCTGAACATAATATTCGTAGCATGAAATCGGAGGAGCATGGTTGTTGTTCAGGATCTAATATTTTTTGTACTCACTAGACATTATTTATCACTGGTTAGGTTTAATAATTGTATTTTGATGCAGCAATTCTGGACATTGTGTTGAGCTGGAAAGCAAGAAAGAGCATGTCTTTCGCTGTTAAACTTCGGTATATCTTAAAATTACTATCAGGAGCTGCTTGGGTTGTAGTTTTACCAGTAACTTACGCATACGCCTTGGAGAATCCTGGTGGTGTTGCTAGAACAATCAAAAGTTGGTTCGGTAATGGGCAGAAGCAGTCATCCTTATTCGGCTTGGCTGTTGTGATATATTTAGCACCAAACATGCTGGCAGCCACATTATTCCTTTTTCCCGTCCTGAGGAGAGCTCTTGAGAGATCGAATCTTAAAGTCATAACTTTCATTATGTGGTGGTCGCAGGTAATTATCCTTTGGCAGTTATATTGAAACTGTTGATTCTTGACACCCTTTTATGCTAAAATGTAAAACATTCTACAGCCTCGCTTATTTGTCGGCAGAGGAATGCATGAAGGCGCATTCTCCCTTTTCAAGTACGTTTGCCCATCTAAGCACTTGTTATTCTTTCTGAATTAGCTTTTCACATTCTCTTTCTAAGCATCGTTGCTCTTCTAGGTATTCAATGTTCTGGGTGCTTCTCTTGGCCACAAAATTGGTAGTGAGCTTCTACGTGGAGGTATTACTCGTAACTGATTTCATCAGCATTTTGCTAGACTTGGCATCTGAGTATATTTCTGCATTCTTAGAGTGGAATATGTAAGATGTTTTGGCAATTACATAAACCCAACTCCTAAGATCAATAGCATAGAACTGAAAATTAAAGGAGATCATCATAACTTAGTTTTCACATGGCGTGTATTTGCAAAGGAAATTGCACTGCAATTCCTTTAACTTGGGGCATTTAGATCTTCCACAAGTGACATACTTAGGTCAAAACTATGCATGTCCAAGAGCAAGATGAACTCAAATACGTGACTGCATGTTTAGTTCCCTGCATGTCCACAAGTGACATACTTAGGTCAAAACTATGCATGTCCAAGAGCAACATAAACTTTTTTTTGAAGTAAAAACTGTAGGGGATGCCATGACAGTTAAATTTTATTTGTAAGAAAAAATATTTACAAGATAGGGGTAGGGGATGTACAAAGGGCGTAGCCCAAGGGATAGCTACAAGCTATCTAGCCAGCTAAGAAGGGAAGATCTAAGATGGTCCTTCATTCTGTAGGAGAGAAGGAAAAGGCCCCCTTTAAAAGCAAAAGGCCAATAATTTCTACTAGGTCCCTGCATGTCCATAAGTGATTAAACTCTATACATGTTGTCGAACTATAGCTAGCCATTTCAAGGGAAATTTTGTCCTTTTAAAGTTTTTGGGGCTAGGAAAAGAAACCTGTATCGTTCCCCGTTACTCGTAGATGAACTCTTGCTTGTATTATGGAGTAAATTGGTTGCTCATATTCCTGACCTGCAGATCAAGCCA
Organism: Lolium multiflorum; assembly: GCA_030979885.1. NCBI lineage: Eukaryota > Viridiplantae > Streptophyta > Magnoliopsida > Poales > Poaceae > Lolium > Lolium multiflorum. The sequence goes on from CM061749.1 coordinate 342,093,943, forward strand.
CTTGTGCAACCAACAAAAGATATAATGAAGACACCAATAACAACGTTTCAGTGGCATGAGTTTTTTCCACATGGTCTCTCTCTCTCTCCTGAGTGGCATCTCCACATGATATCTCCCTCGAAATGCTGTTTTTTAAATCTTTTTTTAACATGTACTTAATTTTGTTTTTATCTGCAGCAAAGAACAATATTGGTGTTGTCATTGCACTTTGGGCTCCTATCATTCTTGTATGTATTCTGTCTGTCCTCTTCATTGCTTAGAAATTACTGCATCCATTCAAAAATATAAGCCTTTTTAGAAAGCTAAACTAGCTTTCTAAAAAGGCTTGTATTTCAGAATGGAGGTAATAGAACAGAACAAGTTGTTCTTCCTATTTTGACTCTCCCCGGTTTAATGGATCAGGTCTATTTCATGGATACCCAAATATGGTATGCAATTTTCTCAACGTTAGTTGGTGGTATCTATGGGGCATGTCGTCGTCTTGGTGAGGTTAGTAAAACCGACCAGTATCCTACTTCATTGTTCAATAGCTTTGTCCTTTTAGGTCTGCGTCAGTATGTGAAACTGTTCATAGCTAAACCCGTATTTCTGGATCCAATTGTGCTCCTGTGTGGATTATTGTACAAGGGAACAAAGTAACTTACAGAGTATGTTGTTGGTTTCACTAAAACAGATACGGACCCTAGGAATGCTAAGATCTCGCTTCGAATCTTTGCCCGAGGCTTTCAATGAACACTTGATTCCAAATGAGTCAAAGAGGAGAGGATTCCGCTCCACTTTCTCCAGTAAACCTTCTCAGGTATATATTTCTTGATTTGGACATCTTATGCGAGTCAACATTAGGTGTAGATATCTGCCATGAGAAAGCATTTATGTCTTAATTTTTTCTATGCTCTCATCTGACATGCTTAAGTTACTTTAGAAACCCGAGGATGGCAAAAAAGAAGAGAAAATAGCTGCAAGATTTGCTCAGATTTGGAATCTAATTATCACAAGCTTCCGCGAGGAAGACTTGATAGATAATAGGTCGGGTGTCTGATGTCTACCCTTACATTTTGACTGCCTTCCTTTGAACTTTTACTGATCTGTTTATTGTCTTTCGGTCAGGGAGAAGGACTTGTTACTTGTTCCATACTGCAAAGATCGTGAAATGGATATAATCCAATGGCCACCTTTCCTGCTCGCTAGCAAGGTACATATTCTCATTCAACTCCTTGTTATTTTGGTGAATTGTGGCATGGTTTCATTTTATTTCCTTAACTGTATTTCAGATTCCAATAGCATTGGATATGGCTGCAGACAGTGGAGGAAAAGATCGTGATCTAATGAAAAGGATGAAGTCGGATCCATATTTTACTTATGCTATCAAGGAATGCTATGCTTCATTCAAAAACATCATATATGCTTTAGTGGTTGGTCTAAGGGAAAGAGAGTATGTTCTACATTGTCATTCTTAAATGCGATTCAGTATTGACTTCTTTATTCTGAACAAACTTCATGGCATATATTTCAGTTTCATAGAAAAGATTTTTAAAGCGGTGGATGATCATATAGCAGAGGAAACTCTGATAAAGGAGCTGAACATGAGTAACCTACCTACCCTGAGCAAGAAGTTTATCGAGCTGCTTGACATACTGGTATAGAATTAGTGATCATGGTTCAGCTCATGATCAATTTGTATGTCACCTAATTCTTATTCTTTCCGTGCAGAAAAAGAATAACAAAGAAGACCGGGGTCAGGTCATCATTTTGTTCCAGGATATGCTCGAGGTGGTTACAAGGGATATAATGGATGAACAACTCAGTGGGTGAGAGGCCTTACTATCATTCTACTGTAGAAACTAGCAGCATGGCCTTTTCTATTTATAGAGTATAGGGCATTGCACACACAACGCAGTGTGTGAAAGACCTAAGTACCATTATACTTTAAAAATTAGCAGTATGCCCTTCTTTCCTTTTAGAGAGTAAGGTGTTGCGCACACGCACACATGCTGCACACGTGTGCAAGCAACTGGCTCATCAGCACGTATTACCCTTAGTGATTGCTCACTTCCTGTACGGTGTATATTCTTCCCAGTTAATAGATTTGTTCGTACGTTACTTGCAATAGTTCACTTTCTATGCATGATTTACCATCAGCCACATGACAGGTTGTTGCACCGATTTCTTTGGAAATCACATGCTATAGGTTCCTGGTTGTTCTTTGTGTTGTTTTTCATTACTTACATGTATTGGTAACTCTTGATCAGGCTACTGGAAACGGTACACGGTGGAAGTAACAGGAAACATGAAGGAATTACACCACTTGATCAACAGGAACAGGAACAATTGTTCACTAAAGCTATTGAATTTCCTGTAAAGGAATCACATTCATGGCATGAAAAGGTTATGTTTCTGATTGTTTTTTTTTGTTTGAACACTTCATATTAAAGCCAAGCTTCTAAGATTCGTGCTCATGTTGTTGGTTTCAGATAAAAAGGCTTTACCTTCTGCTCACAGTGAAGGAATCTGCTATGGATGTTCCTACAAACCTGGATGCTAGAAGGAGGATATCTTTCTTTGCTAATTCCCTTTTTATGGAGATGCCACCTGCTCCAAAAGTGAGGCACATGCTGCCCTTCTCGTAAGTGTTTCTTCTCTCTAAAATTTATGATATATTGTAGGAGCACTATGCTTGTTGATTCATTGTGTACTGGATCTGGATTAGCTTTTGACTTGGCGCATATTGACGGAACAACTTGTGTAGTGTCTTGACTCCTTACTACAAAGAAGACGTTCTTTTCTCTTCACAAGCACTAGAAGACCAGAACGAGGATGGGGTTTCTATTCTTTTCTACCTGCAAAAAATCTACCCTGGTACATCCATGAATGTCAAAAGAATTCGCTTGTCCTAGTAATCTAGTCTTCTGAACATCAAACTCATGCTTGCCTCTCCTCTCTTTTGCAGATGAATGGAAAAATTTCCTTGAAAGGGTGCAGTGCAAGGGTGAAGATGAACTCCGTGAGACTGAACAATTGGAAGATGAGCTTCGCCTTTGGGCATCGTATAGGGGCCAAACTTTGACGAGAACTGGTATCCCCCTTTGCCTCACCTGTCTTAGGCGCTATATTTCCTTGACGAAAAATATTTCTCTTAGAACTGGAAAAAACATTAATGTGCACGATTCTTGTTTGGTATTGTGTCTGCTTTAATAATATTTGTACAACCTTACAGTAAGAGGCATGATGTACTACAGACAAGCTTTGGTGCTTCAGTCTTTCCTTGATATGGCCAGAGATGATGGTATTTCTACGTAACTGAGTTTGTATACTTATTCAGTGATTCTGAACGCAGATGTTAACTGGTTTTCCTGCTTTCCTCAGATCTTATGGAAGGCTTCAGAGCTGCAGACATATTATCTGATGAATCACCATTATTGACTCAATGCAAAGCTATAGCTGACATGAAGTTTACATATGTTGTATCATGCCAGCAATATGGTATCCAGAAACGGTCTGGCGATCATCGTGCCCAGGATATTCTGAGACTCATGACAACGTAAGTATTGATTCAAGAATAAAGCTCTGCAGAGATTATTATTATGAATTTTCCTCGCCAGTCATTTCATTGGGATATCATCTCCTCACTTCTTGAATTCACCCTAAATAGTTGGATGCCCTCTAATTCCTTTCCCTGGCGCGTCACAACTGGCATAATATATTGTGAAGTACTCCACACAGAAATGGATTATGATATGTAGTTAAACAGTAGAAAATTGTGTTAGGTTGCAGGATTGTCTCAGGGCACAAGTATTACACCTACATTTTGCAACTTCTTATACATGTAGAAAATTGTCAGTTTTCCATGAGTGTATACAAGATGTCTTTTTGTATGCTGCTATGTCCGACATGCTAGCACTGGTATTCCATGATACAACTTAATATTTTCATTCTTAGTTTTTTTCAATATTGATTACTGCACTACATTCTATTAGTATAGCGGTATTCAAACTCTGCACTTCATCACTGATTGAAAAGCAAACTTTATTTTTCAGTTATCCATCACTTCGGGTTGCCTATATTGATGAAGTTGAAGAGCCAAGCAAAGATAGGAGCAAAAAGATAGAAAAGGTTTACTACTCAGCGTTGGTGAAGGCAGCTGTAACTAAGCCTGATGATCCTGGTCAGAAACTCGATCAGGTACCGTGAAATGGCCTTTAATTCAACGTTGATTATGCCTAAGATAATCATTCTGTATATGTTTCTAACCACTTAGTTGCCTTCATAATTGTTTTCTGCGATGACAATAACAATTGGTCTGTTAGTCTGTAAGACTCAGATGCTCATTATCGAATCGCATCCAAACGTTTTTTTCTACTTTTGGCTTGTGTCGATTGAGGTATATATAAATACCTATGTATGTAGGTTGCTGTAGGTTCATTGAGCCGATTAACCATGCTGCAATGTTTGAATGTTTCTAAAAAAATGTAGTACACAGAAGAAATAATCTAAGGAACCAGCTATTATATTTTTACATACATGGTATGCTGAAGAATGTAATAGAGGCACAATAAATGTTCCTATAGGGAAGGGGTGCATTTTCTTACCTCAGTGGTGCCAAATGATATCAACTTATTTACCTTGCATTATCATTTGCTGTGTAGGACATATACAGGATAAAACTTCCAGGTAATGCTATATTGGGTGAAGGAAAACCAGAAAATCAGAACCATGCGATAATTTTTACTCGGGGGGAAGGCCTACAAACTATAGACATGAATCAGGTAATGCATCATTGGTTGCTCTTATCCTGCTAGTAATTTTTTTGGCCCATTAGTTATGTCGTGCTTCCACAACAGGAGCATTATATGGAAGAGACTCTGAAAATGAGAAATCTGCTGCAAGAGTTTACAAAGAAACACGATGGTGTGAGGTATCCATCAATACTTGGTGTAAGAGAACACATATTCACTGGCAGGTAGATGTTACTGACTGGCCCTTCACCCTTTAAATTATTATGATTATTTTGTAACCTGTAGCCTTGCCCTACTTGGATACTTATTATTTTTATAATCTCATGCTTGCTTTTGTAGTGTTTCTTCTCTTGCTTGGTTCATGTCAAACCAAGAAACGAGTTTTGTGACAATCGGACAACGTGTACTTGCCAATCCTTTGAGGTAACTCAGCATTTTATGGATACATGAATCGAATCACAATATAGTTCATGACATTCATAAGTTAAATACTTCCATTTACTCATTTTTTGTATGTTTCTTTCTACAAATTCAGAAGTTATTAATTCTGCAATTACTGAAACTTCATTGTAGTTTTCAATTAAGTGCTGCTAGGTTTTGTTTATTCATTGAGTGGGCTGCTTGGTTTTGTATCTTTGTCAGCATAACTATTCACTACTAACTTGATACTTTTTTCCCAAAGAAATTTTAAAGAACGCCTCTGTGTGATTTGTTTCCCTGAACATTATTTGCAGGGTTCGATTTCATTATGGTCACCCTGATATCTTTGACCGACTTTTCCACCTCACAAGGGGTGGTGTAAGCAAAGCATCTAAAATTATCAATCTTAGTGAGGACATATTTGCTGGTATGCTATCAAATCTTTGCTAGCTGTATGGTTCCTAGAAATATTATGCTAATAGCCTAAGACCGGTTTTTCTATGACAGGATTCAATTCAACTTTGCGTGAAGGAAATGTTACACATCATGAGTACATGCAAGTTGGCAAGGGAAGAGACGTTGGTCTCAATCAAATTTCACTATTTGAGGCGAAAATAGCATATGGTAATGGGGAACAAACAGTGAGCCGTGACATCTACCGACTTGGACATCGTTTTGATTTCTTCAGAATGCTGTCATGCTACTATACTACCATTGGCTTTTACTTCAGCACAATGGTACTGTCTTTGCCCTGGACTTTCTTACTTTGTTCAGCCATTGGTTAATTCTAACCTTTGCAGTTTTTCTGTTACCTTTCCAGATTACGGTATGGACCGTGTATGTATTCCTCTATGGACGCCTGTATCTCGTCCTCAGTGGCCTTGATGAAGCACTATCCACTGGAAGAAAGTTTAAACACAACGATCCTCTCCAGGTCGCTCTTGCTTCACAGTCCTTTGTGCAGCTTGGGTTCCTGATGGCACTCCCTATGATGATGGAAATTGGCCTGGAGAGAGGATTCAGAACTGCATTGAGCGACTTTGTGCTTATGCAGCTTCAGTTAGCATCTGTCTTCTTCACATTCTCTCTTGGGACCAAAACCCACTACTACGGGAAGACGCTACTCCACGGAGGAGCAGAGTACAGAGCTACTGGCCGCGGATTCGTGGTGTTCCATGCGAAGTTTGCTGAGAACTATCGGCTGTACTCACGGAGCCACTTTGTCAAGGGCATTGAATTGATGATTTTGCTTATCGTGTTTGAAATCTTCGGGCAGTCGTATCGAGGAGCGATCGCGTACATCTTCATCACGTTCTCCATGTGGTTTATGGTTGTCACCTGGCTCTTTGCACCGTTTCTGTTTAACCCTTCTGGGTTTGAGTGGCAGAAGATTGTTGATGACTGGACTGACTGGAACAAGTGGATCAGCAACCGCGGGGGTATCGGTGTGTCACCTGAGAAGAGCTGGGAGTCGTGGTGGGAGAAGGAGCATGAGCCTCTTAAATATTCTGGAAAGCGTGGCACTATTCTAGAGATAGTGCTCGCATCACGCTTCTTTATCTACCAGTATGGGCTTGTTTATCATCTGAACATCACCACACACACCAAGAGCGTGCTGGTAATTTGCTGAGCTCATTCAGTTTTACATGATGTGGATCTGATCAGAGCTGTGTTTACACTGTGGTCACGAACGTTGTTTAATTCCCTTTCAGGTTTATTGCTTGTCGTGGGTTGTTATCTTTGTAATTTTGCTGGTGATGAAGGTAAACAAGCTCTACCGCCTGTTCATTTTACCGTCAGTCCTCAATTTGATTGTCCATGCATCAGTAACTTGTAAAGGCAATTTGTCGGAGCCTGTAGCAGTGTAGCTGCTATACAGACTTGGCATCCTCAAACTGTTGACTGATTCTTGTTAATACAGGGTGTGTCGGTTGGGAGGCGGAAATTCAGCGCGGAGTTCCAGCTCGTGTTCCGGCTGATCAAGGGGCTGATATTCATTGCATTCATCTCCATTGTGATAATCCTGATCGCTATCGCCCACATGACGGTCCAGGACATATTCGTGTGCATCCTCGCCTTCATGCCGACAGGGTGGGGCCTGCTCCTGGTAAGCTCTCATGATCCTCCTACTTTCGGTGAATCTCTTTGCACCCTACTGCCGTGGTCTTAACACATATATTTGAACCAACAGGTTGCGCAGGCCAGCAAGTCGGCGATCCTGAAGGTTGGGCTGTGGGGCTCGATCCGAGCGCTGGCGCGTGGCTATGAGATCATCATGGGGCTCCTGCTCTTTACCCCGATCGCGTTCCTGGCGTGGTTCCCATTTGTGTCGGAGTTCCAGACCCGGATGCTGTTCAACCAGGCGTTTAGCAGGGGCCTGCAGATCTCCAGGATCCTTGGCGGGCACAAGAAGGACCGGGCAGCTCGGAACAAGGAGTAGTTGGCTTGGAACAGGGATTAGTCGGTGGTAGCAGTAGGAATGTCAACTGTAGCGGTTGTGATATTGTGTAGCAACCCCGGTTGTAGTGAGAGTGAGCATTATGTGTATTGTCGATGACTGCTGACGCCGGTTCCAAGTGGAGAATCATGATTTGTATTAATTGGAGATAGCAGAGAAATGCAGTAGCCCATTCTGATTGATTAATCGCAGTAGCTTCATCAGCAAAGTTTGTTCTGTCTTGTGTTTTCTAGATAAGTTGGAATATTTTCCATGTTGTTTAGTCAAAACACTGAAGAAGATAGCGTCTAACTCTCTAGCTCAGAAGGTGTTTCTGATGGAGCCGGAGGTCGGTAAAATGGGTTATAGGTTTCTTTTTTCTTTTGCGGGGGTAACTAAATTTTTTATCACTCAATCATAGGGTTACAATCAGCTAGCCCTAGCTGTGTTACAGCATCTGGACTCTGGAGTATGACGTACCCACAAAGCTGTTCGAATCTCCAAGTATCATCCCTGCCCCTGCTCTTCCTTTGTCATCGAAGGAATCAAAACCATCAATGGCAATGCATTCTCCAAGAATGTTTCCGAGATGGGTAATGCTAATGCTGCAGCCTGTGCTGACAATGCAGTCGATGAGGTCTCGAAGAATGATACTGAGGTGGGTAATGCTAACTGTTGCAGCGGGTGCTTTCTGATGATGGCACCCGGAGAGGAGGTGCTTCCTCTGGTGCTGGCAACGCAGTTGAGTGAAGGTTGCCACCTAGATGGGTAGGGGTGTAAATAGCTAGGATGATTTCCACGCCGAAACCGACTTTGAATCAATTTTAAAGCGTTTATATCCGATTTTTAAAGAATTTGGCGGATAAAGATATCCGATTTCGAGGTGGTGCTCTGGATACGGTATATGATATGGTATAGCAAATAGCATGCGGATATGGATTATCCAAAATTTAATTACGGATAATTCGAAGATTTTAAACTAGATAATCTGATTTTGAGTCAAAAGCCAAGGCCAATCTTACAAGTTTAGTAGTTATTGAGTTGTCGAATTCATTTGGCAAGCATGTTTAGCTCTAAATTCTATCAGTGTTTGTATTTTAGTGTAAATTGGGGTCTATTTTTTCTTAACTACACAAGATTAAAAGTTTAAATTCCTCTCAAGATTTGCAAGATCTATATCTACTTACCCATGAGAGCATATATCCGACTATTTTTGTTCCCGGTCCGATTTCGCCCCATTTCCGATTTGAATCCGGAGTCCGGTAATCCACATTCGAATTCAAAACCGGTCAATATCTGCCCCGATCCGAATCCGACAAAATTATATGGTAAAGGATATGGTACGAGCAAAATCCAATCCGATCCGATCCGGTCCATTTACACCCTACAGATGGGCGACGCCTCCGTTGATGCTGACAATGAGAATAGCACAAAGGGTGACGGTGTGATGCCTCCTCTTGTGCTGATAAGGCAGTCAAAAAGTCCCCATAGAATATAATAAATCCTGAATTTCCTATTTTTGTTTGATATTGTCATCTCTTTTGAATAAATCCAACCGTCAATTTTGAAAAATAGCATATTCAAAAGAAAAACTAATTTTTTAGTTTTTAAATAGACGTGATATTTGAAATGAGCTCCATGTTTGTAAAGATCAAAGAGCCTAGTTGCGCTAACAAAATGACAAGTGCAGATAATAATAATGTATTGAAAATTTATGTGTTGCCGCAAAAAAGAGGCAAGTGCAGAAACAGAAACAAGTATCATGTCAACCTCACTAGGGGTGAGTTTGGTTGCTCGCATGGGATTTTTCCTCTTTGTGTAACTTAGCCCTACACACTGTATGCGTGGAAACTTGACTTAGGCCATGTTATGCACTTCGTTTGATCACAGGGGCAAAATAGAAATGAAAATTGGTTACATAGACGTTGAGGTGTATTGTGTTTAAGTAAACTAATTCTACTCACCCATGTTTGGGTTTGAGATGAGCTCTACATGAAAAGATGTGCCTCGATGTTGTAATTTCATTCCATTTATCAGTTTCTGGTTTCGTTAAGTGTTTGAATTTCTGTTTCATGTTCATATTTAGTTTTTTTTTGACGAATTTTGTCAAATCATTTGAAATTTTTTCTGAGTAGTAGCTTCAACTTACCGTTTCACACAACTTTCATAGGCAGTAGAAGTTTCTCACTTTTAGGGTGCTTTAAGAAGCGAGATTTTTTTTCCAGTGGGCAATCAAACACGTGATTTTTGGTCTGAGCACGGGAAATGGGTATGCGAAAACCAAACTGGCCCTAGCAACTTCACTAGGATTAGCTAGTGTGCTTATATTATTTTACTATTTGACATGTATTGTAAGGAAATAGAATACTACTACTAGCTGAACTTTCACGGTAATTATATGTGATGGCACCAGACAAAAATCAGAGATCGAGGTGAGCTTCGTGCCTGGTGCGGAAACGGGTCATCGATGAGTATTCTGTTCGTGATAACTGTCAACGTACAGCGACAGCAACAGGTAAAGTCTACTACCGGGTCAGATCTCAGAACAAATGAAGGTAGATCCATGTAAGAGAGAGGTGGTCAACTCACGCCTTGGTGTGCATATACGCAGACGCGATACCAATTTATTTTTCTATCCTGTTCAAAGTCTGCATCTGAGGACCTAACACCAAAGCAGGCAGGGCATTCAGGAAGGAGGAAGAATTAGTTGGAGAACAGGTCCATGTCCGTCAAGTTGACCTAGTTAGTTATCTGCATTCATGATGCATGCATATATAACGGAACGATGAGAGGCTTCCGTGATTCCTAGCTTGCATTGATTTGAATCTCGACATAACAGGGTAAGTACTCAAGACCATAATGCAGACACAGACATCCTGACTGCGACAGATCAAAGCACATGAAGCATAGAGACTGCAATAGTACTCCTCCTTCTCAAAATATAAGTCGTCTAAGAGTAATAGTTAAATCTTACTAACTTTGACTAAACATTTAGGAAAAAATTCCATATCTACAATATTGAATCGATACATTGAGAAAATATGTTATGGCGAATCTATTGATATTAATTTAGTATTGTAAATTTTTATACTTTTTTATAAAAACTTGGTTAAAGCTAAAAGAAGGTGACTTTTAACTAACCTTAGGCGCCTTATATTTTAAGATATGTTAAATTTGTTGCCCAAAAAGGAAATATAAATGTGAGTAAATAAATGAGATGATCAAGGAAAAGAAGGCGGTAGGAAAGAGCTAGCTCCGATGTACCTATGTAGCAAAAAAAATTCGAGATGGGGGAATTATCACCCACACAACTTTTTTATTAGATTATTTATAACATTTTATAAGAAGAATTACAAAGATCAAAACGAAGCCACCAAACTAGCGATAACTCGCTAATCCTACAACACGATGAAGGAGTCAATGAATAGAGCAAACACCCTGACAACGCGCATCATCTAAGAGCATCTCTAGCAGATCCCCAAACCGCAACCCGCAAAATCCCATATCCGCCTATCTAGGCCACCCCAAACGCGTTTTGGATTCCAAAAAAGGCCGTGCAGTCCAAACGCACCAAACGCGGCCCACATAACAACATATTCGGGAATATGCTGCTATGCGGGCCGTGTTTGGCGCATCTGGACTGCGCAACCGTTTTTCAGCCCGCAAGCAGAAACCGCAAACGCAGGGTTTATCTGAATTATTCGATAATTCTCAAATGCAGCAACATAATCATGCAAAATAGATTATTCAAAGTACTCAATCATACATGAAACACGGCACCAAAAGAAGATCGAACATCACATCATGAAAGAGGGAAGTGATCACGCGTCACCGTCGCTTGCCGGCGCATCGACATAGCCGCCGCTCGCCGTAGCGTCTCCACCTCCGGCAGTCATCACGGCAGCCATGGCAGCGCGTGCAGTTTCCCTTCTCCGCGCCAAGATCTTCGTCTTCATGAGCTTCCACCACTCAAGGGTCTCCTCATCCATGGCCACCGGGTTCATCAACATAGTGGCATTCTCCGTCGCGATAAGCTCCGCCATGGCACGGTGCTCCTCGGCGCGTGCTCTCTTCTCCTTAATATCGGCCTTGCGCTTTGCATCCTCCCGGAGTGTCGCCCATTTTTCATCTTTCTCCCTTGCCTTCACCTCCATCATCTCCTTCTTGGCCATCAAAGTCTTGATCATCATCGCCTCTTTGGATTTCACCATCACATCGATCTTGAGAGACAATGAAGTGGCCTCTCCTTGCCTCTTGATCTTCTCCTTGGTCGCCTTGCATCCATCCGGCCTCTTGTCCTTGTTCTTCTTTTTTCTCAAGCACGTCATCCTCCTCCTCCGCCTCATCCAACTGGATGAGCTTGTGCTTCGGCCGTGGCGCCTCTTGTTCCCTCAACTTCCATTTCGGATTGTGCTCAAGAAGTGCATAGCAATGAGCGAACTTGAACAGTACATGCTTCAAACCCGGCATCTCCCGGAACCTTTGCTGCCCAATAGCTTCCCAATCGCCGGTGTTGGTGCCGCTCGGTAGCGCATTCCTCACTCCCTCGATGCAACCTGACCACCGGCTGCACGCCATCTTGATGGTGTCCCATCGGCCTTGGAGTGAGCAGTAGGAGCATGTCGGAGTAGTAGAGAGAGGCGGCATCAATTGGAAGAATTTATCCTCGATGCGTTGCCAATACCTCTTTCCGGTTTGGTCGGTGCTGGTTGATGACGCGTGATGCACACGTCCGTTGGGAACCCCAAGAGGAAGGTGTGATGCGCACAGTAGCAAGTTTTCCCTCAGAAAGAAATCAAGGTTATCGAACCAGTAGGAGTCAATGACCACGTGAAGGTTGTTGGTGGAGGAGTAGTGCGGCACAACACCAGTGATTCCGGCGCCAACGTGAAACCTGCACAACACAATCAAAATACTTTGCCCCAACGTATGAGGTTGTCAATCTCACCGGCTTGCTGAAAACAAAGGATTAAACGTATGGTGTGGAAAATGATGTTTGTTTGCGAAGAACAACAAAGAACAGAGATTGTAGATTGTATTTCAGATGTAAAAGAATGGACCGGGGTCCACAGTTCACTAGTGGTGTCTCTCCAATAAGATAAATAACATGCTGGGTGAACAAATTACAGGTGGGCAATTGACAAATAAAGATTCAATACATATCATGATGATCACTATGAGATTTAATCGGGGCATTACGACAAAGAACATAGACCGCCATCCAGATGCATCTATGCCTAAATAGTCCACCTTCAGGTTAGCATCCGCACCTTCCAGATTAAGTTGCAAACAATGACAATTGCATTAAGTATGGTGCGTAATGTAATCAACACAAATATCCTTAGACAAAGCATTGATGTTTTATCCCTAGTAGCAACAGACATCCACAACCTTAGAACTTTCTGTCACTGTCCCATTCAATGGAGGCATGAACCCACTATCGAGCATAAATACTCCCTCTTGGAGTTACAAGTATCAACTTGGCCAGAGCCTCTACTAGCAACGGAGAGCATGCAAGAACATAAACAACACATATATGATAGATTGATAATCAACTTGACATAATATTCTATAGGGATTTCTATTTTCGTGCCCCTGGTTCGTTAGTTGTACTCAGTTTTCTCCAGTCCCTTAGTTTTCCTCGCCTCCCTCTAGTTTGAAACACGCACAAGTGGAACGGCCGGTAGCCGTCAGGTCGAGGCCTTGACCGTTAGTCTGACCGGGTGGGGCCGACAGGGCAGCTCCTCCCGACCGTCTCGTGCTGACGGGTAGGGTCGAGACACGTCGGAGCAGCCATCCATTTATCGCTGACGTGTGGGCCATTTTATTTTTCATGATTTTATATGTGGTGCCAATGACAAATGGGGCCGCTCTATGCTGCCGCAGCCAATGACCCGGTCGATATTTTTCAGAAAAGACATATATTGCCGCCTGTAGCTGCCGCAGCCAATGACCAGGGGTCGTCTATTTATTTAGGGAAACTCATATATTGCCGCTCTGTGGGGCTCTCCAGCCAATGACCGTCGATATTTTTCAGAAAAGACATATATTGCCGCCCTGCCGCAGCAATTGACTGGGGTCGTCTATTTATTAAGAGAAACTCATATATTGCCGTCGGGGCCTCCGCAGCCAATGAGGGGTCGTCTATTTTTCAGGAAAAGACATATATTGCCGCTTTGTGGGCTGCCGCCAATGACCGGTGTCGTCTATTTATTTAGAGAAACTCATATATTGCCGCTCTGGGCCTGCAGCCAATGACCATGGGGTTCTATTTTTCAGAAAAGACATATATTGCCGCTCTGGGGCTGCCGCATGATGGGGTTTCTATTTATTTAGAGAGAAAAATCATATATTGCCGCTCCGATATATGTCTTTAGAGAATATCATAGAGAGAAGCAACAAGTTCGCTAATTAATATTTTAAGCTAGATCGGAGAAGCGCTGGCAGCTCGTTTCCCACCGTCGGACGGAGCAGCCATCGCCGGCGCTTCGCGCCGCCGGCTTGTCCCGGCGGCGGGACGAACTGCGCGCACGTCAACCACGGCTCCATTTGTTTCGTCCGCACGCATTGTACCCACCGCAGAAAGTCCGCCGCAAGCATCCGCCGCCCACGACGACCGGGATTTGTTCCGCGCACCAATTGGCATAGCTTGGTAAGACCTCCGCTTCCTCCCCCCCCCTAATCGATTCGGTTCCCGTAATTTATTGGAGTTTGCAACGAAATAGTCCTCAATGTCTCGTCAGCGGGTACACCGGCGAGGGTGGGGATTCGATCATGTCGTGGCCACGTTCTACTTCTCCTACCTCGTCGGAAGTGCAGGTATATAGCTCTCTGTACTATCGTTGAATTTGAAGTTCCGCCATGGCTTGTTGGGGTGATTTCAGTTTCTTTTTTCCATTATTGTTACAGTTAGCCAGGCAAGCCGATGATCCATGGTACATTGCATACCAAGATGAATCAACCCAGTGGTGTAGCCGAGGATGGATTTGGAGGAGAGGGTGGCCAATTTAGGTGATGAATTGGCCCGTAAAACCTGATGATATTCGAGCTGAAGCGTATTGTGGAGGAAGAAAAGAAGAATTCAGAGCTTATTCGCAAGGAGAAGTTGAGAGTTGAGACAGATCTTGCCGTATTTGATCAAGTGGTAGAAAATCTAGAACATGAACTTAAAGATGGGAGAGGAGAAAAGTAGATTCATCTGTGCAGTTTTATTAGGTGTCATCCCTGTCCTAGCAGTTATGTGGTTCTGGTAGACGATTTAGTATAGAATTGTTATTCAGTAGATGGCTCTAACCACTGTATTTTGTTGTGGCTCTAAGCACTGTATTTCGGTGTACAATTTCCTACTTGTGCTAAGTAATGCGCACGATAATTTTAGCATGCATGAACATTTTATAAAAGTGAAGGGATCCCAAAAGTGAATGCATGTACTAGCCTCCGGATCAAATACATATCAATATCTTCCCAATCAAGTTGGGATAGAATTCAAATCATACATACGGATGTACATGGACACATCAAGAACGTGAAGACGCTTTTTTTGAGACGGAGGTAGTAGTTCGAACAATTTTATCCCATTTGGAAATTGAAAAATACAAATTTATAATAATTTATCCCAATTTTGGCGTCGAACACGGCGCAGGATTGGCAAGAAAGGCCGGGATGACGGGCGGCTGAGGTGGTCATCTGCGCCATCAAACGTTGAAGCGATGTTATCGGCGATGACTTCAATGTTCGTGGCATCGATGACCAGTGTCGGATCTGCGGAGGGCTGGATCGGCGGCTTTGCAGCGCGGTTGTAGACGATGGCTTCAATCGTCTTGGCATCGATTCGCACTCTCGGCACCGGAAGTGAGACATCAACAGCTGGTCTGCGCAAGCGATGTTGTAGGCGATGGCTTCAATGTTCGTGGCATCGATGACCACGGCACGGCCGCCGTCTTGGTGTTCTTCATCATTCAACAGATCTGAGAATAGAATCGAAAGTGAGACAGAGAGAGACATTTCAACTTTCGACGGTTAGATCCTCACGGCACTCTTAGATCCACGGCGCACGCACGGTTAGATGCACCGCCGCACGCAGTTAGATCCGCGCCGCGCACGCGCCCACGGTTAGATCTGCGCCGCGCAGGCCGCACGCACGGTTAGATCCGCGCGCCGCACGCACGGTTAGATCCGCGCCCGCACGCAGTTAGATCCGCCCGCACGCCACCGCAAGCACGGTTAGATCCGCCGCCGCACGCCACCGCAGCACGGTTAGATCCGCGCCGCACGCCGCCGCATACGGTTAGAGAGAGGAGGATGCGACTGGAATATGCGACTGCCAGGGTTGGTAGGTATGTGCTGCTCTTGTCTCCGTATGCGTCCATCGTGGTCCAGATACGGCCGTCCGATCATAAATGATCGAACGGTGCAAGCGTTCGTTGAGCTTTCATCCAACCAAGATCCGTGTGACATACATCTCGACCAATCAGAGATCAGCCAGTGAGTACAAGTTAGGAAAACTGAGTAGAACCGAGAGGGAAAAGTGAGGAAATGTTTATCGGAAGGGCAAAACGAGTATGACTGAGTAAGACAAGTGGGCCGGAAAACTGAGTAACACTAAGTAAAACAGGGGCACCCAAATAATAAACGGACTAAGGGAAATTGAAGCTTTTGGCATAAAAATTGTAAAATTGTGTTATTTGAACAATATATTACATTTTGGCCGACTAGATATTGTTTGCAACTCAAAGATACACAAGTGTGACGAATTTGGACTCATTTGGACAAAGTTTGTAAGCATAGTGGGTATTTGGGAGGTGTATTGAGCAGAAAGCCCTGCATCTTCATATCTAGTAGCTCATGGACTAGGAAGTGGTTTTGAAGCTTTTGGCATAAAAACTTCATATCTCTATATTTCCTTTTCCATTATTATTTCTCTAGGTTGTAGGTAACATAACAAGGCTCCATGGGAAGGTTCCACCATGTTTTGAATTATTTTGAATTGAACCCTAAAATGTTAAAACCCTAAAACCCTAAAACCCTAAAACCCTAAAATGATAAATGTGGCTTAAATGTGGCATACAAATTGTTCATACAAATTCAAATTGTTCAACACAAAGGCATCCCAATACAAATTGTTCAACACAAAGGGATCCCCAATACAAAGGGAACCACAATACAAATTGTTCATACAAATTCAAATTGTTCAACACAAAGGCATCCCCAATACAAATTGTTCAACACAAAGGGATCCCCAATACAAAGGGAACCCCAATACAAATTGTTCATACAAATTCAAATTAGTTGTTCAGAATAAAATCTTTTCTTGCTCTGTGACTCGCTGTCACCACCTTACTCCGGGTAACCCTACCAGGGATATTACCGGTGTCTACCTTCCTTTTGCCCTCTTTCTTGTTTTCTTCTTCTGCTTCTTTTTCTTCTGCCATGAGCTCTTCGAAGTGTGCATCACACATGGCCTTACAACTATCGAGGCAATCTCGATAATACTGTTCACTCTCCTCTGGACTCATCGTTTGAAGCCTTTCTACATCCATCCTCCCTCTGCTCTCGATCCATCGGTTCAATCTCCTCATGTTGAACTGCTGCTTCAATCTCTCTGCATTTGCTGCTTCAATCTCCTCATGTTGAATGCTGCTTCAATCTCCTCTGCATTTGTGCTTCAATCTCCTCATGTTGAAGCTGCTTCAATCTCAAGTTGAATTGTTGCTTCATTCTCCTCTGCATTTTCTGCTCCCGCCTGATCTTCCATTCCAAAAGCGGATCAACTCCATTTTTACAAAGCCTAGCAATGTGTCCAGGGATTCCACAACGTTTGCACTTACGTTTTCGAATCGGTGCACCACCCTCTGCACTAGCTCGATCCTATTCTTCCTCGGCCTACTGCCGGTCTAGTCAATACTGGAGAGTACAGTTTGAAGCCCGGATCGACTTTCATCCATTGGTCTTTTCCCAACAAGGTAGGAACATTCATAGCATATGCAGCCCTAAATTTTGCAACAGAGAAATACTCTGACACATACTGATCAACTTCACCATCTTCACCCCCTATAACACTCATGAAAAACAATGCGTGTATGCAGGGTATCCCACGGATCTGCCATCCCCTACAATGGCATGTCCTATCAACCAAACTCACTGGATACCTCCACTGCATGTTTTTACTGTCGTGTAGGTTACCTCAGCCTCCATTCCTTTTCTGACGCATTGCATCCTCAATTGTTTTGCCCTCTCATGCAAAGACTTAATCAAAGATGGGAGCATGAGATGGCCAACATAATTTGTGGATGCAATTCTTTGACGCAGATCGATCTTTATCATGATCATCTGCCTAATCTTATCAAATATTTGCCACAGCATAAGCCCTTTCAATGACTTGACCTTTGAGTTGAAACTCTTCGCAAGGTTACTTGTTACATAGTCTACCTTGCAAATTTCATTGAATTGGCTTCTTGACCACACCCTACCATGATGTTCATCCAAGTACTCCTTCACCCCAGGTTTTTGTTTATACAACACATCCAAATGAAACTTATGCTTCCTAGAGCTGCATGTGTATGAAGCTGGCCATAGGTTGTCAGTAAAAACTTTACCCTTGAATTTCTTTGTAAAATTGTACCAAGTGTCGCATACATTCCCTATGCTCCACCAGGGAATACTGCTTATACCGCACTCTCCAAACCTTTGCAAGCGTCTGTGTGGATAACAAGTCCCGGTGGATGACCTATAAGGTCGCAAGTTCTGCAGAAACCAAGTCCAACTTTCCTCCGACTCAACCTCCAAAACTCCATAAGCAACAGGGAACATCCAATTATGTCCATCAATGCAGTAGCAGAACTAGCTGTCCTTTAAACCTACCATGAAGAGCTGATGCATCCACGGCCAAATAAGGCCTGCAACCGTCCAAAAGCCTTTCCAGCAAGCTTTGAAACAAACAAAAGCCCTTCTAAAACATTCCTTGTGCATTACCTTCCCGCTTTTCAATTTGTAGGGAACTGTATGCTTGTCTATTGCTACAACACTGCCTGGACTAGCCATCTCCACTTCAGCTTTGAAAGTGTAAAGCAAGAAAGCTTTCATTCCATGGACCATTGATCTTGTCAAGAGCCATTTCCTTTGCATAGAACATCCTCATGTAAGGTACTTTCATCCCTTTATACTTCTCAGCCACCTTTTTCTGAGTGCCGTTGGACCAAGTGAAGGAGTTTCTCTCGCCAATCTAGGATTATATCTGCCAACCACCTAGTCTTCGCTAGCTTTGTTTTCAGGTCTGGCTCTCCCCCTAGAGGTGGACACCTATGGATCTCCTTATTAACCTTTATCTGAAACATAATGATAAGGGATGTCGGTAATAGATAACAAATTTTACACCGTGATCTAAATACACAACTGGTTGGCGTAGTACTGAACCAAGCTGCTTCGCATTGTGGATGCATGCGGCCTAAACCTACACCTTGGGTATGGGCATTTAATTGTGAACCTACCCGGCTCACTTTTAATAACCTCATAATTATTCTTAGTGAGAATGTGATATGTAGTAATTGCATTACGGCAGTCCATCATCGTTTGAAACACGGTGCCTTTTGCAAGCTGAGGATCCTCCCTGTTCCACTCAATTGTTGGCAAGTCTTCACCTTCGTAATCGGCTAAAACGAGGCTGTCATCGTTCTCATTCTTCTCTTCATCATCAGTCTCATCAAATCTGGCACCAAAAGCAATATCTTCCATGTATTGATCCTCCATTGCATGCTTACGATCTACCAATTCAGAAACATTAACTCATCCTCATCATCTTCAGGAGACTGATCCCCAATCTGCATCGTCCTCCACATTGACCACAGGAACGATCGCTACCACTCGCACGGGGACAGATGGTGCTGTTGTGGACCTACAAGGATCACAGCGCACACTATTAGCAGAGGCAGCAGTAGAGAGACATGATGCCCGACCACCGATGATGCGGCCCCTGTCCACATGGACACATTTTACCGAAATGGCAAGAAGCATTCAAAGCAAAAGAATTCCCATCATCGTCGGAAATTAGTGGAACCAATCTTCGCTCCGTTTGTTGAAATATTCGAAATGAACTGCATCGCGAGGGCTCCAGGGGTACTTATCGAAGATGTTAGCTTTCAAATCCCTTAACGAGATGGTGGTTGCAACCACCGCAGGGAAGTAAAACCCATTCATTTCGCGTTTAGAATCAGGCGTAAAGCTAGAATCCAGCCTAACCACCAGCCGAAAAGCCAGCGCTGGATCAATCCTATTCGAAAAGCAACGCAGATTAGTTGAGCAACAACGGCGCTCAAAAACTACCTCTGTTAATTCACATAGGCGACGATGCTTACCCGATGGAATCCATGTTAGATCCCTCCGATTCCCAATCTTCTCCGCACGACGGGAAGAGTCGGTACATCAGACGGATATACAAACTCTACCGCGACAGGGTAGATCTAGATCTGGTGGAGGCGGATCCTCTCCGCCTCCCGGGGGTGGTGGTGGGGCGGCTCGGCGGCGACGACGCCATAAGGTAGGAGGGCAGGGCGGCGTGGCGGCGGAGGCGTGAGCTCCAGTATCGGGCGGAGTGGAAAGCTTTGGGTGAGCTCCTCGAGTCAACAGTCAACATAGTTCGAAAGAAACGGTCAATTCAACACCAACGCGGCTCCCTAGCCGTCCTGCGGTGAAGGCCTCGACCAGACGGCAACCCTCCCGTCCGAGCGTCTGCGACGGGTTTCAAACTAGAGGGAGGGAAAACTGAGGAAAAACTAAGGGGCTGGGAAAACTGAGTACAACTAACGAACCAGGGGCACGAAAATAGAAATCCCTATTCTATATTCATCGGATCCCGCCAAACACAACATGTAGCATTACAAATAGATGATCTTGATCATGTTAGGCAGCTCACAAGATCTAAACATGATAGCACAAGAGGAGAAGACAACCATCTAGCTACTATGGACCCATAGTCCAATGATGAACTACTCACGCATCAATCCGGAGGCGGGCATGGTGATGTAGAGCCCTCCGGTGATGATTCCCCTCTCCGGAGGTGCCGGAGGCAATCTCCGAATCCCCGAGATGGGATTGGCGGCGCGGCGTCTGGAACTTTTTCCGTATCGTGGCTCTCGGTAATAGGGTTTTCACGAGAGAGGGTATAAGTAGGCGGAAGGCAGGGTGGAGGCACGAGGGCCCCACACCATAGGGCAGCGCGGGCCCCACCGGCCGCGCATGGTGTGGGCGCCTCGTCCCCCACCTCGTATGCTCTTCGGTCTTCGGAAGGTCCGTGGAAAAATAAGACCGGGCGTTGATTTCGTCCAATTTAGAATATTTCCTTTGTAGGATTTGAAACCAAAAGCAGAAAAAAGAATGGCGCTTCGGCATCTTGTTAATAGGTTAGTGCCGGAAAATGCATAATAATGATGTAAAGTATGTATAAAACATGTGAGTATTGTCATAAAACTAGCATGGAACATAAGAAATTATAGATACGTTGGAGACGTATCAAGCATCCCAAGCTTAGTTCCTACTCGTCGAGTAGGTAAACGATAACAACAATAATTTTTGAAGTGACATGCTACCAACATAACCTTGATCAACATTATTGTAAAGCATATGAAGTGAATGGAGTGATTCAAAGCAATAGATTGCTAACAAAAAGATAATGACTAAACAACTGAATCATATAGCAAAACTTTTCATGAATAGTACTTTCAAGACAAGTATCAAAAGACTTGCATAAGAGCTAACTCATAAAGCAATAGATTCAAAGTAGAAGGCATTGAAGCAACACAAAGGATGATTAAGTTTCAGTAATTGCTTTCAACTTGTAACATGTATATCTCATGGATAACTGTCAACATAGAGTAATATAACAAGTGCAATAAGTAATCATGTAAGAATCAATGCACACAGTTGACACAAGTAGTTGCTTCCAAGATAGAAAGAAGTAGGTAAACTGACTCAACATAAAGTAAAGGAATGGCCCTTCGCATAGGGAAGCATGGATTACTATTTTTGTGCTAGAGCTTTTATTTTGAAAACATAGAAACAATTTTGTCAACGGTAGTAATAATTCATATGTGTTATGCATAATACTTCCTACAAGTTGCAAGCCTCATGCATCGAATACCAATAGTGCCCGCACCTTGTCCTAATTAGCTTGGATTTACATGGATTATCATTGCATAACATATGTTTCAACCAAGTGTCACAAAGGGGTACCTCTATGCCGCCTGTACAAAGGTCCAAGGAGATAAATCGCATTTGATTTCTCGTTTTTGAATAATCTCAACTTAGGACATCCATACCGGGACAACATAGAAAACAGATAATGGACTCCTCTTTAATGCATAAGCATTCAACAGATAATATTCTCATAAGAGATTGAGGATGAATGTCCAAACTAAAAACTTCCACCATGACACATGGCTTTGGTTAGCGGCCCAATGTTCTCCTCTAACATATGCATACTCAAACCATTTGATCATGATAAATCACCCTTACTTCAGACAAGACGAACATGTTGATGGCGTCCCCAGAAACATGGTTACCGCTCAACAAGCAACTTATAAGAACTAAGATACATAGCTACATATTCATCACCACAATAGTTTTTAAGCTATTTTCCCATGAGCTATATATTGCAAAGATAAAGCAATGCAATTTTAAAGGTAGCACTCAAGTAATTTACTTTGGAATGGCAGAAAAATACCACATAGTAGGTAGATATGACGGACACAAATGGCATGGGTTTTGGCTCAAGGTGTTTGGATGCACGAGAAGCATTTCCTCTCAGTACAAGGCTTTGGGCTAGCAAGGTTGTTTGAAGCAAACACAAGTATGAAGGTACAGCAAAACTTACACAAAAACATATTGCAAGCATTATAAGACTCTACACTGTCTTCCTTGTTGTTCAAACACTTTTACCATAAAATATCTAGACCTTAGAGAGACCAATCATGCAAACCAAATTTCAACAAGCTCTACGGTAGTTCTCCACTAATATATTAAACTACATGATGCAAGAGCTTAAGCATGATCTACGAGAGCTCAAAACAATTGCCAAGTATCAAGTTATTCAAAACCATATGAAGCATTTTTTGATTCCAACCAAATAGCAATCAACGAAGCAATTTTCGGCCTTCGCCATGAACATTAAAGCATAACTAAGAACACTAGTGTTCAAATGAAAAAGCGGAGCGTAATATCTCCAATACAAGGATGGTGGGATCCAACTTTATTCAAACCAACACAAAAACAAAAGCAAACAGACGCTCCAAGTAAAGAACATAAGATGTGATGGAATAAAAATATAGTTTCACTAGAAGTGACCTGATAAGTTGTCGATGAAGAAGGGGATGCCTTGGGCATCCCTAAGCTTAGATGCTTGAGTCTTCTTAAAATATGCAGGGATGAACCACCGGGGCATCCCCAAGCTTAGACTTTTCACTCTTCTTGATCATATTGTATCATCCTCTTCTCTTGACCCTTGAAAACTTCCTCCACTCCAAACTTAAAGCAAACTCATTAGAGGGTTAGTGCATAATCAAAATTTCACATATTCAGAGGTGACATAATCATTCTTAACACTTCTGGACATTGCACAAAGCTACTGAAAGTTAATAGAACAAAGAAATCCATTCAATATAGCAAAAGAGGCAATGCAAAATAAAATGCAGAATCTATCCAAACAGTATAGTCCGTAAAGACGAATTTTTCAGAGGCACTTAACTTGCTCAGACGGAAAAACTCAAAACTAATGAAAGTTGCGTACATATCTGAGGATCACGCACGTAAATTGGCAGATTTTTTTTGATTTTCAACAGAGAGATCTACGCAAATTCGTGACAGACAGCAAATCTGTTTCTGCAGTAATCCAAATCTAGTATCAACTTTACCATAGAGACTTTACTTGGCACAAAAACATGATAAGGAGAGGTTGCTACAGTAGTAACAACTTCCAAGACTCAACAATACAGTAGTAAAATAAAAACATGGGTTATCTCCTAAGAAGTGCTTTTCTATAACGCCTTTCAGCTAGGCGCAGAAAGTGCAAATCAAGTAACATCAAGAGACGAAGCATCAACAGAGGTGTTTGGAGTTTTCTCTACTATGCATTGTATCTTATCTATGTAAGGAACTCCTTTTTCAATACCTTTAGGCTTACTATCCTCCTCAAATAAATTTTCAGGAACAATGCAATCAAAATTCTTTTCTAATGCCTCATGCATTCCTATGAGTTGATGCGCGTAGATGTACACGTCCGTTGGGAACCCCAAGAGGAAGGTGTGATGCGCACATCAGCAAGTTTTCCCTCAGTAAGAAACCAAGGTTATCGAACCAGGAGCCAAGAAGCACGTGAAGGTTGTTGGTGGAGGAATGTAGTGGCGCAACACCAGTGAAACGGCGCCAACGTGGAACCTGCACAACACAATCAAAGTACTTTGCCCAACGTAACAGTGAGGTTGTCAATCTCACCGGCTTGCTGAAAACAAAGGATTAAGCGTATCGAGTGGAAGATGGTGTTTGTTTGCAAAGAACGAAAAACAGTAGAATGTATTCAGATGTAAAAGAATGGACCGGGGTCCACAGTTCACTAGAGGTGTCTCTCCAATAAGATAACTAACATGCTGGGTGAACAAATTACAAAGGGCAATTGACAAATAAAGATTCAATACATATCAATGATGATTACTATGTGATTTAATCAGGGCATTACGACAAAGTACATAGACCGCTATCCATCATGCATCTATGCCTAAATAATCCACCTTCGTTATCATCCGAACCCCTTCCAGTATTAAGTTGTAAACAACAGATAATTACATTAAGTATGGCGCGTAATGTAATCAACAAAAATATCCTTAGACAAAGCATCAATGTTTTATCCCTAGTAGCAACAGCACATCCACAACCTTAGAACTTTCTGTCACTTCCCAGATTAAATGGAGGCATGAACCCACTATCGAGCATAATTACTCCCTCTTGGAGTTACAAGTATCAACTTGGCCGAGCCTCTACTAGCAACGGAGAGCATGCAAGAACATAAACAACACATATATGATAGATTGATAATCAACTTAACATAATATTCTATATTCATCTGATCCCACCAAACACAACATGTAGCATTACAAATAGATGACCTTGATCATGTTAGGCAGCTCACAAGATCTATAACAATGATAGCACAAGCGGAGAAGACAACCATCTAGCTACTGCTATGGACCCATAGTCCAAGGATGAACTACTCACGCATCAATCCGGAGGCGGGCATGATGATGTAGAGCCCCTCCGGTGATGATTCCCCCTCCGGCAGGGTGGGAGGCGATCTCCTGAATCCCCGAGATGGGATTCGCGACGGCGGCGTCTCTGGAAGGTTTTCGTATCGTGGCTCTCGTACGGGGTTTCGCGACGAGGCTTTAAGTAGGCGGAAGGGTAGGTCGGTGGGCGACGCGAGGGCCAGACAACAGGCCGCGCGGCCGGGCCCAGGCCGCGCCGCCTTGGTGTCTGCTACCTCGTGGCCCCACTCGCTCCCTTCGGTCTTGGAAGCTTCGTGTAAAAATAGGCCCCCGGGCGTTGATTTCGTCCAATTCGAGAATATTTCCTTACTAGGATTTCTGAAACCAAAAACAGAAAACAGCAACGGGCACTTCGGCATCTTGTTAATAGGTTAGTGCCGGAAAATGTATAATAATGCTGTAAAGTATGTATAAAACATTCAAGTATTGTAATAAAAGTAGCATGGAACATAAGAAATTATAGATACGTTTGCGACGTATCATGAGTTTATAAGGTATTGGTATTCTAATCTCCCCCTCACAATTGGCTTTATTAGTGTATCTTAGCCTATCTTTTTCCTTCCTTTCAAGGATATTTGCAAAATTGGTACGCAAGCCTAGCATCTTATGTCGAATAAAAACTTTCCTAGCTTCTCTAGCTACATCACCAAATTCTCTAAGAAGGGTTTCTAAAACAAAATCTTTCTTTTCTCCTTCTTCCATATCACCGAGTGTAAAGAAACATATGTTGCATTATTGGATTGAGATTAACAAATCTAGCTTCCAACATGTGCACTAAAGAGGCAGTAGCAATTTCATAATTAGGAGCAAGTTCTACCAAGGATCTATCTTCAAAATCTTCAGCCTTACTAACATGAGTGAAAAATTCTTCTATATTATCTTTTCCAATGATAGACCCACTACGTACCGATATATCTTTCAAAGTAAACTTAGGATGAAGCATGATGAAATAAACAAAAAGTAAATAAAATAAATGCAAGTAACTAATTTTTTTGTGTTTTTGATATAAAGCAAGCAAGATAGAAAATAAAGCAACTATTTTTGTGTGTTTTTAATATGAAGCAAACAAGACAGTAAATAAAATAAAGTAAAGCAAGACAAAAACAAAGTAAAGAGATTGGATGTGGAAGGCTCCCCTTGCAGCGTGTCTTGATCTCCCCGGCAACGGCGCTAGAAAACAGTCTTGATGGCGCGTGATGCACACGTCCGTTGGGAACCCCAAGAAAAAGGTGTGATGCGCACAGCAACAGGTTTTCCTTCAGAAAGAAACCAAGGTTATCGAACCAGTAGGAGTCAAGGACCACGTGAAGGTTGTTGGTGGAGGAGTGTAGGCGCAACACCAGGATTCCGGCGCCAACGTGGAACCTACACAACACAATCAAAATACTTTGCCCCAACGTAACAGTGAGGTTGTCAATCTCACCGGCTTGCGGAAAACAAAGGATTAAACGTATGGTGTGGAAAATGATGTTTGTTTGCGAAGAACAACAAAGAACAGAGATTGCAGAGATTGTATTTCAGATGTAAAAGAATGGACCGGGGTCCACAGTTCACTAGTGGTGTCTCTCCAATAAGATAAATAACATGGGTGAACAAATTACAGGTGGGCAATTGACAAATAAAGATTCAATACATATCATGATGATCACTATGAGATTTAATCAGGGCGACAAAGAACATAGACCGCCATCCAGCATGCATCTATGCCTAAATAGTCCACCTTCGGTTAGCATCCGCACCCCTTCCGTATTAAGTTGCAAACAACAGACAATTGCATTAAGTATGGTGCGTAATGTAATCAACACAAATATCCTTAGACAAAGCATTGATGTTTTATCCCTAGTAGCAACAGCACATCCACAACCTTAGAACTTTCTGTCACTGTCCCAGATTCAATGGAGACATGAACCCACTATCGAGCATAAATACTCCCTCTTGGAGTTTCAAGTATCAACTTGGCCAGCCTCTACTAGCAACGAAGAGCATGCAAGAACATAAACAACACATATATGATAGATTGATAATCAACTTGACATAATATTCTATATTCATCGGATCCGCCAAACACAACATGTAGCATTACAAATAGATGATCTTGATCATGTTAGGCAGCTCACAAGATCTAAACATGATAGCACAAGAGGAGAAGACAACCATCTAGCTACTGCTATGGACCCATAGTCCAAGGATGAACTACTCACGCATCAATCCGGAGGCGGGCATGGTGATGTAGAGCCTCCGGTGATGATTCCCCTCTCCGGCAGGGTGCCGAGGCGATCTCCTGAATCCCCGAGATGGGATTGGCGGCGGCGGCGTCTCTGGAACTTTTTCCGTATCGTGGCTCTCGGTAATAGGGTTTTCGCGACAGAGGGTATAAGTAGGCGGAAGGGCAGGGTTGGTGGAGGCACGAGGGCCCCACACCATAAGGCAGCGCGGGCCCCACCCTGGCCGTGCGGCCCTGTGGTGTGGGCGCCTTGTCGCCCCACCTCGTATGCTCTTCGGTCTTCTGGAAGCTCCGTGGAAAAATAAGACCCTGGGCGTTGATTTCGTCCAATTCCGAGAATATTTCCTTTGTAGGATTTCTTAAACCAAAAACAGCAAAACAACAACTGGCGCTTCGGCATCTTGTTAATAGGTTAGTGCCGGAAAATGCATAATAATGATGTAAAGTATGTATAAAACATGTGAGTATTGTCATAAAAGTAGCATGGAACATAAGAAATTATAGATACGTTGGTGACGTATCACCGGTCACGGCATCCATCGAAAACGCCTCCCAAGCACGGATCAAGATCACGTCTTCAAACTCGGTGTAGTTGCCGGTCTGGATCGCTCTCCCCTTCGCCTTGGCCACCGCCCCATCGAACGCCCCCTCCTCGATCTCTTCCAATTCATCTTCTCCCTCGCCGCCGACGTCTTCTTCCTCCTCAAACTTCTCCCCTTCGAGCCCCTCCCCCAATCCGTCATTGTAGTCACCGTAGTCCGCAAGCGGCGGCGTGTCGATGTCCACATCAGCATCGTTGAGCATGCCAACGTACAACTCCGGCGCATCATCAACCGCGGGACTTTCATCGACCACCTTGCGCGCATTGGCCGACTCCGGAGGTGTAGGCACCAACGCCGCAGTCAAGGCAGCCACCGACGCCATCTTGGCCGCCGGTGGCTTCTTCGCAACCTTCTTTGGAGACGGTTTCTTCGGCGTCGGCGCCGTGGCCGCCACCTTGCTGCTCAGCCACTTCACCCGCTTGGCTGGGACAGCAGGGTCAATTGCAGCGGGGAGCGCCGGGCTAGCGGGAGGCGCGGGGACGACTTCATGCCCCATCCGCTTCCGCTTTCCGGCCGCTGCAGCAGAGGAGGCGCGGCGATGACGGCGGGGTCGGTGGTGGCTTCCGTGGAGGCGCTAGATGCAGCTGCTCCGCCCGGTGCAGCCTTGCCCGTGAGCGGCGGAGGGGCGGCTGCGTCCATGTCGGCGCGGTCGCGGAGGCTTCGATGGCCGGAGATGGGCGGGGGAGGCGGAATCGGGCGCGGCGGGTGGAGTGGAAGCGGGAAAGGGACGAGCTGAAACTTCCTACGCGCCAAGGGGGGGAAATGGATGGAGGCCGGCCTCACACAACCCCTCCGACTCGGGAACTTGGAGGGCGCACGACGCAAATCGGGGCGGCCCGGAATTTTTTTTTTGGAAATGGTTGTCCGATGCGGGATCTGGACGGCGCGTTTTTTGCCCTCCGAACCGGAAATCGGCGGTTATTATGCGGATGTGGTCGGATGGGGGATCTGCTAGAGATGCTCTAAAAACCAAAGGCCTTGACAAGTCGCCCAATGACGATCAAGTGGCACAACCGGTCCAGCAGACCCTCAGCGTGTACCATCATACACGCTCAAGAAGTCCTTGCCGTCACCGTCTTTCGCATACCCACCTTCAGGAGAGATGAATGCAATGACCTTGCGAGGCCTGCCACCATGACGCCATATAGCTCTACCACCCTGCGCACGTCGAACATGACGTATCCGACGTTGAGACCCCGCTGCACCACGTTGCTGAGACTCGCCATCTTCAACATGAAAGAAAAACGTCGCTCCACCTCAGGACCCCTCCAACTTGCATCTGCTTCATAGACGATGCCCCAAGAGGGAGAACGATGCCGTACGCTGCCATCGTCTGATACGGGATCGAATCTAGGATTTTCCCTGGAGCATTCCGGGCTAGGAGAAAGAAAACAACAACACTCTATTTTTTTTTTGGATAAAGAGAATATATTAATATCAAAACGATATCAATTACACTCAGCCTCTGCAACAACGCACCACCCTAATGACACTACGGATGCACACAGCCAAGCAACTGAATATATGCAGAATTCTAGTAATGAGAGTCTAAGAACTGAAGAATCGCCATGACCGGCCATTTTCAAGCTACAGTTGCATACATCGGCTACTAGAAGCTCCATCAATGGCGCAATGAAATAATAATGCGTCTCCTGTTCTTTGGGGGTGTTGAACTGGATTGATGTACACGGCGCCGGCGGGAGAGGAGAGGTGCCATGTGCATGCACCTGGACTTGTACCCCAGCCACAACATCCGTAGGCCATCTGCCTGCCACCTCTACATACTAGCACTGTCAAGGAAAGTTCCATTTTCTGTGGTCTTCTTATTTCCTTTTCCGAATCCTTCCTTGAACATGAGGCACTTAATTTTGAATCTACCCGGCCTGGCCGTCGATCACTACTACACTATCTCCTTAATTTCAGATAGCGACGCCACATGCAAACGCAGGCAAGCACCACAAAACCGTCACCTCTGATGCATGCTACGTGCCTACTAGCTAGATGCTTCCTCTTATACATATATCAAGATATTTGCTTCTACTCTTAATATTGCCAAATTTTATAGTACTATGTTGACAAAAATATAGTTAGCGAAGAAACAACAATGTCAGCTCGCAAGTGGGTCGCATGGTAGTGATGTTTTTTGACAAGGACGGATAGAAGAATCTTCATCTGAGAGCGTCTATTATTCACGTCTATGTCAATTTTGAACCGAGAGCAGCATGCTTGATGAGCGCACACAATCAATTTTTTTAAATCCCGGTCACATGATTGAATCTCCAGCAAGAATTTTCATCAAATTCAAAGTCATGGGTCGATCATGAGGCTCATGATAGCAATACTAATTAAACAACTATATCTGTTTCATTGGAAGCAGGACATTTTTTTTACAATAAGCTTACAATACCACCGGAATGTGAGTGCAGACTTTTACAGCGCGGCCATCAATGCGCCTTTAAAAAAATCAAAAAATAGGCTCCAAGATTAAAAAAAATTCAAAAAATCCAAGATATAGCCAATGATGTATCCTTCATATTTCAAAAACTTCGAAATTATCAGATTGTATCATTTTCGTATAGCCAAAAATACAAGGCATTAACAAATCCCTTGAGTGACAATCTTTCTTGAAGGCATTGTTGAGGTGAAGCTCTCATCCCTCCACCTAGAAAGGGATCTGCTAATGGTCCCAAGGGATGTGCTAGTGCCTCGTATTTTTGGCCTATCGCACACCGGCAGGTCCACATGCTCGCACCAAATTTTTGGCAGAATGAGGTCGAATATATTGGTAGCTAATAGTTGGAAGATATTTAAAATACGAGATACATGTTACATGAAAATATATTTCATCATAATTCTAACAATATAAATTTTGCATTGTGATCAACGCAAAACGAGAAATTTCTGCATCGTAAGCGCGCCGAACAATGCCCCCATGAGAAAAAAAAAGGCGCTGAGCTCCGCCATTGTCTGATCCGGAGGACCCCTGATCGAGGATGCAAACAGTGCATTGAAAATGCATTCGACAAGGTAACGATGCACCAAATCTAGGGTTTCTTCCGGAACGGCTTGAGCGAGGAGGCAAGCGTTGCATAGACGATGCACCAGATCTAGGGTACGTTTTCTCAAATACTATGCAGTTATATTCCATTTGTAACGCAACGTTCACGGATGCTGGTATAGTGGTATATCTCTAAGTCGCAGTAGCATAATGTCAACTTCATTAGGAAGCTTATGGCCTACCACGTCTCGGATGTCGCATTCACTCGTTGGTTCTTTCAGGATCAATAAGCTCGCTCACTCTAGTGAACTAAATTGCACTACCACTTAATATGGATAAGACAGACCTTTTGTAGAGAAAGAATATATACGAGTGTGTGTTAGCGACGGATTCAGAATTTGAGATTCAGCTAGGTGAGCTTCCTGGCTAGTGCCATAACTGTCAACGTACAATAATAAGTAGTACTATGCTACCTAGAAGAACAGAAGCTGAATTTATCTATGTACGCACGAGAGATCTCGAGAGAGGTTGGTCAATGTATGTGTGGCGGGCATGTATACGCTTGCAGACGCAAGTACTAATCAATTATTCATGCTTGTGGTATCTACAGCTACAGACTGTTCAAAGTTTGCATCTCAGGACCAACACCAAATCAAGCAGGAAGGATATGAAGAAAAAGAATAATAATAGTAAGAAGGAAGGAACACGTATTAGATAGTTGGAGAACAGGTCATGGTCAATCTCCGTCTGACCAACATTTCTCTTTCCATCTAGGTCAATGCTTAACTGAAGGCGCTGATTAAGCGAAGCTCCCGTTCGCGATTCCTTACATTTGTTGATTTGAACGTCACTATTACATATGGTTCTTGGAGTAAGTTGGTCATGCAGATAGGAATGAATCACTTCGACACTTCCATATCTAGAGAAGTGAATCAGATCAAATGTTTGATCAGCTTTATAATCAATGAACGGCAGACATTGCATACATTTTGTTATCTTGACTGAATCAGATCAAAGCAGAGGAATCAAGCATTGAGACTGCAAGTCTGCAACAAGCATGTATCTGGGAGGACCCGGAATCTGAAGAAATAAATACGAGCTGGATGAATGGGCAGCGGATTTGAAGAACTAAAGATGTTATGAGATGAAAGGAAGGAGGCAGGAAAGAGCTCCGGTGGACCGAAACTATGTGGCGATGACAAACTGAAGATATATGAAAAAGACACTCATAAATATATATACATTATATACATAGTACTGATGAGAGCAGCAGAGGAAGACTCGCTCGCCATGAAGGGGCTTTCGAGCTACAATTGCATCCGGGTATATCGGCCACTAGCTAGATAGCTCGGCAGAGCAGGCATCTGGTATTATACTAGTTCCACTTTTGGAGTGGCGTTCAATTGGATTGATGTGGATGGTGCCGGCCGGAGATACCATGAACCTGGACTTGCACCCCGGCCCTAACATCTGCAGATGCACGTAGGCCATCAGCTGCTACTGCAATGCAGCCACGAACCTTCCTCTCTCTTTTTTCATCTCCTGGAAGCTTCCATGGATTAATGCATGGACCTAATGAGCAACAACAAAATAAGAGAGTGTCCAACGTTTGTTTCTCCATGTCCCCTTGTGGTACTTTGCACTGCATTTTTCTATATATGTGGAAAAAAGAAAGACAGGTGCTCTGCCATTTCTGTAACTTTCTCTCTAAAATAGCATTCTTAGTTGGCTGGCTCCAACCAGCATCCCCATTTTATAGCACATTCTTTGATTTATGGTGTAGTAGCTCGATGGTGATGTATATGTCTTAATAACAAAAACATTGGAGATTTGGAGTATTTTAGATGGCATTTTGGACAGCCTTACCACGGTAGTTGCTAGTAGTATGCGATATCTATGGAAAAGATTACGTGTATTTTAAGGAAGGAAGACCATGGGGCTGCTCTCTGCTTTGAGAATTGAGAGCACCACGGAAAATCCCCAAGAAAAAAGAGGATTTCAATATTCAAGGCAGCCGTCAAACAATATGCCTTCCATGTCCATTGACCGTGGCAGCTTGGTCGATCATTCAACGGCTGGTCAATTGGTACAGTACTTGACTAATTCTTTTTTTTTTTTTTTTTTTTTTGACTAATTCTTAGATGCATCGCCGTCAAAGGATCCATGTTCGACGTGCCTAGTACCTATCTAGGTTGGCAGGCACACATGTCCTCCATGCAACGGTACACCTGGACATGGTTTAGTTAAAAATGGAAATGTATGTATTAGTATTTTTGTTACACTATTCAAATTTCTTTTGAAAGAAATGCCTTTTTCTTTGTGTTGAGAATCTCTCATTGTAAGAATAGCCCACTCTAGATATGGATGGAACCACCCTCTTAATCATCCGACATGCTCTTGTTGGTTCTCATTGCCATATTATTTGACAAATGAGCATGACACTTTTACATAATCTCTCTGGATCGGTTTAACATTGCGCACACAGTTTAAGATAAATATTGATCATCAATTTGATAAATAAAATATAAATTATATGTCTATAAAATCTATACCATTAGATTTTTATTCAAAAAAAGTTTCCAATGATACAATTTTGTCACATATATTTCATATTTTTATTGACCAAATAATGGTCAAAGCAATTTCTTAAATTATGTGCCCCTGTTAAACCGATCCGAAGGAATTACGCAAACTTGGCATTAGCACAAATTTCTATAGAAGCTCAAATACCCATCACGACACAAGATTTTTCTTGTTACTGAGAAGGAAAGTGCAACCCCCTGACAAAAAAAACTTCATAAGACTTAACCGAACATGAGAAAATCTGATGTAGAGGCTGCGGGTCTAATGTCCTATTTTGAAAAAAAAGACTTAACTGAAGATGAGAAAATCTTGTAGTAGTGATGAAACAATTCAGTATTTCTTTTCAATTTACCATGTTGATTGCTTGTTTAGGGTATTATACACCTTCCTTTTAACATCCCAAACATTGCACATATGCTACCATTTTTTTTGAACTACATATACTAGCAAATTGACTAGACATCACATGACATCGACTCCACTCCAAGATATTACTACTTGGGGTGGTGGCTACAATTGTTCGAGGTAATTGGCTAAGACACATGCCTGCTGTGATATGATCTTTGTCAGAAAGAACATGTCTCATCCAAAACAGGTGATAGTTAGGTGCTCCATGCACATGGATTTGTGCATTCATTGATGCAAAGGTTGGGGCTATACTTTCCTTCTGAAAGATGGGCTTCATTTTTTATTGCAAAAAGGACCCTAGTATTAAAAGAAACATAAAAAAGTATAAAGCATCTCAACAAAATTGAAACTTATAAAAAAATCCTTAATGCCCTTCGCCTTCAACCTTCAGACCGTGTCGACGGCGCGTAGCCGCTGCCGCTTAGCCAACCTAACGTTGTTGGTTGCGGACATGAAGTCACTGAACGGGTCAAGAAGGCCACATCAATCCTAGAGATGAAGAAGAATGAATAACCGCCGATCAAGGTCCTCGAGACCCCACAACCAGAATAAGTCCTTGAGAGCCACAACACTCCCACAAGCTTCTCGAAATTGCCACCGAGATGGGGCTAAAACTGGGAAAACTCTATTGAAGAAGGTGCAACCACCTGAGTATCTCTACACCAAAACTTAACCCTAAAACCAGGAAAACGGAGCTCTCCCTTCGACGGAGGATGATATCCACCCTACCTCCATGGCCCGAAGGACACAGAAGAGAGGTAGATCGGCAACACCGACGGGGGGTGGGGGAACCCTAATCGCATGAGCGTTTTCTCTCGGGGCGAAGGGCCTCATTTTATCTTCATGGACATCACTAAAGAAGGAAGGATATGCACGGCTAAATAGAAACACCTCCTCTAATGCGTCTAACCCATTCACTAGGACATTTAGTGTACATCATTGAGGTGTGGTCAAGGCAGTGCCGGTACCGGGTTCTGAAGGTTAGGTATTAATTGGAAAAAATCTTAATACAACATACTACCTCCGTTTCAAGGAATAAGGCGCACACGCATTTCAAGACGAACTTTGACCATAAAAATTGAGCAACAAAATCTTAATTATAATATATGTAATTAACACCGTTGGATTTGTATTGAAAAAAACTTACTAATGATGCTAATTTCATATAAACAATTTTTATATATTTAAAGTAATTCTTGGTCAAACAAAAAGCTCGTAAAACGAGGACGCCTTATTCCTTGAAACGGAGGTAGTATAAACTAACAAAAATGATAATTAATTTCAAAAAGGTTGTGCAAGGATCTTTGTATGACAAGACTTCCCGGCGCGACCGGCCCGGAAGGAGGAGGCGACCGCCAGGCGCCGTTCGTGCGTGGGGAAGACCAGTGATTTGCCTGCAAAAGGGGTGGGAGCGCTAATTACAACGCTAAATTGCTTAGCTGTTAAACATGGATACATTAATGAGTGGGATGTGGTAATGAGGTTTGACCAATAGGACACGTGTTGGCTCGGGAAGGGGTGCGTAGCTACCCACATGGGTAGCCGGTTTCTTCCGCTGTACATTTGACCATAAGTCCATATGGATTATCGATACTACTCCGCAAACTACAAATTTGTACCCTCCTAAACTGCAAAACAGGATATTAGATCTCTCCCCTACTTCGTAAATCTGCTATGCAGTTGTTCAGATATCTCCCCTAATTTTTACAATCACCTGGAGTTGCATCTCCTACTCTCTTAAAGTGCTAAACATAAGGAGTACCTAGCCGCAATTGTAGAATATTGTCGCGGTACCGTCGTGCCACAATCGCATACTCGGCTAGCCGTTTCCCACCGGTGGTCCCTGCCGCAATCGCTATGGCTCGTCACGGCAATCTCTAGGGATGCATGTGGGTAAAAGTGAGATGTTTTGAATTTATATTTTGTTATAATTTAAATTGTTTACTGCCTATTTACCGGGATTCATTCAAATTTAAAATACATATGTGCTAATACGATATTAAAGTAATAAAAGACAATACACATATATTGTAGTTCCTCATGTAAAGTATCATGAATTTTTTTCAATGTTTATTACCTTTATTATGATCTTGTTTTCTTTTTTCTTCAATGGTATTTGATTTCTAGTACTATGTAAATAAGACCTGAAAGTATATAGAAATTGAAAGGATACAAAAAAAATACATTTTACACCCACACATGGGTGGGTGTTTCCGTCACCGTCCACTGTGCTTTGAGATTCATATAAAAAAGGAGTGAGAAAAGAATCTTTTCATCTACCATGGTGGGCACAAATCTCGAGGAATAAATAGACGGTGACGGAAACATCCACACCCATGCGTGGGTGTACAAAAGTATTTCCGTAGATATTTCCATAATCTTTTAAAGGGAAAATCAAAATCTGGTAATTTATTTGCTTCAGTTGATGTTCATCTATGGGATGTTCTCTATAATCACTTTTGTACTCAGTAAAAAAATTAAAATTTTACAAATAGTTCCATTTGTCATTTATTTTAATTTTATATTTGTTATATTTAACCTTTACTTCATATATTTGTTTGGAAGTAATACCTGTATATTTAAACTTTCTACTTCCAACTAATTAATACATCTAGTGAAGGAACTACTATCCAAATTATCCATGAGACTACAAAACATTTATATATGGAGCCTTGGGAAGATTGTATCATTTATCTTGGAGAAAAACAACTTCAAAGAGCTCTAGTATTGTTTACAAATGTTCAATTGATTTTGGCCTATACTCCAAAATTACTTTAAATTTGAACTACAGCTGTGTAAACCAGGATCTTACAATTACAAACACATTATGTATGTGTGCATACCTATATCGCAATCTCTTGTGCATAGTATGATGGTAAACTTTGAATGGTTGTTAACTTTAGGATCTTGTTATTACTGGTAGCGGAAGTTTAATGGCATATAAATAATATGCAAAAACTAAAAACCAGAAAAATAAGAGAATATGTAATAATAAGATACAAGACAAATTTACAGCAAAAAAATCTAAACATGTAATCTCCGACAATGAAGGAAGTAAATTGATGCCACCATAGTGACCCATTAGTGGAAGTCCAAGTCAAAGGAAAATGTTGTTTTGGGGTTCAAGTGGCACTTCTACTACGCCGGTCAGTAGAATCAATAGAGCATTTGGTGGATCATGTGCATTTTCTTTGTGCATATCTAGAAGTGCGATAGAACATTCCTTTTCAAACAACAAAAAATAATCCTTCCTCTGATCTATAATAAGTGTTGGTGATTTAGTACAAATTTAGTAAGTTGTTTAAAACTGCCGACGGAGAGAGTATATATATCATTATCCAGCTTAAAAATTAGACTTCTGGTTGCATTAATGAATTGACAGTGAAACAATGGCAGAAAATGACCACTTTATTGTTGATTTTTTTTACCGGATCTTGGATTTCGTGCAAGGACAAATTCCATTTGTTGAACAGCATTTTTAGGTTGGGTCGATGAAAGAAGGAAAACTTCCGGCCGGTCGTGGTCTGAGACAATAAGTAGTGCATGCACTGCACCTGACATCGATCTGTAGGCATCGATCCATTTTCTTCTTCCTCCCAAATGTTGGGTTTTCCTTGTTTTGGACGATGGAACGGGACCGACAGTGAGCTCGAAACGCACTGTGTCACAGTCAATTGATGCTGTATGTCGCCCATATCCCGTTCTAATTTCGTCAGCGTTGACGTAAACAACTCCATCGATCAGGTATATGTGCATGAATGCATGGCTGCTCCCACACACGCGAAGCAGCTCGCCACCTTCCTCTTCAATGTCAGCTTAGATCTAGCTGGGTAGCGACGCCACGCAGATGCAAGAAACAATCACCTCTGATTCAAGTATACCTGCCTGCCGCTGCTTCCTCGAACCAACACAGATAGAGTTATGACTGATGATGACACACACACACACACTACTCACCATCATCTTATGCATACTAGTGCCAAATTATATAGTTGTCCGTTCATATATACGCTAGCTATAATGCTATATCAAGGCCAAATGCCAACTCCCAACTGTCGAAATAAATTGAGTAGTGTTTTACCCGAGAACTGAAGTCTGCAAACCGAGCTCGGGAAGAAACTTGATCAGATCCGAGGTTCTTTGATTTGTGGGATTCTTCAAATACTTGAAAATAAAAACTATGCATTTTCTGTATTAATTTTTTTGAATTAAGTGGAAAAAATAATAAAATGGGCAAAAGTAGGTAGATGGACATGATTATGGGATCCATCGTAAATTTTTTTTTCGAGAGTACGCCAAAGGCGTACCATATCTCTTTATAGAAGGCAGAATTTTAGTACAAGACGACTACAACTCGCTGCAAACAACGAGTGCAGAACGAACTCCACCCCGGCTAATCTGAAAACCAGCCAACACCAAAGATACAACTACAACACAAAGAACCTATCCAAAGCTGATCCTCAAAGCCGCGTCTCGCTCCACACTGAAACCCCCGAAGATCGACATCTGCAAGAGAGCTCTCCTTTGCCGACACACCATCAAAAGAGAAGATGGCGGGACTAGGTCGGCCTCCAAAAAAGGCGCCGTCTTGGACTCTCCGACGACGTCGTACATAGCGCCCCGGAAGAACAACCTTGGACAGTGGCGGACACCGGAGGAACGCAAAGAGAAACGACAAGCCATGTCTCCAACCGCAAGGCTCCCAACAGAGGAGCGACATCGAAATGCCGCCAATGCGTCGGTTCCACCGAACCTAGGCTTTCGCCCGGAGACAGCACCAAACCCACACGGGAGCAGGGAAGTGTCGGCATACCTCAGCGGCGCCTGCAAGGAGGGAAACGACGCCCACGGGCGCCATCGCCGCCGGCACCAGCCAAGCGGGCTAGACTTTCGTCTGATGTCGTACCACGCCCATGCTGCCCGCCGGGTTGGGGCCGCTGATCTTGTTGTCCACACCGCCGCCGCAACAACACTATGTCTCCGTAGCCTCACCAAGGTGCTCCACCCGCTCCCGGCATGGCCAAGGAGGACACACTCCGAGCTCCACCTCCAGCCTAGACACGCACAGCAGCAGGCACCACCGACCACCTGGCCCGAAACTCAGATTGGGCCCAAGAAGGACCCAAATCTGGGCCCTGCGCCTCCGGACCCTCCTCCTCGTCGGTGCCATCAGGGGAAACGAGGACGCGGTCCTCCTCCTTGGCCGCCGGCCGGTCTCCACTGCGCCAGGACTCCACTAGACGCACTCCATGCCGCCGCCACCAAGCTCCTGACCCGCCATCACCGCCCCCGTCCAGCGCCGAGCCTCCTCCGCGCCTCTTCCACCGCGCGCCCGCCGCCGCTGCGTCCACCGCCGAGATGCTCCGCTCCTCCGCGCCTCCCCACCGTATCCCGCGAAGCCTCGCGCCGCCGACCGCGCTCGCCCACCGCGCCGCCCATGGCGTCCCGCCTCCGCACGTCGGGGGCCCGCTGGGGCGCGCCCGCCCTCACCCGCCGTCTTCGACGGCCAGGCGTGGCCGCCACCGCTGGCCCTAGCGGCGGCAGCGGCCGGGGAGGAGATCCGGCGGAGGTTCTAGGGTTGGCGTGGGGGGCGCCTCCGGAGCCGCCCGTGCGTGGCGGCCCAGGAGGGGGAAAAAACTGCTGGTGGATCCATCGTAATTAGGATGCAAAGCGACGTCCGATCCGCCAGCTTCATAGTCAAAATTAGTCAGGTTAACTGTAGTACAATTATTTTCCTCTCAAAAAAAAAACTGTAGTACAATTATTTTAGAAATTAATTCAGTTTGTACTGCCTCCTACTTTCACGGGTTTATATGGGACGTTCGCTTATATCCGTACCCGTAATGCCAATACTACCCGCAGTAGTGTGATCTTGAAGCATCCTACAAATTTGAATACCACGTCGATTCTCATCAAAAGTCATCGGGTCTTGACTCGTGAGACTTTTGATGGATACACCAGACAACGTAATAATCTTCTTACGTTCCAAGTAGAAAATTTTGAAGAATATAAGCTAACTAGGATCGATCGAGCCTGCTTTATAATATTGAAATATACATATCACCTTTCCAAAACTTTTAGCCGGTCGACGTCACATATTGTAGCATGAAAAGTTAGTGAAGGCCCGGCCGGTTGGTCCCTCTATTAATCCCTGCTGACTATAGCAATACTTTGCGCAGGTTTTAGCAATTAAATATAATTTCTACTGCAATCCTTCGGGGGCTATGACGTTATAGAAATGACATGATATATTAATCTAAAAGATAAAAATAGCTACTCCCTAGTGGGTTGCACCATTCGGCAGTGGTGTTCTTGACGAGGAGGGAGAGAAGAAGTTTAATGTGAGACACTGAGAGCGTCCATGATTACTTTACGGGATTCTTATCATGGAATTGTGAATTTTTGTCAACCTTGAATCCTTGCCACACGATTGAAATTGAATCCTGCGAGAATTTCAATCGAATTAAAAGTCATGGGCAATGAGAGTCTTGATGGCTACACTAATCAAATAACTATATTTTTCTTCATTGGAAAGAATAAGAACGATGGAGTGTGCTTTATAATAACATTTGTATACTATATCGTCGTTCCAGACTTTTAGCCGGTCCACATCACGTACTGTAGCATGAAAAGTTAGTAAGGCCCGAAAGGCAAACCAGCCGGTTGATCTCTAGCTATCTAGCTGTAGCACCAACTTGCAATTGTCAACTAATTAAGGAATATATATATTAGAAGCAACAACACTAGCAAATGAGTGTGATTATTATACTTGGCATCTCGCGTACTAATCGGCCAGCCCACATGCACGCACCATCCTTTTGGCAGGTGACAATGAGCTTAGATTTGTAGGCAGCCAATTATTGCAACTCCTTGTGCATGAATAATTCAGGCTACATATATATAATTTTATATACTTGTTTGTTCATCATAAATAAAAAGATTTACCCTCTCGGCAACCATTGGATATGAAAAATAGAGCTTAGGTTGATGCAAATTTCCACCAGTTCACCTTATAAACATCTTCATTGTATTTTACACATAAATTTCACCAACAAATCCATACAACATACATAATGTTTTCATAGCAAATTTTGTTCATGTATTTAATATGTAATATTATGTCCAATTATTTTAATTTCCAGATCATATTGCAGAGAAACCATGATAACTCAAGTCTTGAAACAAGAGTCGATAAGATCAAGAGGGTGCTAGCAGAAGTGTACTCAAGGTAGCACAGTTTGGATCCTGTAGTGACAAGATTGGTGAACTGATTTTGCTGAAGTTTGTGCTTGGTTGCTTCGTTGGTGCTTGTGTATGTATGTTGCATTTCAAAACTTGAACGGTAAGGTCGATATGTGTCCAAATATTTCAAGGAGAAGTAACTTCTACGTAAATATTGTTTCGGATATTTTATAACCAAAATGCATATATGTACAAAGGAGGCATGAGAAGTGGTGGACCTGCCAATGTGGGCGAGAAAGAGGTAGACGCTCTTGGTCTTTGGTGGCGCAGCAGGTTATGCCCTCCTTATATGGCCTTTAGCAACCCACCAGTGAGGGCCATGGATCTCCAAGTCTAAGGGGTCTGCTACGGCGAACCTATGATCCTTGACCCACCACTATATGGGGTATTGTTAGATTGAAATTCTAGAACGATATATCATTTAATTGTTCTTTATTCAACTAGTAAGACGGCCCTCAGAAATCCGAGGGCGGCATCTATACTCTTTAATTATTTAGTCTTATTGTTCTTTGATTATATATAATCTTTTATATTCATATTGTGTCACAATGTATTAATATATGATACGGTTTTGTAACCACCGAATAAATTGTGGATAAAATATGAGAACTGCATATAACATCTCTAATCATATTTTCTTATATATGCAAATAATAATTGTGTTATTTTAAAAAAATGATACTTATGGTGATATGTTTAATTTTTATATGATATTATATTTCAATTTTAAAAATGTCTATTCGATTTTAATAGATGATCCATTTAAGAAATTCAGCATTTTATCATTTCAAGTTGTGTGTAATCTTTATACTTTATAAGGATCTAATTGTATTGGTAAGGCGTATTATATCAACAAAATTGTTTCAATGGCAATGCATTTTAATATAGTATTGTCGCTAGATCCCTAGTGGTCGCCTATTGTAATAAATGTTTGTTTTACGGCCATATATGATAATTTTGTAATCATTTGTTGATGATATGGACCAAATGTTTAATTCACCTAGGACAAAAAATAGGATAGTAATCACTTGTTTGATATATTACATTGAAATTTGTAAAGACTTTTTTCTTATATTCAATTTTCCTTTTTCTAGAGTGATGATGCACACTTAAA
Source organism: Lolium multiflorum (assembly GCA_030979885.1). Classification (NCBI taxonomy): domain Eukaryota; kingdom Viridiplantae; phylum Streptophyta; class Magnoliopsida; order Poales; family Poaceae; genus Lolium; species Lolium multiflorum. The sequence continues at coordinate 342,136,007 of CM061749.1, forward strand.
TGGAAACCTTTAGTTTATTCTTTTAGAACCAGTGTGTACCCAATTTTTCCAATCTGTACTTTCATTAGCAATATTTAAGTATATATTTTATTTTTATGTACCGGTGCTTGTATACATATACTGCCGCTTATAACCTATGATGCATGTATTCATTGTTCGTACTATGTCCTAGATTGTACTTCCACCATCCATATATAGATTAAAAGGTTGTCTAGATTTGAATATATCAATACAATAAATAGTGCCTAGTACATCTAAATTTTGACAAACCTAAAACATCTATTTATGAATAGAGGTGTTTATTTCATCCAAACATGTCCTAGTTCAAGGTGGTAGGAGTATATGTGATTTTCCTAGATTCCATGATCCAGTCGAAACAATTCAAATTGGTAGTTGGCCAACATCCTAACTCTAACACGTGAGATTTTTTGAAGTCGTGTTTTACATGAACTATCCTATCACGCTAGGTTTTTTTCACCGATTGCCAATTTGGAGGACTAATATATTATGCGGGCTTGTTTTTACGGATAGCTAATTCCAAGTGTTTCAGTCGTAGCCGATTTTTTTGAAAAAAGTTTTGTTGCGCATCCATCGTGGATGCTCACCTAGGTAAGAATAATTTCAGTATATTTGTTGATGGTCCTCTACGTGACATGCTATATATTGTTCGTGTAACATTTTTGGTCTTTAAATCTTAACCGTTATAATTAAAGTCGACAAATCAAATAATTTCAGCATATATGGATTAACATGGTATCTCAAAAAAGAATTGTATATTTCTTTTAATATATAGTAGATGAATATATGTAAGCTTTTAGATCCAGCTATTAAATAAAAGAGTTACCATTTAATAAAAGTAGATTTTTTGGTTTTATTGGAAAGCTAGAGTCCTAGAGATATATGTCTATCCAAGCTCATCTTTTTTTTCTCAGGACTCTTTTTTTTTCACGTCATACATGGTCCGTGATTTCCCTTGGATATTTGACGCATATGCTTATTATTAAACGTGTCAAACATTGTTACACAGTTACGTACGTGACTATTAGTTTTTTTGTTAAATCCTATCTGTAAGTTATAGATCTAAGAGTTAAAATAATTCCTATGATGTGGATTGATGTGGTGCCTCAGTTTTAACCTCCGTATTGTGCTTTTAGTATATAATAGATATCTGTTTCTAAAAACCATACACAAACACTAAGTCTACAAAGAACTTCAATTGTTCTCTGAATGGTTGAATGTTGAGTTGGAAATTGGACCATTGTTTAAGAAAATGCAAGGAACTTACAAATAGATGGCTTCTACTTAATACATACATACAGACAAAGGGAATGATATCTATGAACTTTCTAAAAAGGAGGTATGTAGTAAGAGGAACTAGCATGATTTTTTTTTTAAATCTGCGACATTGAAATAGAAGGAATCAATATTTAGTGAGCTAGTGGGGTGAATGTATATGCAGATGCATGCTTAGTGAGGTGGATACCAGCTCACGTCCGCGGGAGGATCTAGTGATCAATCAGCGATGAATTAGTCTAAGAATAAGCAGTCGGTCAGCTGGATGTGTTGGTTAATCAGATATTTTGTTTTTGAGGTGGGAAAAGGGTAGTGGGTACATTAATGAAGTCATACTATTATTATTTGACTCTTGAACACAAGTAGATGTGGGTCCCTCGTGTATGCTTCCGCGATGTATCCATGTGTGCAGTCGATCGGGAGAATATCTAGTGATACCTCATCCAACATGATACCATAATAACACTTCACAAAATTCAATTTTGTAGATGTCAAATAAACTTGAAGCGAATTTATGGATGTTCAAAAGATGTGTGCTTGCATTTCATAAAATTTGCAGAACCAAATTTAAAATACAGAAAGAGAAAAAAATTGCTATGTGAATAGTATCATTTTTTTCTTTGTCTTTATGTGACACTGTTCATGTTGGATTTCTCCTTTTTTTTCTTTCTCTCTAACAGTTCTAATATGATTATGCAAGTTATAGACAATGTAAATACACATCTTTTGAACACCTAAGAATATTTTGACAGTTACAATTTAAAATTTGAAGAGTGGTATCATGGTATGAAACTAGGGTGGTATCAGTACATATGTTGTCCACTAGATCCTTGCCGCTGCACATAACACTAGTAAATGATTTAAGGATACAAAAAAATTACATTCAAAATTATGCTCAACAAGAGAATAGATGAATAGGTACTACGTTATGTTTTGAGAAAGGTACTACGTACGTATATAGATAATTCTACGTTGCACCAGGGTGCATTGCATGCTTCTTGGGGTAAAAGATGGTAGCATTACTTTTTTGTACAAATAGTCTTAGATTTTTTTGCAATTTCTTTAACAATTCTTTGTAGAAAAAAATATGCTTGCGATTTAAGCACGAGAAAGTCGATGTTTAGTATGAGGAGGGTACGAGGATGTACCGAGCAAATATACGATAATTATTTTTATTGTTCGTGTGTCAGCGGGTAATCCCGAAGATTTGGAGTAGGTCAGCGTGATGTGTGGGTTAATCACATTTTTCGTTTTGGCAGAGGAAGCATGAGGCAGTGAGTACATCATCAGCTAGGTTATTTTAGTGTAATTTATGCCGCCAGAGTAGGAGGTGTGGATCCCGCTTGCGTGCTGCTTCCACGATGGATCGGGGGCGCGTGTGGTATATCGTCACTGCATACCATTAGTAAATGATTAAGGTAGTAGCAAAAGGTTCAGCTCGACAGGGGGAGAGCTCATCTGTGATGGGAGACCTTTCCCATGTTTTCTGCAGGATCTTCTGCGCCCGGTCCGGTTTGCAGCAGACCTGCGTATGTTGGAGGCTCTGGAGCAGAGGATGAGCATAGGGTGACGTCACGGTCGTTTGTCCTACACCGCCGCCCTACGTAAGCATGGAGGCCGTCTCTGTCACGTGCGTTACTACATCAACCAACCTCCAAATTTCATCGGCTACCTCCCATCCGTTCCCAAGGATTGTTTTAGGGTATTCCCAAATTTTAGGTCCTTGGATGCGGTAGGCCACACCAAAACTTTGTTGGAATCGGTCCGACTAGTCAAATCCATTTGCAGATGGAATGGGTTGCTTATAAAAGCACAGCCAGATGTAAGATGCCTTGCTCCAAAGTCGAAACAGTTAGCCTTCCTCTCCTCTCCTCTGCAGTCTGCACCACCTTCTTCCAGTTGAACTTGTCACCCAGCCAACACCCAACCCAAGCAACACATTACTCCGGCCGGTAGCCGATCAACTTTCATGGAACTACATCATTTGAGCGGTGGCTTCCCGTCTCCGGCAGCCTCGTCGCTGTTCTCATCGTCGGCGTTCGACATGGGAGATAGCGACGACATGCACCTGCTGAACACCCTGCTGGAGATGGGCGACGACATGTCCCATTACCTCGGGTTCGACATGGACACTACGGAGCAGGCCTCCTCCTCCACCTCCACCTCCTCGTCAAGCAGCTCCTACTCCTCCTCCTCCGACCGGCACCAGGAGCAGCAGCAGGGCATGGCCGCCGCTGCACCGAGCAAGCGTCGTGCCCCAGCAGCAGCTTCAATCCCCAAGGGCCTCATCGGCGTGCGGAAGCGACCGTGGGGCAAGTTCGCCGCCGAGATACGCGACTCCACGCGCAAGGGCGCGAGGGTGTGGCTCGGCACCTTCAACACCCCCGAGGCGGCCGCCATGGCCTACGACCAGGCCGCCTTCTCCGTCCGCGGCGCCGCCGCCGTCCTCAACTACCCCGTCGACCGCGTCCAGGAGTCGCTCCGCACGCTCGCGCTCGGCGCCACGGCCGGCTCGCCCGTGCTGGCCCTCAAGAGACGACACTCCATCAGGAAGCGCTCGCCCAACAAGGCCAAGAAGACGGCCATGGCGCCCGCCGCCGCCACCAAGATGACGAGGGAGGCGGTGCCGGCGCATCAACAGACGACGGCGCATGCCGGAGTGGTGGAGCTCGAGGACCTGGGCGCCGATTACCTGGACGAGCTGCTCCGGGTCTCCTCCGACGAGCCGACGGCGTCGACGATGGTTGGCTATGAGTTTGACCTGCAGTCGATTATCGCCAACGCCGGCCCAATCTTGTTCCCTCACTGCTAGTCTCATTTGGCAGCTGCTCTGCTCTGCCCTGCTTGAGTTAGTTCCAACAGAGAGATTGATCTCCCGATCAGTTTTTTGCAGCTTCTTCTCCTATTTTCTCTTGTTGCCACCGCAGTGCAGCCAACTTGCCAACAGCCTGCTACTGCTATGTATGCCTCTCTGTCCATACGTAAGTTCTACACACACGTGATCAATTGAGTGCAAAATTATACAGGTCCGGGAATTTGAGGTGTGATCTTTCAGGCATGCATTTCCAATCGGGAAGTAATGCACTTCCAAAGTTCCAAAACATGAACAGAGCTGTATGTATTTGACCCTTTCGATGCTGCACTTACGTACGTGTGGCCTGCATGTGGCCACCACGCACCTTCCTGCGTGTGAACTAACGAACTCTGCCTGCGCATGCTGGGATCTAGCCATCTAAATGAAGTACTACTTGATCTTGTTCTTTTTTTAGTAAAAATAAAATAGAGAGGAAGTGGTGCAATCAACAGCTAGAAATGGAATGATTAAGAGCATCTCCACTCGTCCCCCCGAACAGGCCCCCGGCGAGCGTTTTTTACATCCGGACGGCGTAAATCGCCGCGCCCCGGTTCCTCGTCGTCCGGAATTGGGCCTAGTTTCATCCGGCGATCCCACGCCATCCCCGCCCCCGGGAGCGCTCGGGACTCGGACGAAACGAAATCGCGGGAAACGTTTGGTGGCCCCGACCTGTCGGCGACAATGGCATGGGTTTCTACGGCAATACCCTCGTCTTCCCGATCTACGGCACAACCCTTGTCTTCCGATCTACGGCAAGACCATCGTCGAACGAAAGATTTGAATTCCCGGTCAAATTATATATAGTTCGAATAAACATAATTATATATAGTTCGAATAAACATAAAAATTACATATAAAAACTTAAAAACAAACTAAAACTTCTACTTCTTCCTAGATGGCCCCGCCTCATCGTCGTGGCGGCGGCGCTTCCGGCTCGTCACCTCTCTCGAGGAAGGCGCTTCGCCTCTCGTCCTCCTCCTCCTCACCCCTCTTCTTCCTCGCCGGCTCCTCGGCCTGCTCCTCGGCTGCTCCTCGGCTGCTCCACGGCCGGCCACGGCCGGCTCCACGGCCTGCTCCACGGCCTCCTCGTCCTCCTCCTCGTCGTCGTCCCATTCTTCTTCGCTGGACGGCGGGGGGGAATCGTCGGCTGGACGTGCAACGCGATCCCACCAATGCCGCCATCCTGGCGGTCGCCGTCGGTGTCCGATGGCCACGCTCGCTCATGGGAGAAGATGGACGAGAGAATAGATGAATGGCGCCGGCCGTTCGAAACCGTATATGTAGTTCTCGGACGAAGAGGCGGCGGTTCTTCCTGAGTTCATGCTCCATTACGGCGGTTGTAATTTCGAGGCGACTTCGACCGTCCCGACGAGGCGTTTAGGCTCTCCGACCACTTCGCGGACCATTACGGCGGTTCAAAGCGACGAGGGCACTCCGACGGTTGCCCTTCCGGCGACATCGTCGCTATGCACGCGGTGGGTGAAGTCGACCATGGGCTCGCCATCGGGAAAATGGGCCTCCCAGCCAAAATACATCCATCCGCGCTAAATAGCGGATTTTGAGAGCCCCAACAGGGATGCTCTAATAAATGGAAGCTTCTCACGCATTTCGTCCATGGACCGAATACCAGCATATGTCTCTATGTTTCTTATTTTATTTTGCAAATGCTCTCTCTGCTGTTGTAACCTGGATTTATTTATTTATTTATGTACTTTCAGCCGTAACCTGTACAGTACATATATAATATAATTATGACCGACGCGAGGTAGATACCGAAACACAGGAAACGGTTAGAGCAAGTCCGTCAATCATCTGCGAATTAAGAGCTTCTTCAAGGGCATCCCTCTAAAACTTCTCCAAACGTCCGTCCCCCCCCCCTAAATCGGACAAAATGTTGGCGTGTGCCTTACGCATATGTTTGAAATTTTCCCTCGCTCCTTATTTGTCTTCCAAATTTGGCGATGACAAATGTTAGCGGACACATCTAGGTATTCTCCTTGTACACATGGCAGAGCCAACTCACCACGCCTACCCAACCACGACGCGAATTAGACGCCTCTCCAAATTCACCGGCACCGGCACCTTTTGACTATGTCTGCACCATCATAGGCCTGACCTGGTATGCTACCCCTTCCACGCCTCGCTCCCTTGCCCGCCCTAATCCGGTTATTTCTGTGTGCATTGTGTATACTGTATTGATGATCCAACACACAAAGCTAAACACAATAGTGTCAGGACAAACAAAGTAGGGTACGTCAGCTAGCGCCGCTAAACTATTTACAAGTTTGACAATATTCCACCCAGTACATATAGTTCTGAGGCAAGCCATTTGACTCGATCTGTTTTTCTATAGAGACATGAATGATTGAATCTTCTCGCGCGATTGAGTTAGCACAAAATGCAATACGGTAGTAGCCATGGATGCAGTGCACGTTGGACTTGATTGATAGCCATCCATGCATCTAAGCTGATTGATTTTAGTTTGGTGCGGCTAATGTACTGTACAAGGTGAACAAGGATGTAGCAAACATTCATGTTGCGCGCGTGGTGTGGATGAAAACAAAATATTGCGGACGGGTGGTGCGCCCGTGCGGGTGTCACGTTGCTGCCGCGGCAGGATTTTCGAGCCAAATGCTGTCACGGCACGGCACGGCACAACGGCCGCACGGGTTGATGGGGATCAGCTACAGTACAACAGTGACAGGGTGTGGCCTGGAGCTAATTAGCTAGCGAGATGACTGCAGACGATCGAATTTGACCTCCCGCCTGTCACGATGAAGTGAAGTGAATGAGCTGCAAGCCTGCAATCCATGTAGTACTATTCAGCACTGTCGCTTTCAGTCGGCTGGTTTATTCTCCGTTTCCAATTCTGACTTTCAAAGTACACATTAACCTGCAGGGAATCAACGCTTCAGGCACTACTGTTTCTAACTCGTTCCAGCAGATTAAGTCAGCCGTGTAAATTGTCAATGTCGAGTTTCGTCCATTCATCTAAGATATCATTGTGCTCATGCCAACCTCTTAGGTTCGTTCGTATGCAAGGCCGGCAGGCATGAAATCAAATTAAAGGAAACGACGGATTCAAAATCAGAACAAGGTCAAACCCATAGCCGTTTGGGATTACTGACCCTCTTCCACAATGTTCGCTGATTCGACCGATCGTTCTATCAGATTTAGTGAACACTGGAAAAAGGAGATGGTCGACTTTTGTTCGTTCATTTATAAATACTATTTTACTAGCTAGCCGTTGCTCATCACATCATCTACAGGGCGAGGCTGGTTTATGTCGTCAATGTTAAATATAGCCTCCCAAAATCGATTGTCAAAAATTGTCCGGCGAAAAATGAAAAAAAGTGACGTGGCAATATGAGATGGCAGGGAGTACTTCTCGCCAGATCCACCACCCACTATGGCGGCAAATGATTGGTCGCTTGTTGTACCGCCCCACCTCTTGCAGCTGCACCACTCCACTTCATTCCGCCACTTCAGTTGGCGCAAAGTACTTCCCGCCATCTTCTAGCATGGCCGGATGACACATGTTACCTTTTCCCACTTTCCTCTTTGCTATTTCTGACAATTGATTGTACAAGGGCTATTTTTAACGACAACGTGAGGTTTGTATTTGTAAAAAGAATCAACCAACTAGGCATTTGATTGGGCCACTGAGTTCAAAATATCAGGGATGCATGATTGGTTAATAGTGCACTAGCAACGGCTGGGCGCGGCGGCACGCCGCGCCATCAGTGTTGTACGATTTTAAAAACACTTTTGAATTGATAGAAGCAGTGAACTTTTTGTTGATTTTTTTGTTGCTCAAACAATATGCTTGAAGATAGTTGGTAACAAAATCTCATAGTGCATGTACAGGTGTGGCTTGTACAATTTATGTAAGGCAGAGATGGAGCGTACACATAGTTGTCTGTACGACCCAAATTGAGTAGAACGATTCTGCTAAGTAAAATTTTAGATTTTACAATTCTAAAAGTTAAGATTCTAAAAATTAAGATCCTACAGTTTGCGATCCTACAATAGAGGTTCCAATCCTATTTGATTGTCGTACATGCTTTTAATATGAGCTGTAACATTGTCAGTACAATGTCAAATAATCCACAGTGAACGAATATGTTCCCTTATGTAAATATTGATATGTGGTTGTAGGTAGAGTGGGAGAAGCGGAAATTTAGTTTCCATCACAGGGTAATCATTTCTGTGCATTGATCGAACCACGTGAAGCATGGTTACTTGTTGAAGCTGCTGCCGTATCACTTCTGATTGCGACAGATTATGCTTGAAGCTCTGGAGTGCCTTACCATCATATCCTACATCATGCATCCACTCTTTGTATGCTTTCTTTACCAATGTGTCAACACAAACCTGCATTCAAGTTGAGCAAGGTCATTGTATTCAATAGAATATTAGTGTTTAGGTAGGATGATTCGAGTGAAAACGCAATTTATGCACGGAAAATAGTTAGCTAAGATATTTGGGCATATGGATTTCAGAATCAAGAATTTATATTAGGAGTATCACAGGTAATCTAGAATATATAGCACCCAAAATATCAGTAGATAATTTTTTTTAGTTATTATCGACAACTTATACTGGCAACACAAAATTTTGAAACTGAAAGAAGTATCTTGAAGTTAAACTTCTATTTTTTTGTTGAAAATGAAAATGGTAGCAAACTATCAAAAAGCATCTAAACATGGATATTCTGCCAACGCGTTCAGTTTTTGTCTTTGCTGCTTCATTCCTTGTCTGTCTTGGATTTTTCAGCTAAGCTTCCATTTTTGGCTGACGTTTGCTGCTAAAAGGAAAAGGAGACTAAACTTAGTATTTTCTTGGCAACAGTGTTGTAGCTCTTTCAATTGTATTGAAGTCTGGTGTTTACCTGTCGCCCGAAGAGCTCTTTGTTGATCTGCTTCTTGCTTGGTGTAGTAGCCAATGCTTTGGCCTTCCTTTTCTTTATTTCAGGGGGTGGAGTTGGCATCCTTAAGTAAGCAGAATTGCAGATCATTAGACACGTCTTATGCAGGAGGAGTATACCATTTAAGTTTTTCCTCTGGAAAATCAAAGCAATAAGTAGGCTGTGTTCTTTGTGTATCAATTAAGGTAATATCCACATAAAAAGACAGTGAAAGACATGCAGTGTAACTGTGTAAGCTCGTTCCTCTAAAATGCAAAAGGGCTTTTGCATTGTATAGAAAACAGGGGAATGTTTTGAGGCTCCGGGACAACTTCATTCACCTTCGTGCCCTGAGTAAATTTGAATCTATACTGCTGATCTGTTGTCATGTATTACGTGCGTGCATCTTCAAAGATGAAATTCTCTATGGTATATGCTGAACCTTCTTTTTGAAATGATCTATACGGTTTCCTTGTATGTGTCCTTCAAGCGTGTTTTCCTATGATGAAAAAGAAAATCGTAATATTAGCTGTGTGAAAAAGAATAAAAGGGCTTTTCTGAACATTCATGTACCTTACCCACTCTGATAAATATAGTACCTAGTAAAAAGTGTATGCAAACTGTAATCCAAGAGATCATGTATATTCATGAATTAGTATATGAAAATTATTCCTTGGTAGGATTGCTAGGCAAAATAAATCATACATATTAGAAACATGAGTTTGCCTTGAAGGTGGTGGCATGACAAATATTTTTGATACAAAAGGGACAACTTCAGACTGTCTATTTATTTTTATCTACAAAGGGAATACTCTAGAACATATAAAACCATTTCTTAGTGGGATCTTCCATTGTAGAGCCAATAAAAAGTGTATGCAAAGTATAACTCAAAGAGTTAGGCATACCTATGTATTAGAATGCATGAAAACTATTCCTTGATAAGATTGTAAGGTAAAATAAACTGAGACACAGGGGCGTGATAAATGTGTTTGTTCGGCTGGGGGAAGTTGAGATACAGGGGTATCCATTGCTCCTTAATATGAAGTGTATGCAAAGTATAGTTCTAAAGGTGAGACATATCTACGAATCAGTACATATGAAACTCGAGTTCGAATGAACTTTGCAAAATATGACACCTGATCATAGGTGTACTACTAAAGCATAGAAGTGGACAGTAGGATAGTATGCTAGGACAGCTCCTTAATACTTTTATTGCGACCTGAATTGTTAGCCCCAGTAGTCGTCTTCATGGTCGGAAGAAAAGATGGCCATCTCCTTCCCTTGATTGAGGGGCCAGGATCTGGAAGAACTATTGTTTCCTTCGTTGCATGCACAACATTGTTGTCAACGGTGAAGATAACACCAATCGGCGCGGTGGCCTTCTCGGCCTTCACCAATCAGCGAAATCGTGGGCTCACGCGACAGCTATGGCTCAGGCTGATAGCAGCGACTATTCGACGGCGCGCTTGATATGATCCTCTTCTTCTTCCTTGGTCCATGCTCTGTACTCTTGTAGTTCCAAGCTGGTGAATTTCTGGGCCTCCTCTTTGCCATCCTCTCCAGAAAATAACCCAAGTGTTGCAACAATTTCATTAGTTGGGTCAGGCTGCTAAATTTCTTCTCCTGCATTCAAAGTTAAATAATATTACTCATGAATGAATGGAAAAATCATAATTCCTAAGAAGAGCTCATTGAAATTCCAAGCAAGAAAAAAATCCTGCTTAGTGATGCAAATACTGCCTCTACAGGCATATATGGCTCATGCTTATGTAGTATCAATTCAGAAATGTCCTGCCTTTTTTTTCAGATCAATGTAATTTAGGGAACTGAATATAAAAATCCAACGGTGATAGGAGACCCCAACAATGCTAGGAGGCCCTTAATTACTTTCCCTCCTAAAGTGTGAGCATTAAACTATTACTTCAAATTACGATCGAGAAGCTCAATTAACTCTTGTTCCTCTTTTGATGTTAAAAACTGCTGGTTGTAGAACATGATTGCTCTAGTTAGGCAGATTCTGAGACGGATGGAAACTACCTGACACTTGAACAAATTATTTCAAACAAAGTGGGACTAAACTGTCATATTGCACAAGTACAATGCCGATACCGGATGTAAAATAAAGTATGCCTTACATTTTGGGACGGAGGGAGTAGTACTTACTCATAGCATCTCATTTTTCGAAAATCCTACTCAAATATGAACTTCCTTTTAGGTATCTAGAGAGTAACAGTCTAAGGGAATTCCACGGCTATGAGATAGGAAGTGCGTACTGTATTTTAAAGTTTGTTTGTGCTCAAATTTAGTCAGTGTTGTTCCAATAACCTAAGGGCGAGATGTTCCATGGATATTTTTAGCTTCTCTTTGAGACTAAAAGAACTGCAATACTTACAGTGACGGCGGTAAAAGGTTACCCAATGTAGTAATAACCGCTGTGAACTAATTTCCCAAAGAAAGCAACCAACTAATAATAGCATGTACTTGCTAAACAAACAAAAAAGATTAGATGATCAAAGTGAAACAATATGACAATTTTATCTACTGGGAGCCGTACACTTTCATCATTTATGTGGCATCCATATAGATGAACTCCATGTACGCATTGTACCCAAAAAGCAGCAGTTAAAACACGATTTATGCCTGCATATCAGAGCACCCACATGAGAAAATAAAATTGGTGCCAACTTATTATCATTCAATGGTTGTCTTACCTGCAGATTCTGAACCGTGTACTTCTCCATCTAGTACATCAAACTCATGAACCTCCTGAAACGATGCAATAATCAGATTATGGAAGGTATTAAGATGAGAGGAAAAAAAGAAAAACAGATCGAGCACTCAAATTAGGGAGATAAGATGCTGTTCTAGTAGATGAGATGAGTTGGGGAGAAGTATTCTTTGTGGTTGGTTCGTCGTCTTCTTCCTCTGGTCTTGCAAATTAGAGAAACGGGGTCTCAAAGGAAGAAAGAGGGGAAAAAAATGCAGAGCTACTACAGCAAGAGGCACCCCATTTGAGTATCGTCAGAAATCAGAAGCATATGCTGATGCAGCTTCTAGCACCGCCCTGTTCTAGTGAGGGAAGCAGATGTGCCGCTTATACTTCTATTGTACTTAGAAATTTATTGAAAAGTTTCGTTTCAATTCACTTATTCTACAGTACTACAATATCTGAAAAGAATACAGTATGCTTATCTGTCCGTCACGGATGTGTGCCCTCCCCGGTTTCTGCAAGCCACCGAGGCATGGCCAGATGCTGCCGCTCGTCGTGGATTCCGCGCTGGCGACCAGATGACGTGGCCGCCGCTCGCCTGGGTTCGAAGACCCGCCGGTGGATGTTGAGCTCTAGTGTTCTCCCGCCTCTTCAAGTCTGCATCTTTGCCGACGCTACTGCCTGCTGAGAGAAAATAGAAGATGAGAGAGAGGAGGTGAGGCAAACGCACCTGCGGAAAGATTGCCTGACGACTGCGGCTCCCGATCCTTCTCCATCACGCTGCAGCCGCCGTCTCCGTCCTCGACGCCTGCGCCGCTGGATGAGAGAGCGAGGAGGAGGTGAGGTCAGAAAGAGAGAGAGAGAAAACAAAAGGAGGAGGAAGCCTTAGCAACACAGGAATCAATAGAACGGGACAAAGAATTCGAGGAATCAACAGAACGGGACAAAGAATTCGAGAAAAGACAAAGAGAAACAAGAGTACTACCAGAAGAAGGATCAGCCGCCACAGCAGCAAGGGCGGTCGCAAGCCCAGATGCGGCAGCAGATTGGGCAGACCTGGACCAGGCCGAGCTGCGGCAACGCCGCCGGCCTACGCTGAAAGAACAGCAGGAACCCGCCCCCCGAACGGCCCCTCCATCAACACCAACGGAAGAACGGGCAGCAGCAGCCGGACGCACAGACTGACGGCCCGATCCCGATCGACGGACCCATCACAGATAATATCCAAATTGAACCAAGGAATGGAGATCCGGCGGGGCGGAAGAAAGAAAAAAGGGGACGAACGGAGAACTGGAGAAGAAGAGGAGTTAAAAAAATAAAGAGAAGACATAACCGAGCAGGACACCTTTCGAAGATACCAGGACCCACCACCGCACCGCTTTACCGAGCAGCAGCGGCTCAGGCGGGAAAAAATTTACAGGCACCCAGAAGAAACCACCGCGCGACAAAACGGGCTGAAACCAGTTGGAATAAAATGCAAAGTGTCACCGGAAGTACACACGGAACATGGCAGATGCAAAACAAGACACGCGTCAGCAAACGAAATTGTCAGATAATTAACCCAAAATTTTGACAAAAAACGAAGCCGTTCAGGTTTTATATAGTAGTTATGCGGCGCTGTACTTGCTGATAGATGAGTGCAAGTTGGGTTTAATTGGTGGTGATCCATCCATCTCGATCCGTCGACGCCCAATTCCTTTCCGTCAGCATAATTCGTAGTAGCACTAAAACTAATCCAATCCGTGCTGTTATTTGGAAGCATGTTCCATAAGAACAGAATTATTATCTTCCCTCCATCGATCTATGTGGACAGTGACTAATTAATTTTGGTTAGCTCGACTGTCTTGGCGCTAATTAATTTTGGTTAGGTGCGGCTACTGCACTGTACATCGTGAAGAAGGGTGGATGCATGGTATGTTGGGGACAAAGAAACTACTGGAGCTACTGTTGTACGTAGGTGTGGTGTGCTTGCGGCTGTCACGTTGCTTGCTGCCACGGCAGGAGATCACATGCAAAACTGCTGCCGCGACAGCACACGCGCGTATCTGTGACAGCATCACCACATAAACTCAGGTACTCAACAGTCGCTTTTAGTTGGGTACTTTATTCTGAAAACTCGAAACTTATTCCGGGAGCATATGCATGTACACACTATATGGAACGCACAAGGTGCCGACGGCTAAATATCGGGGCCGTCGGCACAGGGGCCGTTCCGGCCAGGCCAGCAGGCAAGCCATCGGCACAAGAAACCTGTCGACATAGGAAGGTTTGTACCGTCAGCACAGCCTCTCCGTCGTGACGGCGTGGTAACAACGTCAGGCCGTCGCCACATCTTTCAGCCACATTAATCTTCAAAAAATCATAAATAAATCATTACAATTCAGAAAAATACAAATAATATATCAATGTTTTCAGAAAAATAAGATATATCTTCGAAAAACAATCAAACTTGGAATATTGCAAACATCTCAAAAAACCTTCTTAAAAATGAGCTATCATGCCTGATGTTTAAAGCTTTCACGTCCAACAACCAATGTTATGGCTAGAATTGTCGCATAATTTATGATAATATGTCCATATTATGCACACATGTGCATCTCGGGATGTCTTATGATGTTGCAGGAAGAAGTTTTCCTTTTCATCGCACGAAAAAGCAACTTTTTTTATTTATGAGGTGCCGAAAACGGGGTGTTTTGTGAAAAAACCACCAAATTAAAGTTTCACATGGGTACCAACACATTTTTCAAAAATACTATACCACCTAAGAAGAACAATTTCTCAACCGTTATATCTGGAACCTTTTCGTCCACCCCTCATGAAAATAACAAATTCCTGCCGAATCGGTAAGAGGCCGGCCAAATTTACATGATATAATGCTCAAGATTTTTTTATAAAAATTATTTTTAGGTTCACAACATGCTATTTCAATAGAGATCCAGTGCAAAATTAGCGAGGCTCAGCCCCAGACAAAGGATCTTCATGCCCGCTGTTTTGAATATAGTTTGAAACGGGCATGAAAAAATTGAAAAACGATCCAAACAATCTGAAACCTTCGTGTGGTGTCGTATTCCGTGTCATAGTAGCAAGGAAAATATTAAACTTGGAAAATTGCAAACATCACAAAAAATCCTTCACAAAATAAGCTATCATGTTCAAGGTTTCATGGGATTTAGGTCAAACGACCAATGTTATATAAATTGTGATGTTTGGATTCCTCTCATTTTTTAAATGATTTAGACATATTATTTGTCAAATTCTAATTTACATATTTAAATATATTAATTATTCCATACTAAATAGAAAAGGAAAAAATCATTTTATTGTAATTTGAATTCAAGATTAATATACTTATTCATTTTAGTTTATGTAGGTAATTGTTTTGAATTAAAAATAAATAAAGATGTGCATATCAAAAAATAGGGGTTAATAGGATTGATATGATAGTATTATTAACAACGTGTCATTTCTTTCGTGGAAGCTTGTCTAGAAGGAACAACAAAGTTAAGCGTGCTAGGGGTGAAGTAGTGTGAGGATAGGTGATTGACCGGGAAGTTTGACCATGAGTGGAATTTGATCTAATATTAAGCATTGTTAGAGTTAAAATGGTCCATGATAGAGATTAAACTTTTTTAAAATTAGTAATTATTATTTTGAAAAAAATATTCCAGAGTTGCCAAACGGCCGTTATTTCTATGCTAATGGCAAACGTCGGCACAAGATGTTGTGCCGACGGCAACTGTGGTTTGTTCCAAAAATGTATTGTGCCGACGACGAGGTGCCGACGGCAGCCGTCGGCATAGGATTGTGCCGACAGCAATTCTAGTTGTGCCGCATGGCAGCCATCGGCACCTTGACGGTTCCGTAGTGACAAAACATATTTTAAAATTTTAAAAATTAGAAAGAAAATTCACATGCATGTTCTATCTGCGCACGTAAACTTTTACATTAAAGGGATATTTTATGTGTCCATGTAAAAAACAAAAAAAGTCTCAAGAAATGGATTATTTTAGCACCAAAATTTATCTTTCTTACACATAGCTCAAAACATATCGATTTTTGCTGAAACAACTTTGTGATCATGTAAAATACCAATATATACTTTTTTTTGCGAATGAAAATACCAATATATACAGGAGACATTTTTTATTTGTTTGATATTTTTAAATATATTTAAAATGCATTTCAAAGGGGCAGCCATCCCCAAAGGTCTCCTCAGCGTGCGGAAGCGTTCTTAGGACAAGTTCGCGGCGGAGTTCAGGGCCGGACTCCACTTGCAATGGCGCGAGGGTGTGGCTCGGAACCTTCAACATACCCAAGGCCGCCGCCATGGCCTACGACTAGGCTGCATTCTTTGTCCATGGCGCCGCTGCCAAGCTCAACTACCCGTCGATCGGTCCAGGAGTCGCTCTGCACGCTCGCACTCGGCGCCACAGCAGGCTCACCCGTGTTGGCTCTTAAGAGGCGCTACTCCATCAGGAAACGCTCACCCAACAAGGCCAAGAAGACGGCCATGGCGCCCGCCTCCGCCATCAAGATGATGAAGGAGACGACCTCGCGCATCATCACCGTCTGCACTCTGCAGGCTAGGGCGTCTGCTTGAGTGGTGGAGCTCGAGGACTTGGGCGCGGAGTACCTGGACGAGTTCCTCCGGGTCACAGAATCGAATCCACGATGGTCGGTTATGAGTATGACCTGCAGACGCTCATCAACACGGCCCCAATCTTGTTCCCTCACTGATAGTCTCATTCGGCAGCTGCTCTCCTCTGCCTTGCTTGAGTTGATTCCGATTCCAGCCAAGAGATTGATCCTCGATCAGTTTTTACAGTTTCTTCTCGTCTTTGTCTTGTTGACACGGTGGCGGTGGCGGACCCAACCGTCCCTAAACGTGGCATGCATACATACTTTCAGCAGCGCAACTTATTTTGATAATTTTAATAAAAATTTGATAGGGTTTACAATGTGTCTAGACTTCATGAAAATCATGGATCCGCCATTGCACGGCAGTGCAGCAACTAGCCAACACCCTGCTACTGCTATGTATGCCTCTCTGTCCAATTGAGTACGAAATTCGAGGCGTGATCAGTCAGGCATGCATTTCCAGCCGGAAAGGAAGGATATACATGAACAGCTCTATTTGACCGTTTCTATGTTGCACCTACGTACGTGTGGCCTGCATGTGACCACCACGCACCTTCCTTGCTTACTTCACGATAACTAACGAACTTTGCTTGCGCATGCGGGGACCTACCTATCTAGATGAAGTACTACTAGATTTTGTTCTTTTTTTATAGCATATAAAATTAATAAACGGAAGCTTCTCATGCATTTCGGCGATGGACCAAGTAATCTCTCAGTTTATTATGCAAATGCTCTCTCTGTTGTTGTAACCTGGTTTTGTTTTCTATTTTAGGCGTAAATTCAACATTAAATACCCAAAAATGATGTCGCGGCAGATTTGTCTGAATTTTTTATTTATCTAGACACTATGTAGTTTATAGATATATTCGAATTTAGATAAATATGTAACATCTCTTTCCGGACGAAGCAGTACATACTAATAATTACTCCCACCGTTCATAAAAGAAAGTCAAGGATTTGTCTAAATTTTGATATATCTATACACTAAAGAGTGTCTAGATACATCTAAAATAAGGCAAACTTGCGACACAGTGACCCATCAAACAAATGCATGAGAAACATGCACGACAATCCTTACAAATCCGCGAATGTTTCAAATTTCTCTCCCTCCTTATATCTCTTCCAAATTTCAGGATGATAAGTGTTGCCGGACACGTCTAGGTTTTCATCATCCACATGACAACGACCCAACTGACCGCACCCTCCCATCTCCAAATTCATTGCCACTGGCACCCTTCACTCCACTAGTTTCTTCATAGGCCTGACCTAGGCCGCCATCGCCTCCACGCCCCACTCCCTTGCCTGCCCTGATCCGGCTACGTCTGCACTGTACTTCTTCCGTCCATGATAGAACATCTTAGATGCATCCAAATTTAGACAAATTTAAGATATACTTTTACGGATATAAGCAGTATATAATATTGATAACCCCACGGACTGGCTGAACACAAAAGTATCAGTAAGAAAAACGGAATTGGGTCAGCTAGTTGTGCGCCGCTGCCTTAGCCGTTCTATCCAGAAGTTTGGCAATGTTCCACCAGTACAGTTTTGATGCAGGCCATTTGATTCGACCAGTTTTGCTACATAGCATGGATGACTGAATTTGGTCGCGCGATCGAGCTAGCACAGACTGCAATAGAGTACAATGCTACTTTGTAGCGACAGATGCACTGTGCACGTACCGTTGGGTTGGATTGGTGGCTATCCATTCATCTCTGCTGATTAATTTTAGTTTGGTGCGTCAAAATGCACTGTACAATGTGAAATTGTGCACGGGTGGCCGCACGGACTGATGGGGATAGGCTACAGAACAACAGTGACAGAGTGTAGCGTGGGATGACTGCAGAATATCGAATTTGACCTCCCGCCTGTCACGATGAAGTGAATGAACTGCAGAGTGTAGTACTATTCATCACTGTCGTTTTCGGTTGGGTAGTTTATTCTCTGTTTCCAATTCTTGACTTTCAAAGTACACATTAACCTACAGAGAATCAACGCTTCAGACTCTGTTTCTAACTCGTTCCACCATCAGATTAAGTCAACCCGTGAAAATTGTCAATGTGGAGTGTCGTCCATTCATCTAAGATATCATTGTGCTCCTGCCAACATCTTTAGGTTCAGTCATGCGCCAGGCCGGCACCAAATCAAATTAAAGTAAACCATTAGATAGACGAATTCAAAATCAAAACAAGGTCAAACCGAACCTATATAGCCATCTCAGATACATGTCTATCTAGGGACGAAGCTACCCTTTGGGCAAGGTATGGCGTCCTCCCTACCTTGACTTTTGGCAAAAAAAAGTATTTATTTATATATGCATCTCTCGACATACAAACAATTATGTACAGTTTCTATGCGTTTCTGAAGAAAAACGAAGGAGAAAATGTAAATGGGCCACGCTGGGAGGAGATCAGACTGAACAGGGCCTGCTACCTAGCTTGGCCGCCCATGGTCGAGAGGAAAACAACCCATGCGGGTCCATGGTGGCCTGGTCTACATAGACTTCTGGGCGAATCCCTGGGAGCTCCTATGCGCCGAGCTGGTCGGTGCGGGGAACGCACCGCACACCCCCCGCTCCCCCCCGGCTTACTAACTGGGCCGCAGCCCAACATCAGGTAAGCCATTTTTTCTTTTTCGTTTATTTTTATTTTCTGTTATTTGTTTTCTTTTTTAAATTTTCTTTTTAACTCTGAACATTTGTCAAAATTTAAAAAATTTAAATTAAAAAGAAATAACTTTTAAAAAATCTAAATATTTTTCAGATTTGAACATTTTTAAATTTGAACAAAAATGTATTTTACTCTATGAATAATTTCTGAATTTGAACAAAATTTATATTTGAACAATTTTCGAATCTGAACGATTTTCATATTAGAAAATTTTTCGAATTTGAACAAATTTCAAATTTGAATGGTTTTCAAATTTAAACGGTTTTCGAATTTGAATAGTTTTCGAATTTGAACGGTTTTCAAATTTGAACATTTTTAAATTTAAACATTTTTTCAATTTGAACAATTTTCAAAAATTGAAATTTTCGAATCTGAAAAAATATAAACAAAACCGAAAACAGAAAAAAGAAAAAAAAACCAGAAATGAAAAAAGAAAAAGAAAAACGAAGTGCTACAGGCCAAATGAACAATGCTGACCCATATCCAACAAGTGTAGCCACCGACCTGGTCGGTGTATAGGTTTTGCCCGAATCCCTAGTCCCTACCCAGGTTGGCGCGTACCACGCGCCACACACCACCATGCGTGGTACGGCTAGCCCGGTTTGGCGATGTAGCTTTTTATTTTTTCCTTTTCTTTTTATGTTTTCTTTTTCTTTTTATTTTCTATTTCTTTTTCTTGTAGGATTTAAAAATGTTGAAATTGAAACATTTATAACTTTTAAAAATGCGCAGATTCTTAAAAACGTTCAAATTTATAAGATGTTCGAAATAATAAAAAGTTTAAATATAAAAATGTTAATATTTTTTGAAAATGTTTAAATTTAAAAATTGTTCAAATACTCACATTCGAAAATTCTTCAAACTTAAAAAACGTTCCCATTAAAAAATGTTTATATAGAAAAATGTTCAAGTTTCAAAAAAGTTCAAATTTGAAATATGTTCATATTTGGAAAATATCCAAATTTCAAAAAAATCAAATTTTTATAGAAATGTTTAGATTTTTGGAAAAAAAAATCTAATTTGAAAATGTTCGAATTTAAGAAAAAAACAAGCAGAAAACAAAAATGAAAACATAAAAGAAAAGAAAAAACCGAAATAGAGGAAAAAAACACAACGGGCCGGCCCAACAACCCTCGCGTGGGGTGTGCGGCGACTGGGAGTAGCCGACCTGTTCGGCGTATATCACCCCCTCCCCCTTTTGGGCGACCGCGACTCAAGTTGGACGTTGCCTTGCTGCCCTGGCGTTGGTTGCTTCCTCCCAAGCAGATCCCTCCTACTCCATGTCGCCCCAACTCCCCATGCCGGTAGGGTTGAAAATGAAAGGGAAACTTTCTGTCCGTTTTTGAAGAAAAAGGAAATGGAGGGCCGAATACGGAAAAGAAAGTGGCATTTAGAGGAAAAGAAACGGAAACGGCAAAATCATAAACGGAAACGGAAAAGAAAACGAGAGAGCCCTTTCCGACTGAAATGGAAATGGCAGAGGGAATTCCAGAAAAATAAATACGGAAAGTTTCCGGAAATATAACCTAGAGAGGCCCGTGCATTTAGTAGGCCTACATTTACACATGAAATTGGGCTTAGCCACGTATCTAAGTCCACTAATTACTCTAACCCTAATCACTTTATATAATTATGTATGCATGCAACTGTTAAACTATGTGTGTTACTCTATGTGGAATTGCCACTTGTCGAAGTTAAGTGATATATCTTGTCTTATTATTTTTTTATTTATGTGTGTCTTTCGGTCTACAAATCAAGGTATTATGTGTTAGGGCAATATGCTTGTTGTATTACCAGGAGGCCAAAGGCCACAATATATAGTACATATACAAGTGCAAATATGCAGGAAGCCCCTACAGTATAACAAACTACAATATATGATATATACATCTAACACCCCTCAAACTCATGGTGGATCCACAACACTGAGTTTGGAGAGTAAGAAATCATGCTGTGCTCGAGTCTGTGCCTTCATAAAGAAATCCGCCAACTGCAAATCTGAAGGCACGTAATGAACCGCAACAACACCATCCTGCACCTGAGCACGTGTATAAAAGGCATCAACACCAATATGCTTAGCCAGCTCATGCTTGACCGGATCACGTGCAATATTGATAGCACCTAACTGTGAGACAAAAGTGGAGAGGGTGTCCTAACAGAGACCCCAAAATCTGCAAGCAACCACCGTAACCAGGTCACCTCAGCAATCAACAAAGCCATAGCCTGCAACTCAGCCTCAACACTCGAACGGGAAACTGCTACCTGTTTCTTCGTCTCTGATACCATGTTAAAGTTCATGCACTAGCCACTTGAACCAAAAGCCCGAACTAATGAAAAGGGGTAGGCAATCTACTTATACACGTCAACACACCCTCTCACGTGTGACGGGAAGACGAGAAGACAAGTCAACACGTGTAGAGAGGCAACGAGGCAGTGGGAGGCCGGGACCACACGGCAGGAGGCTGCGGGGAAGCGCAATTTTTAGGATAAATTGCGAAAGCGCAAATAAATTGCGAAAGCCAGGATTTGAACTCGAGACCTGTGGCTCTGATACCATGTTAGGGCAATATGCTTGTTGTATTACCAGGGGGCCAAAGGCCACAATATATAGTACATGTACAGGTGCAATATGCAGGAAGCCCCCTAACATATGGGGAAACTACAATATACAAATATATACATCTAACATTATGCAGCATTGTGTTTTGGCAAATATCTGTTTCCGTAACGTATCCGCTATGTATCCGTTTTATATTTATATCCGATGATTTCAGTTTTCATATTCGTTTTCGGGGTTTCCGATTCCATTTTCAATTTCGACAAGATAGAGGGAAAAAAGATAAAGCATGTCCGTCCGTTTCCGTTTCATTTTCAACCCTACATGCCGGTCCAGACCCGGCAATACAAATGTAATTTTTCGGTTCGTAGTAGTTGTTGTTTATGCAACAATTGTTGCAGATTCATCATTTTGACACCGGCCACGTGCATGGCTACGCGCGAAGGATAATGAAAGGACGAGATGTCGCCTAGAGGGGGGTGAATAGGCGTTTAAAAACTCTTGCGGATTTGTCTTGTAAGAAAGCGGAATTAAACTAACGTTTAGTTTACAAGCACAAACCCTAAATATGCTAAGCTCAACTAATTGTAACAATAGCAACCAGAGCTAAACAAGATAGGCATAAGATATATATAGCAAAAGTGATAGCAAGATATATGTACTTCAAGCACGATGGCTATCACAAGGAAAGAGAGCTCGGGTATAGAAATAACCGAGGCACGCGGAGACGAGGATGTATTCCCGTGTTCCCTTCCTTTGCAAGAAGGTACGTCACGTTTGGAGGTGTGGAGGTCCCACGAAGGATTCCCCGCGCCACGAACGCTCACCCTATTCTTCGAGCCACACCCACGAAGGATAATGGCCCTTTCCTTATGGTTAGCTTTTCCTCCGCTCCGGAGATGGCAAGCTCCACAACCACTTCACAAGCTCCACGAAGGAGAAGCCCGGGCCTCTTCACAATCTTCCTTGAAGAGATCACCGAGCACCAAACCAAGCCAACTAGGAGGTCTCCCTCCAAAAGTAACAAGCTCACGGTCTCTCACTCGAACTAATCGTGGTGGAGAGCTCAACACTATGCAATGATGCAAAGCAAGACCACTAGAGGTGTTCAAATCCTTCACACTCAAATCCCACCCAAGCAACAAATGCTAGGATGAGATTAGAGAGGAAGAACAATGGAGGAAATCAACAAATGACTCCAAGATCTAGATCCCAAGAGTTCTCCTCACTTAGAGGAGAAATGGATTGGTGGAGGTTGTAGATCTAGATCTCCTCTCTTAGATCCCTCAAGAATGAGCAAGAATCATGGGAGGGAAGGGAGAGGAAGCAAGATCAAGAGGTTCAACAATGGTGGTAAAAAACGTGCTCAAGAACCCTAGAAAACTATTGGGAAGAAGCACCTTTTATAGCGAAACGAAATATGACCGTTTGGGGCAGATCTGGGAGTTTTTCGTGCAGCCTTGCGTGAGAGCAGGTCGACCGGGCCAGGGACCAGGCCGCCTGGCGGGAAAGCCGGACAGACCGGGCCAAGGACCGGGCGCCCCTGAAAGCCCCCTGGAAACCGTCCGGTTGGCACCGGTGTGGGAGCCGGTCTGCCGTACGAGCCGGTGAGACCTGGCGCCACCGGGCCAAACATGAAAAACATACAAAAACCATGATAACTTTTGCGTCCGACCGATTTCGATGATCTTGAGCTTGTTGGAATGAGAACAACAAGCCCTAAACTATGCATAGAAACATCATTGTCCACCACGGAGTAAAACCATAAGATGAATGTTTGACCTATCTATAAAAGAGACACCGGTAAAACCTCCAAGCTTGAAAACGCAATAGAATATGCATATGGATTCCGTTTTGGGCTTGTTGTAAAGCTAGCAACAAGCTCAAGAACCTCACACAGAGAAACACCAAGAAGCAATAAGATTTATGGAATGCAAAGCATGCAAAGGGTTGAGCTCCCTAAGACGACGTGATCAAGTTACCCAACGAAAGCCCCTCTTGATAGTGCGGCTATGTATCCTATTACCCAGTCTCCCAACAACCACCTTGAGACCGGTAAAAGGAAAACCTAGCAAGGCCATACATTTGCCTTGCGCATCCCGCTTGATCTCGATGATATCTCTTCAAGCTCCACCCAAGGAATACTCACTTGATCATTGTTTTCGTGAAGACTCACAAATGCTCCCATACACCATGATGAGAAAGCTTCATTGATGCACATCTTCATATGTCCATTATCACCAAAATGGACGGCAAGCTTCAAGCATATGATCCTCTTGAGATGCTCAGTCTTGAACTTGCCCAACTCAACCTTGATGACGATCACCACTTGACGTCATCCTCTCACTTATATAGAGACTTTTTGATGCATGCCCATGGAAAGATACCTAACTCACATAGACAACACAAGGGAACATATATGATGGGTTAGTTCATAAATCATAATTGACACGGCTTACCCACCACACTTCTCGTGGCACATTCTTCATGCTTCATGTGTTCACCAAACTTGAATCTATTCTTCACTCTTTGTATTGGTCAACCTTGTATCTTCTCATGCTCTATCATACTATCTTGAGGCGTATATAGAATTCTTCATTTGCTTCATGCTCTAAATCTTAGTCAACCATAGCTCAACTTATGAGACATATGACACTGACTTAGAGCCATAACTTGAATTCTTCACTTGGAATCAAGCACTCAAGATCTTGATCATTCATTGCTTATCACATAAGGTAGAGCATGGCTAATACTGAGTTCCACATAAGAACTCCATCTTCATTTCTTCTTCTTGATCATATCACATATATATCTTTAAATCGATGATCTTGATGCCAATACACAAGGTATATCTTTATCTTCATGACATCCATATTTGAATCCAACACATGGACTACAAGTAGTACCTATGGAATATTCCTTCGTATAAACTCAATGAAAACATTAGTCCATAGGGGTTGTCATTATTTACCAAAACCACACATAGGGGCAATATACCCTTACAGATAAAGGTAAGGACATCGGCCACGCGGTGGGAAATCTGCAGTTTCATGTCGACGAGATTGCAAATATTTTGTTTGGCCGCCAGGGACACAAGGACGCCTGGGATGCTCGGGAATTGAACGTGTCGTCTGGCTCCAATGGCCATTTCGACCACGGGCATCGATAAGGGAGTCACCAGCGATCATGACGTTTAGTATTTAGTTATTATAGATTTATTAGGCCCTATATATGTATAGAATATGAAGTTGGCGGTCTTTCTGTAACAGGAAGGCAACCATGTTTGATTGGTGCCCCTCATGCCACGATGGCCAAATATTATTAATGGTATTTTTGAACATGAAGGGTAACCATGTTTAATTGGTGTCATTCCATCCTAAGCGCGAATAATTTTAGCTGTTCTTGAAGTTGCATGTCTCAGACGATATAATGTGTGATGTTTAGGCAATTTGCACTCTTTTATACGCAAATAAGAGCAGACCACAATGGCAACGACCATGAGCTAATAGTGTGCGATATTATGTGTGCATGCATTTTAACGACATACGAATTATTCTTAAATAAAATATGTACGATAGTGCAATATCGCACATTGTTAACATAAGATACACATACCATTTCGGAAGTTGGGCGCATTAGAGCAAGTACAATAAGTCCTAGTCAGCTGGCTATAAGGATTAAAATAATATATTGTTGTCTAGTTGGAGGAGAGAGAGGAGGAGAGAGAAGAGGAGTGGGCTCTTATGCAAGAGCCAGCTCTAGCACGTGCTCATAGGCACTATGTGAGAGTGAATGGTGGGTCATGCACTAATAAAGTAGTACAATCTTATAGCTCACTATTGTACATGTTGTCTTTAAGATAACTATAGATGACATGGCACTTGGCTTAGGCTGGTCATAGTGGGGAGTAACTTAGAGTAGTAACATATACCATGTTACTAGTCTAGGTTACTACCTTCATAGTGGATAGTAACTTATATGTGGTGTCATGCATTGTGTCATTTATTATGTTGTAGACTCATTTTGCATTGGGGTGTGTGATGTTATGGTAACATAGCTAGTTACCACCTCACTGATGGCGCGTGATGCACACGTCCGTTGGGAACCCCAAGAGGAAGGTGTGATGCGCACAACAGTAAGTTTTCCCTAAAGAACCAAGGTTATCGAGCCGTGGAGATGAAGGTGAAGGTTGTTGGTGGAATAGGGTCGGCGCAATGATACGTCTCAAACGTATCTATAATTTCTTATGTTCCATGCTACTTTTATTACAATACTTGAATGTTTTATACATACTTTACAGCATTATACATTTTCCGGCACTAACCTATTAACAAGATGCCGAAGTGCTAGTTCTTTGTTTTTGGTTTCAGAAATCTAGTAAGGAAATATTCTCGGAATTGGACGAAATCAACGCCCAGGGCCTATTTTTACGAAGCTTCCAGAAGACCGAAAGGGAGACGAGTGGGGCCACGAGGTGGCGACACACCAGGCGCGGCGGCCTGGCCCCGGCCTTGTGTGGGGCCCTCGTGACGCTTGACCTACCCTTCCCTACAAATAGCCTTCGTCACGAAACCCTGCACCGAGAGCCACGATACTAAACCTTCCGAGAGACGCCGCCGCGAATCCCATCTCTGGGATTCGGAGATCGCCTCCGCACCTGCCGGAGAGGGGAATCATCACCGGAGGGGCTCTACATCATGACCGCCTCCGGTTGATGCGTGAGTAGTTCATCCTTGGACTATGGGTCCATAGTAGCTAGATGGTTGTCTTCTCCGCTTGTGCTATCATTGTTTAGATCTTGTGAGCCGCCTAACATGATCAAGATCATCTATTTGTAATGCTACATGTTGTGTTTGGGGATCCGATGAATATAGAATATTATGTTAAGTTGATTATCAATCTATCATATATGTGTTGTTTATGTTCTTGCATGCTCTCCGTTGCTAGTAGAGGCTCCGCCAAGTTGATACTTGTAACTCCAAGAGGGAGTATTTATGCTCGATAGTGGGTTCATGCCTCCATTGAATCTGGGACAGTGAAAGTTCTAAGGTTGTGGATGTCTTGTGCTACTAGGGATAAAACATTGATGCTTTGTCTAAGAATATTTGTGTTGATTACATTACGCACCATACTTAATGCAATTATCTGTTGTTTACAACTTAATAGGAAGGTTCGGATGATAACTGAAGGTGGATTATTTAGGCATAGATGCATTGGATAGCGGTCTATGTACTTTGTCGTAATGCCCGATTAAATCACATAGTAATCATCGTTGATATGTATTGAATCTTTATTTGTCAATTGCTTTGTAATTTGTTCACCCAACATGTTAGTTATCTTATTGGAGAGACACCTCTAGTGAACTGTGGACCCCGGTCCATTCTTTTACATCTGAATACATTCTACTGCATCTCTGCTTTTTGTTCTTTGCAAACAAACACCATCTTCCACTCGACGTTTAATCCTTTGTTTTCAGCAAGCGGTGAGATTGACAACCTCAGCGTTACGTTGGGGCAAAGCTTTGATTGTGTTGTGCAGGGTTCCACGTTGGCGCCGGTTTCACTGGTGTTGCGCCGCACTACATTCCTCCACCAACAACCTTCACGTGCTTCTTGGCTCCTACTGGTTCGTTAACCTTGGTTTCTTTCGAGGGAAAAACTTTGTGTGTATCACACCTTCCTCTTGGGGTTTCCAACGGGACGTGTACATCTACGCGCATCAAGCTCTTTTTCGGCGCCGTTGCCGGGGAGATCAAGACACGCTGCAAGGGAGTCTCCACTTCCAATCTCTTTACTTTGTTTTTGTCTTGCTTTACTTTATTTTATTTACTATCTTGTTTGCTTCGTATTAAAAACACAAAAAAATTAGTTAATTTATTTACTGTCCTGTTTACTAGCTCTATATTAAAAACACAAAAAAATTAGTTACTTTACTTATTGTCTTGTTTACTTGTTCTATATCAAAACACAAAAAAATTAGTTACTTGTCTTTACTTTATTTGCCTAGTTTACTTTTATTACTGTTATAATGAGTAATCCTGAAGTTGAAGTTCGTTCTTTTAAGCAACAAGGTGGAGAAAGTTTTAAAGATGCTTGGTACAGAATTAGTAATGCTCATCATAGGTGCATTAAGAAACACTCCACTACTATCCTTCTTAGGAACTTTTATGTTGGCTTATCTAGTTGGAATAGGTATGTTCTTGATACTCTTTCGGGAGGTAATTTCCTAGGTACTCCCGCTTTAGAAGCTAGTTGCATCATTGAGAGTCTAGTTGGAATACCACCTGTTAATGAAGTTAAAATTGAAATCTCTCTTGAGGATGTTATGAAAAAATTGGAAACCATAGAGAAAAAAATTCCAAGTATTGAAACCAAATTGGAAATGTTATTTGATAAAACTGATGAACTTGATAAAACCCTAGGAGGAATTGATGAAAGAATTGGTGTCCTAGGAACTTGTGTTGTCCATGATAATCAAACCAATAGGATTGCTGAACTTGAAAAAGCTATGGGAACCTTGGGTTCAACTTTTTCTTCTCTCAAGTATAAGGAAAAAAGCTTATGTGGGTAAAGAGCAAAAATTCATGTATGCCTCTAAGGTGTCTAAACAAAAGAATTATTATAGGCCTAAAATTGATAAAACCCCTAGCACCACCATAGGAAATTTAGATAATGGAGCATCTAAGGTACCCTCTGCAACAAGTTGTGTTTGCAAGAAAAATAATAACGTTGATGCTTCATCTCTTGATGTTACTTGATTTGCACTTTCTGCGCCTAGCTGAAAGGCGTTAAAGAAAAGCACTTCTTGGGAGATAACCCAAGTTTCATTTTATTTACTGTATTGTTGAGTCTTGGAAGTTGTTTACTACTGTAGCAACCTCTCCTTATCATGTTTTTGTGCCAAGTAAAGTTTTTATGTTGAAGTTGATGAT
Organism: Lolium multiflorum; assembly: GCA_030979885.1. NCBI lineage: Eukaryota > Viridiplantae > Streptophyta > Magnoliopsida > Poales > Poaceae > Lolium > Lolium multiflorum. The sequence continues at coordinate 342,164,565 of CM061749.1, forward strand.
AGATTTGGATCGCTGCGCAGAAACATCATTGCTGTCTGTCACGAATTCTCGCAGAAGTCTCTGTAAAAAAAATCGAAAAAATCTGCAAATTTACGAGCATGATCCTCATATATGTACGCAACTTTCATTAGTTTTGAGTTTTTCCATTTGAGCAAGTTAAGTGTCCCTGCCAGATTCATCTTTACGGACTGTTCTGTTTTTGACAGATTCTGTCTTTTATTTCGCATTGCCGCTTTTGCTATGTTGAATGAGTTTCTTTGTTCCATTAACTTTCAGAAGCTTTGTGCAATGTCCAGAAGTGTTTAGAATGATTGTGTCACCTCTGAATATGTGAATTTTTGGTTATGCACTAACCCTCTAATGAGTTTGCTTGAAGTTTGTGTGAAGGAAGTTTTCAAGGGTCAAGAGAAGAGGATGATATACTATGATCAAGAAGAGTGAAAGGTCTAAGCTTGGGGATGCCCCGGTGGTTCATCCCTGCATATTTTAAGAAGACTCAAGCATCTAAGCTTGGGGATGCCCAAGGCATCCCCTTCTTCATCGACAACATTATCAGGTCACTTCTAGTGAAACTATATTTTTATTCCATCACATCCTATGTTTTTTACTTGGAGCGTTGGTTTGTTTTTTTTTGTTTTTTTTGAATAAAGTTGGATCCCACCATTCTTATATTGGAGATATTACGCTCCGCTTTTTCATATGGAACACTTGTGTTCTTAATTGTGCTTTAATGTTCATGGCGAAGTCTGAAATTGCTTCGTTAAATTGCTATTTGGTTGGAATCGGAAAATGCTGCATATGGTTTGGAAATTTGGCAATTGTTTGAGCTCTCATTAGATCATGTTTAAGCTCTTGCATCATGTAGTTTAATCTATTAATGAAGAACTACCGTAGAGCTTGTTTAATTTTGTTTGCATGATTGTTCTCTCTAAGTCTAGATATTTTCTTCGGGTAAAGTGTTTGAACAACAAGGAAGACAGTGTAGAGCCTTATAATGCTTGCAATATGTTCTTGTGTGAGTTTTGTTGTACCTGTTCATACTTGTGTTTGCTTCAAACAACCTTGCTAGCCCAAACCTTGTACTGAGAGGAAATGCTTCTCGTGCATCCAAACACCTTGAGCCAAATCCCATGCCATTTGTGTCCACCATATCTACCTACTATGTGGTATTTTTCTGCCATTCCAAAGTAAATTACTTGAGTGCTACCTTTAAAATTTCATTCCTTTACCTCTACAATATATAGCTCATGGGACAAATAGCTTAAAAACTATTGTGGTGATGAATATGTAGTTATGTGTCTTAATTCTTATAAGTTGCTTGTTGAGCGGTAACCATGTTTCTGGGGACGCCATCAACTTTACCTTTGTTGGATATCATGTGAGATGCTATGCATGTTCGTCTTGTCTGAAGTAAGTGCGATTTCATGATCAAATGGTTTGAGTATGCATATGTTAGAGAAGAACATTGGGCCTCTAACTAAAGCCATGTATCATGGTGGAAGTTTCAGTTTGGACATACAACCTCAATCTCTTATGAGAATATTAATGTTGTTGAATGCTTAAGCATTAAAAGAGGAGTCCATTATTTGTTGTCTATGTTGTCCCGGTATGGATGTCTAAGTTGAGAATAATCAAAAGCGAGAAATCCAATGTGTGCTTTCTCCTTAGACACTTGTACAGGCGGCATAGAGGTACCCCTTTGTGACACTTGGTTGAAACATATGTTATGCGATGATAATCCGTGTCTTCCGAGCTAAGTAGGACAAGGTGCGAGCACTATTAGTACTCTATGCATGAGACATGCAACTTGTAGGAAGTATTATGCATAGCACATATGAATTATTACTACCGTTGACAAAATTGTTTCTATGTTTTCAAAACAAAAGCTCTAGCACAAAAATAGTAATCCATGCTTCCCTCTGCGAAGGGCCATTCTTTTACTTTATGTTGAGTCAGTTTACCCACTTCTTTCTATCTTAGAAGCAAACACTTGTGTTAACTGTGTGCATTGATTCTTACATGTTTACTTATTGCACCTGTTATATTACTCTATGTTGACAAATATCCATGAGATATACATGTTACAAGTTGAAAGCATTCGCTGAAACTTAATCATCCTTTGTGTTGCTTCAATGCATTCTACTTAGAATTTATTGCTTATGAGTTAGCTCTTATGCAACTCTTATTGATACTTGTCTTGAAAGTACTATTCATGAAAAGTTTTGCTATATGATTCATTTGTTTAGTCATTATCTTTGTTAGCAATATTTTGTTCAGATCACTCCATTCATCTCATATGCTTTACAATAATGTTGATCAAGACTATGTTGGTAGCATGTCACTTCAGAAATTATTTGTGTTATCGTTTACCTACTCGAGGGCGAGTAGGAACTAAGCTTGGGGATGCTTGATACGTCTCAAACGTATCTATAATTTCTTATGTTCCATGCTACTTTTATTACAATACTTGAATGTTTTATACATACTTTATAGCATTATTATACATTTTCCGGCACTAACCTATTAACAAGATGCCGAAGTGCGAGTTGTTGTTTTCTGCTGTTTTTGGTTTCAGAAATCCTAGTAAGGAAATATTCTCGGAATTGGACAAAATCAACGCCCAGGGGCCTATTTTTGCACGAAGCTTCCAGAAGATCGAAAGGGAGACGATGGGGCCACGAGGTGGCGACACCGTGCGGCGCTGGCCCCCGCCGCGGCCCTGTTGTGTGGGCCCTCGTGACGCCCTTTGACCTACCCTTCCACCTACAAATAGCCTTCGTCGCGAAACCCCCTGCGAGAGCCACGATACGGAAAACCTTCCAGAGCCGCCGTCGCAATCCCATCTCGGGGGATTCAGGAGATTGCCTCCGGCACCCTCGGAGAGGGGAATCATCACCGGAGGGCTCTACATCATCATGCCCACCTCCGGATTGATGCGTGAGTAGTTCATCCTTGGACTATGGGTCCATAGCAGTAGCTAGATGGTTGTCTTCTCCGCTTGTGCTATCATTGTTTAGATCTTGTGAGCTGCCTAACATGATCAAGATCATCTATTTGTAATGCTACATGTTGTGTTTGGCGGGATCCGATGAATATAGAATATTATGTTAAGTTGATTATCAATCTATCATATATGTGTTGTTTATGTTCTTGCATGCTCTCCGTTGCTAGTAGAGGCTCTGGCCAAGTTGATACTTGTAACTCCAAGAGGGAGTATTTATGCTCGATAGTGGGTTCATGCCTCCATTGAATCTGGGACAGTGACAAAAAGTTCTAAGGTTGTGGATGTGCTGTTGCTACTAGGGATAAAACATTGATGCTTTGTCTAAGAATATTTGTGTTGATTACATTACACACCATACTTAATGCAATTATCTGTTGTTTACAACTTAATACTGGAAGGGGTTCGGATGATAACCTGAAGGTGGATTATTTAGGCATAGATGCATGTTGGATAGCGGTCTATGTACTTTGTCGTAATGCCCTGATTAAATCACATAGTAATCATCGTTGATATGTATTGAATCTTTATTTGTCAATTGCCCGCCTGTAATTTGTTCACCCAACATGTTAGTTATCTTATTGGAGAGACACCTCTAATGAACTGTGGACCCCGGTGCATTCTTTTACATCTGAATACATTCTACTGCAATCTCTTTATCTGTTCTTTGCAAACAAACACCATCTTCCACTCGATATGTTTAATCCTTTGTTTTCAGCAAGCCGGTGAGATTGACAACCCACTGTTACGTTGGGGCAAAGTACTTTGATTGTGTTGTGCAGGTTCCACGTTGGCGCCGGTTTCACTAGTGTTGCGCCGCACTACATTCCTCCACCAACAACCTTCACGTGCTTCTTGGCTCCTACTGGTTCGATAACCTTGGTTTCTTTCTGAGGGAAACTTGCTGCTGTGCGCATCACACCTTCCTCTTGGGGTTCCCAACGGACGTGTACATCTAGCGCGCGCAACACCAGGGATTCCGGCGCCAACGTGGAACCTGCACAACACAATCAAAATACTTTGCCCCAACTTAACAGTGAGGTTTTCAATCTCACCGGCTTGCTGAAAACAAAGGATTAAACGTATGGTGTGGAGAATGATGTTTGTTTGCGAAGAACAACAGAGAACAGAGATTGCAGTAGATTGTATTTCAGATATAAAAGAATGGACCGGGGTCCACAGTTCACTAGTGGTGTCTCTCCGATCTTCCGGGCATTTCTCGGGCGGGCGGGCTTCGCTGGGAAAAAGCCCGACGGAAATCTTGGCCCGAGCCGGCCCGCCCGACCAACTGCAAATTTTGGCCCGAGCCCGGCCCGCGGCCCGAAAAGCCCGATTTTGCTGGCCCGACGGCCCAGCCCGATCTAATGGTAATTTCCTTTTTTCTGTGGCCCGAGCCCGGCCCGATATAATTACGGGCTGAAGAATGATGGCCCGAGCCCCCGATAGAGAAAGCCCGCCCGACCCGGATTTTCGGGCCGGTCGGGTCGGGCCGTTCGGGCCGGGCTTCCCATGCCCAGGTATACTCTCCGATAAGATAAATAGCATGTTGGGTGAACAAATCACAGTTGGGCAATTGACATAATAGAGATGCACATACATATCATGATGACTACTATGAGATTTAATTAGGGCATTACGACAAAGAACATAGACCGCCATCCAACATGCATCTATGCCTAAAAAGTCCACCTTCGGTTAGCATCCGCACCCTTCCAGTATTAAGTTGCAAACAACAGACAATTGCATTAAGTATGGTGCGTAATGTAATCAACATAAATATCCTTAGACAAAGCATTGATGTTTTATCCCTAGTGGCAACAACACATCCACAACCTTAGAACTTTCGTCACTATCCCAGATTCAATGGAGGCATGAACCCACTATCGAGCATAAATACTCCCTCTTGGAGTCACAAGTATCAACTTGGCCAGAGCCTCTACTAGCAACGGAGAGCATGCAAGAACATAAACAACACATATATGATAGATCAATTAATCAACTTGACATAGTATTCAATATTCATCGGATCCCAACAAACACAACATGTAGCATTACAAATAGATGATCCTGATCATGATAGGCAGCTCACAAGATCTAAACATGATAGCACAAGAGGAGAAGACAACCATCTAGCTACTGCTATGGACCCATAGTCCAAGGATGAACTACTCACGCATCAGTCCGGAGGCGGGCATGGTGATGTAGAGCCCTCCGGTGATGATTCCCCTCTCCGGAGGGTGCGAGGCGATCTCCTGAATCCCGAGATGGGATTGGCGGCGGCGTCTCTGGAACTTTTCCGTATCGTGGCTCTCGGTACAGGGTTTCGCGAAGGGGCAGTGGGGGGCGCCCGAGGGGCCCACCCCATAGGGCGGTGCGGCCAGTGGGGCCGCGCCCCCCTAGGGTGTGGCCGCCTCGTCGCCCCTCTTCGTTTCCTCTTCGGACTTCTGGAAGGCTCCGTGCAAAATAAGACCGTGGGCTTTTGTTTCGTCCAATTCCGAGAATATTTCCTGTGTAGGATTTCTGAAACCAAAAACAGCAGAAAACAGGAACTGGCGCTTCGGCATCTTGTTAATAGGTTAGTGCCGGAAAATGCATCAAAATGATGTAAAGTGTATATAAAACATGTGAGTATTGTCATAAAACTAGCATGGAACATAAGAAATATAGATACGTTTGAGACGTATCAAGCATCCCCAAGCTTAGTTCCTACTCGCCCTCGAGTAGGTAAACGATAACAAGGATAATTTCTGAAGTGACATGCTACTATCATAATCTTGATCAATACTATTGTAAAGCATATGAGATGAATGAAGTGATTCAAAGCAAATAGTTTGCTAACAAAAAGATAATGACTAAACAACTGAATCATATAGCAAAACTTTTCATGAATAGTACTTTCAAGACAAGCATCAATAAGACTTGCATAAGAGCTAACTCATAAAGCAATAGATTCTTAATAGAAGGTTTTGAAGCAACACAAAGGATGATTAAGTTTCAGCAATTGCTTTCAACTTGTAACATGTATATCTCATGGATAATTGTCAACATAAAGTAATATGATGAATGCAAATAAGCAAGTATGTAAGAATCAATGCACACAGTTGACACAAGTGTTTGCTTCTAAGATAGAAAGAAGTAGGTAAACTGACTCAACATAAAGTAAAAGAAAGGCCCTTCGCAGAGGGAAGCAGGGATTACTCATGTGCTAGAGCTTTTTATTTTGAAAACATGGAAACAATTTTGTCAACGGTAGTAATAATTCATATGTGTTATGCATAAAACTTCCTATAAGTTGCAAGCCTCATGCATCGAATACCAATAGTGCCCGCACCTTGTCCTAATTAGCTCGGATTTCCATGGATTATCATTGCATTACATATGTTTCAACCAAGTGTCACAAAGGGGTACCTCTATGCCACCTGTACAAAGGTCCAAGGAGATAGATCGCATTTGATTTCTCAGTTTTGATAGATCTCAACTTGAGGACATCCATACCGGGACAACATAGAAAACAGATAATGGACTCCTCTTTTTAATGCTTAAGCATTCAACAACAAATAATATTCTCATAAGAGATTCTGAGGATTAATGTCCAAGCTGAAACTTCCACCATGATACATGGCTTTGGTTGGCGGCCCAATGTTCTTCTCTAACAATATGCATACTCAAACCATTTAATCATGATAAATCACCCTTACTTCAGACAAGACGAACATGCATAGCAACTCACATGATATTCAACAAAGGTGTAAAAAGTTGATGGCGTCCCCAGAAACATGGTTACCGCTCAACAAGCAACTTATAAGAACTAAGATACATAGCAACATATTCATCACCACAATAGTTTTTAAGCTATTTTCCCATGAGCTATGTATTGTAAAGACAAAGAATGAAATTTTAAAGGTAGCACGCAAGCAATTTACTTTGGAATGGCAGAAAAATACCACATATAGGTAGTTATGGTGTACACAAATGGCATGAGTTTTGGCTCAAGGTTTTGGATGCACGAGAAGCATTCCCTCTCAGTACAAGGCTTTGGCTAGCAAGGTTGTTTGAAGCAAACACAAGTATGAACCGGTACAACAAAACTTACATAAGAACATATTGCAAGCATTATAAGACTCTACACTGTCTCCTTGTTGCTCAAACACTTTTACCAGAAAATATCTAGACCTTAGAGAGATCAATCATGCAATCCAAATTTCAACAAGCTCTACGGTAGTTCTCCACTAATAGGTTTAAACTACATGATGCAAGAGCTTAAACATGATCTATGAGAGCTCAAAACAATTGCCAAGTATCAAATTATTCAAGACAATATACCATTTACCACATGAAGCATTTTCTGTTTCCAACCAAATAGCAATCAACGAAGCGTTTTCAGCCTTCGCCATGAACATTAAAAGTAAAGCTAAGAACACCAGTGTTCAATATGAAAAAGCGGAGCGTGTCTTTCTCCAATACAAGGATTGTTGGGATCCGAATTTATTCAAACAAAAACAAAAATAAAAAAAACAGACGCTCCAAGTAAAGCACATAAGATGTGATGGAATAAAAATATAGTTTCACTAGAAGTGACCTGATAAGTTGTTGATGAAGAAGGGGATGCCTTGGGCATCCCCAAGCTTAGATGCTTGAGTCTTCTTGAAATATGCAGGGATGAACCACGGGGGCATCCCCAAGCTTAGACTTTTCACTCTTCTTGATCATATTATATCATCCTCCTCTCTTGACCCTTGAAAACTTCCTCCACACCAAACTTAAAGCAATCTCATTAGAGGGTTAGTGCATAATAAAAATTCACATGTTCAGAGAGGACACAATCATTCTTAACACTTCTGGACATTACCCAAGGCTACTGAAATTTAATGGAGCAAAGAAATCCAATCAAACACAGTAAAAGAGGCAATGCGAAATAAAAGGCAGAATCTGTCAAAACAGAACAATCCGTAAAGACGAATTTTTCGAGGCACTTAACTTGCTCAGATGGAAAAACTAAAAACTAATGAAAGTTGCGAACATATCTGGGGATTATTCGTGAATTTTCGCTGATATTTTTGATTCTTCTACAGAGAGAAAAACGCGAATTCGTGACAGCTAACAAATCTATTTCTGCGCAGAAATCCAAATCTAGTATCAACCTTCTATTAGAGACTTTACTTGGCACAACAACATGATAAGGAGAGGTTGCTACAGTAGTAAAAACTTCCAAGACTCAACAAAACAGTAGTAAAAATAAAAACAACATGGGTTATCTCCCAAGAAGTGCTTTTCTTTAACGCCTTTCAGCTAGGCGCAGAAAGTGCAAATCAAGTAACATCGAGGGATGAAGCATCAACATTGATGTCTACTCACGCTTCTTTTCCTGTAGACAGTGTTGGGCCTCCAAGAGCAGAGGTTTGTAGAATAGCAGCAAGTTTCCCTTAAGTGAATCACCCAAGGTTTATCGAACTCAGGGAGGAAGAGGTCAAAGATAGTCCTCTCAAGCAACCCTGCAATCACGATACAAGAAGTCTCTTGTGTCCCCAACACACCTAATACACTTGTCAGATGTATAGGTGCACTAGTTCGGCGAAGAGATAGTGAAATACAAGTAGTATGGATGTATATGAGTGGTAATAGTAATCTGAATAAAATATGGCAGCGAGTAAACATGCAACAGAACAGTAAGTAAGCGGTGATTCGATGTTTGGAAACAAGGCCTAGGGATCATACTTTCACTAGTGGACACTCTCAACATTGATCGCATAATAAATAATAACTTCTCTCATTTGTGCTACATACACTCTTTTGTTGGATGACAAACACCATTCGTTGTGTAGGGCTACAAGAGCTCCCTCAAGCCGGAGTTAACAAGCGCCACAACATTCAGCATTCATATTTAAGTAACCTTAGAGCATAATAGATCTTTGCAAAATAAACCGAGTACTAACATAGCATACACACTGTCACCATTACACTATGAAAGGGGGAATAGATCACATCAATACTATCATAGTGATAATTAACTCCATAACCTACAAGAGATTATGATCATAACCTACGACAAGAACCACACGATGCACACACTGTCACCATTACACCATGCAGGAGGAATAGACTACTTTAATAACATCACATGAGTAGCACATAGACTAGTAGCGATACAAAGCTCATCATATAGATCTCAATCATGTAAGGCAGCTCATGAGATCATTGTATTGAGTACAGAGAGAGAGATTAACCACATAGCTACCGGTACAGCCCTTAGCCTCGAGGGAGAACTACTCCCTCCTCATCATGGGAGCAGCAGCGTTGATGGAGATGGCGGTGAAGATGGCGGTGGTGTCGATGGAGAAGCCTTCCGGGGGCACTTCCCCGTCCCGGCGGCGTGCCGGAACAGAGACTCCTGAGATCTTGGCTTGGATGGGGCGGTTGATACGTCCAATTTGCATCACTATTTTATATCATAATTTGCTGTTATTCATTGATATATTTCATATTGGGACACAATACTTATGTTATTTCATCTATTTTGCATGTTTCATCATTATTGGAGGATCAAGCACCGGAGCCAGGATTCTGCTGGAAAAAGCACCGTCAGAACGCAATATTTCGGAAGATCAACTGTGGAAGGAAATTACACGTAAATTCCTATTTTTCCAGATGACGGAGGGAGCCAGAAGGGGGAGAAGAGGGGACCCAAGGTGGGCCCAGACCATGGCCTGGCCGCGCCACCCTGTGGTGTGGGGGCCCCACAGCCCCTTTCGCCTCCTTTTCTTCGCGTACTCCTTCGTCCCGAAAACCTAAGCCACAGAGGGTACCTCACGAAGAGTTACAGCCGCCTCTGCGGGGCGGAGAACACCAGAGAGAAAAGAGCTCTCCGGCGGGCAGGAATCCGCCGGGGAAATTCCCTCCCGGAGGGGGAAATCGACGCCATCGCCATCGTCATCGAGCTGGACATCATCTCCATCATCATCATCATCATCTCCACCATCTACACCGCCATCACCACCGCTGCACCTCGTCACCGCTGTAACAATTTGGGTTGGATCTTGATTGTTTGATAGGGGAAACTCTCCCGGCATTATTCTCTACTTGTTATTGATGCTATTGAGTGAAACCATTGAACCAAGGTTTATGTTCAGATTGTTATTCATCATCATATCACCTCTGATTGTATTCCATATGATGTCTCGTGAGTAGTTCGTTTAGTTCTTGAGGACATGGGTGAAGTCTAAATGCTAGTAGTGAATTATGGTTGAGTAATATTCAATGTTATGATATTTAAGTTGTGGTGTCATTCTTCTAGTGGTGTCGTGTGAACGTCGACTACACGATACTTCACCATTTATGGGCCTAGGGGAGTGCATCTTGTATTCGGTTGCTAATTGCGGGGTTGCCGGAGTGACAGAAACCTAAGCCCCCGTTAGTATACCGATGCAAGAGGGATCGCAGGATCTCAGAGTTTAAGGTTGTGGTTAGATTTATCTTAATTACTTTCTTGTAGTTGCGGATGCTTGCAAGGGGTATAATCACAAGTATGTATTAGTCCTAGGAAGGGCGGTGCATTAGCATAGGTTCACCCACACAACACTTATCAAAACAATGAAGATTATTTAGCCACATGAAGCGAAAGCACTAGACTAAAATCCCCGTGTGTCCTCAAGAACGTTTGGTCATTATAAGTAAACAAACCGGCTTGTCCTTTGTGCTAAAAAGGATTGGGCCACTCGCTGCAATTATTTCTCTCGCATTTTACTTACTCGTACTTTATTCATCTATTACATCAAAACCCCTTGAATACTTGTTTGTGAGCATTTACAGTGAATCCTTCATCGAAACTGCTGTCAACACCTTCTGCTCCTCGTTGGGATCGACATTCTTACTTATCGAAGATACTACGATACACCCCCTATACTTGTGGGTCATCAAGACTATTTTCTGGCGCCGTTGCCGGGGAGTGAAGCGCTATTGGTAAGTGGAATTGGTAAGGAAAACCTTTACTGTTTGTGCTGATTTTATTTCTGCCTGCTGCTATAAGTCATTATGGAGAGATCTTCTCTTCAATTTCTATTTGGGAAATCTACTACTACTGCAACGGTAGTGGATGAAGCGCCAGGTGAGGAAGTAGTACCATATAAAATACCTATGAAAATTATTGAACGTGTTATGGATAACCGCTATGAAGGGGATGGAACTGTCCATCCCGGTGATCATTTACTGTTTTTGCATGAATTATGCGGGTTATTCAAATGTGCAGGTATTGCTATGAATGAAGTTAGAAAGAAACTATTCACTATATCGCTGTCTGGTAAAGCGGCGCACTGGTATAAATTGCTGAAGAATGGTGATTCTATTGATTGGGAGGACATTGTGCCTTTATTTTATTCCAAATTTTATCCTCCAAGTGAAATTCACAAAGATCGGAACCGCATATATAATTTCTGGCCTCATGATGGAGAAAGTATTGCCCAAGCTTGGGGGAGATTGAAGTCTTTAATGCTCAAATGCCCCATTCATGAGCTTCCTGGTAATGTTATTATTGATAATTTCTATGCAAGACTTTCTTTTCAAGACAAGACCTTGTTGGATACTTCTTGTTCTGGATCATTTACACGCAACAAAGAAGAGTTTAAAAGGGACCTTCTTGATCGGATCCAAGAAAATACTGAAGGATGGGAGAACGACAAAGATAGAGAATCAGGTATAATTTATGATTATAAATGCATTGAAGCTTTTATGGATACTGATAAATTTCGTAATATGAGTGCTACATATGGTCTTGATTCCCAAGTTGTTGCAAATCTTTATAAAGCTTTTGCCTCTCATTATGAATTGCCTAAGAAGAATTTTGATAAGTATCATGAACCGTATAAAGATAACGTAGATTCATCTGTAAACAAATGTGTAGTGATTGAAACTGTTGATAATGTTATTCCTGAAGTTTATATTGAAAAAACTCCTTTCCCTGCTAAAATGAAGGAGTACTCTGTCATATCTAGTGCGGTTAATAAAAGTGAAAAGAAACCTAAAGAACCTGAAGAACAAATTAAAATTGAACCTGCTGTTGCAATAGTTAAAGATCTTGTGACTGAAAATGTGGAGGATGGTCATATTATTTTCTGTGAAGATGCTTCTAATATTGTTTCACATCCTAATAAACCCAAACAAGTTAGTGTTCCTATGTTATCTGTTAGAATTGGTGATCATTGCTATTATGGTTTATGTGATATTGGTGCAAGTGTTAGTGCTATTCCTTATGAGCTTTACACGGAGATTATGCACGAAATTGGTTCTTGTGAACTTGAAGATATTGATGTGGTTATTCAGCTGGCTAATAGAGAAACTATTTCTCCAATTGGTATTGTTCGAGATGTGGAAGTTCTATGTGGTAAGATTAAATATCCTGCTGACTTTTTGGTACTTGGTTCTGCTGCTAGTGATCATTGTCCTATCATTTTTGGTAGACCTTTTCTAAATACTTGTGGAGCTATTATAGATTGTAAGAAAGAGAAAATTTTGACTAGATTTGCTGGTGAACCTTATGAATTTAACTTTTCTAAATTCACTAAAACTCCTTATAAAGCTGACTTGCCTAGTAATGATTTTAAAATGGAGCAGTGTGCATCTATTGTTCTTGTTCCTAATAATCCTTTGCAGCAACATTTGGAGAATAGTGAAAGTGAAGCTTTTAGGAAAGAAAGAGATGAGCTTGAGGAAATTTTTCTTCGCCAACCTATTCTCAAGCATGATTTACCGGTGGAAGATTTGGGTACAACACCGCCACCAAAGGAAGATCCTGTTTTTGATTTAAAGCCTTTACCTGATAATCTTAAATATGCTCATATTGATGATAAGAAAATATATCCTGTTATTATTAGTTCTAAGCTTTCAGAGATTGAGGAAGAAAGGTTATTGGAAATATTGAAGAAACACCGAGGAGCTATTGGCTATACTCTTGATGATTTGAAGGGGATTTCTCCTTCTATTTGCCAACATGCTATTAATATGGAAGATGATGCAAAGCCTGTTGTTGAACATCAACGTCGTCTAATTCCGAAGATGAAAGAGGTGGTAAGGAACGAGGTATTAAAACTTCTTGAAGCTGGTATTATATATCCTATTGCTGATAGTAGATGGGTTAGTCCTGTGCATTGTGTTCCTAAGAAAGGAGGAATGACTGTTGTGCCTAATGATAATGATGAGCTTATTCCTCAAAGAGTAGTTGTAGGGTATAGAATGTGCATTGATTTTCGAAAAGTTAATAAAGTTACTAAGAAAGATCATTACCCTTTACCATTTATTGATCAAATGCTAGAAAGGTTATCTAAAAATACTCATTTTTGCTTTCTTGATGGTTATTCTGGGTTTTCACAAATTGCTGTTAAAGCTAAAGATCAAGAGAAAACCACGTTTACTTGTCCTTATGGAACTTATGCTTATAGGCGTATGCCTTTTGGTTTATGTAATGCTCCTGCTACTTTTCAAAGATGCATGTCTGCTATTTTTCATGGTTTTTGCGAAAGTATTGTAGAGGTGTTCATGGATGATTTTTCTGTCTATGGGAATTCTTTTGATAATTGCTTGCGAAACCTCGATAAAGTTTTGCAGAGATGTGAAGAAACTAACCTTGTTCTTAATTGGGAGAAATGCCATTTTATGGTTAATGAAGGAATTGTATTGGGACATAAAATTTCCGAGAGAGGTATTGAAGTTGATAGAGCTAAAGTTGAAGCAATTGAGAAGATGCCCTATCCGAGGGATGTTAAAGGTATTCGTAGTGTTCTTGGTCATGCTGGGTTTTATAGGAGATTTATTAAAGATTTCTCTAAAATTTCAAAGCCTCTTACTAATCTTCTTCAAAAAGATGTACCTTTCGTTTTTGATGATGATTGTAAGGAAGCTTTTGAAACTCTAAAGAAAGCCTTAACAACTGCTCCTGTAGTCGAACCTCCTGATTGGAATTTGCCTTTTGAAATTATGTGTGATGCTAGTGATTTTGCTGTAGGCGCTGTTCTTGGACAGCGGGTAGATAAAAAATTAAATGTTATTCATTATGCTAGTAAGACTCTTGATGCTGCTCAAAGAAATTATGCTACAACTGAAAAGGAATTGTTAGCTGTAGTCTTTGCTTGTGACAAGTTTAGACCCTATATTGTTGATTCAAAAGTCACAATTCATACTGATCATGCTGCAATTAGATACCTTATGACAAAGAAAGATGCTAAGCCAAGGCTTATTAGATGGGTACTTCTTTTGCAAGAATTTGATTTACATATTATAGATAGGAAAGGTGCTGATAATCCTGTTGCTGATAATTTGTCTAGATTGGAAAATATTGCTTATGATCCTGTTCCTGTTAATGATAGTTTTCCAAATGAACAATTGGCTGTAATAAAGGTGAGCTCACGAGAGAGCCCTTGGTATGCAGATTATGCTAACTTTATTGTTTCGAAGTATTTGCCTCCAACCTTTTCAGCTCAGCAAAGGAGGAAATTCTTTTATGACTTGAGGCATTATTTTTGGGATGACCCACACTTATATAAAGAAGGAGTGGATGGTATTATGCGAAGATGTGTTCCTGAATATGAACAACAGGAGATATTGAGTAAATGTCATGGTAGTGTTTATGGAGGACATCACGCTGGAGATAGAACCGCGCAAAAGGTTCTGCAATCAGGTTTTTATTGGCCAACACTTTTCAAAGATGCAAGGAAGTTTATCTTATCTTGTGATGAATGTCAAAGAGTTGGTAATATCTCTAGACGCAATGAAATGCCTATGAATTATACTCTTGTTATTGAACCATTCGATTGTTGGGGATTCGACTTCATGGGTCCTTTCCCTTCTTCAGAAGGTAACACTCATATACTTGTCGCTGTTGATTATGTTACTAAATGGGTAGAAGCTATACCTACAAAGAGTGCTGATGGTGAGACCTCTATAAAAATGCTTGTAGATGTTATATTTCCTAGATTTGGAGTACCTAGATATATTATGACTGATGGAGGTTCTCATTTTATTCATGGAGGTTTTAGAAAAACTCTTGCTAAGTATGGTATTAATCATAGAATTGCTTCCGCTTATCACCCTCAAACTAGTGGTCAAGTAGAATTATCAAATAGAGAGATTAAATCTATTTTGGGAAAGACTGTTAATAAATCTAGAAAGAATTGGGCTAGCAAATTGAAAGAAGCACTATGGGCTTATAGAACTGCTTATAAAAATCCTATGGGAATGTCACCTTATAAAATGGTTTATGGAAAAGCTTGTCATTTACCTCTAGAACTAGAGCACAAAGCTTATTGGGCTGTTAGAGAACTAAATAAAGATCCGAAACTAGCCGGTAATAAGAGGTTGCTGCAATTAAGTTCTCTAGATGAATGGAGAAGTGAAGCTTATGAAAATGCTAAACTCTTTAAAGAAAAAGTTAAGAAATGGCATGATAGAAGGATTATCAAAAGAGAGTTTAATATTGGGGATAAAGTCCTATTGTATCGGTCTCGTCTCAGATTCTTTGCAGGGAAATTACTCTCGAAATGGGAAGGACCATATGTTGTTGAGGAGGTGTATCGTTCAGGAGCAATTAAAATTAGCTCTCTCCAAGGCAATGCCACACAAGTGGTGAATGGACAAAGACTCAAGCATTATATCTCGGGTGATTCTTATAATGTTGATGTTGATATTATTCAAGTGGAAACACCGGAGGCTTTCATCAAAGGACAAATTGACAGTCCGCCAGAACTCGACTTTGAATAGGTAACAGTACAGGTAATAAAAAGTCCGCGTTTACCTTTCCGAACATTATTTTTGCTGTTTTTGGAAAATATGAAAAATTACGGAATCGAAACGGAGTGGAAAAGACGCGCGAGGGCCCGTCACCATAGGCCGGCGCGGGCCCCACCCTGGCCGCGCCGACCTATGGACAGCCCCTCGGCGTCCCGTTTCCACTCGTTTTCGGCCTGGAACCTTCCTTTTGTCGTAAAAATATTTGCTATATAATCCCCCGGACCCCTGGAGGTCCGTATATCGTTTTCTCGTCGTGTTTTGTTTCGAGCTGTTTTCTGCCAGATTTGTTTTGATCTAGAAGCACCATGGTCTCCAACAACAAGGACAAGGGGCCTTGGAAGGAAGAGATGGATGAAAGGATCAATAAGGAGAAGAAGAAGATAGCATCAGCAAAAGGAGAGTGGGAAACTACGAAGAGTAAGCCAATCTTGGTGGGATCGGTTAACACTGGGCGTTCTTTTTCTCATAACTTGCAGGGAGTTCTTCCGCCTGCTCTGGACCTCGACTCTTTCCCTTGTGTGGAGGAAGCAATACGGGTTGCTGATGAGTTTTGTGATCAATATCGTGCTCTAAGAAGGGAAGTGGAGATACTTCAGGAGGAGAACCAGCGACTTCGCAGAATGCTGGAATATTACTCAATTCCCAGCACAAGGCCGTCACCGCCACACTCGGGTAACAATGAGTCTCTTCAGGTTTTGGTGCAGAATTGCAAAATTGAGAAGCTGAAGCTGAAGGAGATCCTTATGAAGCGCGAGAAGAATCCATCACCATCACCACCGAAGGAGTAATTCATCATCGGTATTGGCATCCCCTTGGTTTGTTCCAAGCTTGGGGGAGTGCCGCGGTATCACATCATCACTACCTTTATCTTTTACTATCAAGTAGTGTCATATCATGAGTAGGGAAGTTATCATATGGAATAGTATGCAATGTGGAAGTATCTCTCTTAGTTGGTTATCTATGTATCCGTTGGTGTGAGTTATCGTTATGGAATATTAATGAGAAGTCTTATCATTTACTTTTTGCACACCTTATTTTAGTTTGCAATCTCCATTATATGATTACTCTTGACATTAGTATTGATATCACTTTGGGAGCATCAAGTAAATCTATTTGGTTTTGGTATCGATAATTTCTTATGTTCCATGCCACTTTATTGATGATACCTACATGTTTTATGCACATTATATGTCATTATTATGCATTTTCTGGAACTAACCTATTAACGAAGTGCCAGTTCCTGTTTTCTGCTGTTTTTGGTTTCAGAAATCCTAGTAACGAAATATTCTCGGAATCGGACGAAATCAACGCCCAGGTTCCTATTTTTCCCGGAACCATCCAGAACACCCGAGAGCCGCCAGAGGGAAGCCCTGGGGGCCCCACACCACACCCTGGCGCGGCCAGAGGGGGGCCGCGCCGCCCTATGGTGTGGTGGCCCCAGGCCCCTCCGAGGCTGCCCTTTCGCCTATATAAAGCCCTGCATCGAAAACCCTTACGGAGAAGACGAGACCCGAGAAAACCTTCCAGAGCCGCCGCCATCGCGAAATCAAGATTCGGGGGACAGAAGTCTCTGTTCCGGCACCCTGCCGGACGGGGAATTGCCCCCGGAGTCATCTCCACCGCCGTCTCCACCGCCATCTTCACCGCCATCGCTGCCTCCATGATGAGGAGGGAGTAATCCACCCCCGGGGCTGAGGGCTCTACCGTAGCTATGTGGTTAATCTCTCTCTCTGTACTCCAATACAATGATCTCATGAGCTGCTTTACATGATTGAGATCCATATGATGAGCTTTGTATCGCTACTAGTTGTGTGCTACTCATGTGATGTTATTAAAGTAGTCTATTCCTCCTGCATGGTGTAAAGGTGATTAGTGTGTGCACCATGTGGTTCTTGTCGTAGGCTATGATCATGATCTCTTGTAGATTGTGGAGTTAATTGTCATTATGATAGTATTGATGTGATCTATTCCTCCTTCATAGTGTAATGTGGACAGTGTGTGCACTATGTTAGTTCTTGGTTTATTTTGCAATGATCTATTATGCTCTAAGGTTATTTAAATATGAACATTGAATTGTGGAGCTTGTTAACTCCGGCATTGAGGGTTCGTGTAATCCTACGCAATGTGTTCATCATCCAACAAAAGAGTGTATGTAGCACATATGAGAAAGAGTTATTTATTATGCGATCAATGTTGAGAGTGTCCACTAGTGAAAGTATGATCCCTAGGCCTTGTTTCCAATACTGCAAACACCGTTTATTTACTGTTTTGTTGCATGTTTACTCGCTGCCATATTTTATTCAGATTGCTATTACCACTCATATACATCCATATTACTTGTATTTCACTATCTCTTCGCCGAACTAGTGTACACCTATTAGGTGTGTTGGGGACACAAGAGACTTCTTGCTTTGTGGTTGCAGGGTTGCATGAGAGGGATATCTTTGACCTCTTCCTCCCTGAGTTCGATAAACCTTGGGTAATCCACTTAAGGGAAACTTGCTGCTGTTCTACAAACCTCTGCTCTTGGAGGCCCAACACTGTCTACAAGAATAGAAGCACCCGTAGACATCAAGCACTTTTCTGGCGCCGTTGCCGGGGAGGAAAGGTAAAAGGCACTCATACTTCGGTTCCAGGTAACAGTACTTTTCTGGCGCCATTGTGTGTGTACTCGAAGCTATTTCCTTTAGACTCTGCAATTGCGACATTTGGTTTCTTGTTTACACTAGTTAGGCATAATGGACAACAATGACCTTTTTATTCTATTTCCTGATTTAAGACATGGATGGTTTGATGCGAAAATTAAAAAACCCATGGAACATATTAATATGAATGCTTTGAACACCATTGTTGTTAATGATATGGAAAATTCTAAGCTTGGGGAAGCTGGTTTTGATGAGCATGATATTTTTAGTCCCCCAAGCATTGAGGAGAAAATTTACTTTGATGATACTTTGCCTCCCATTTATGATGATTATAATGATAGTAGTCTTTTGTTACCACCTGTTATGGAGGATAAATTTGATTATGATTACAATATACCTCCTATATTTGATAGCTACTTTGTTGAATTTGCTCCCACTACAATTAATAAGAATGACTATGCTTATGTTGGGAGTAGTAATTATTTTATGCATGAGACTCATGATAAGAATGCTTTATGTGATAGTTATATTGTTGAGTTTGCTCATGTTGCTACTGAAAGTTATTATGAGAGAGGAAAATATGGTTGTAAAAATTTTCATGTTACTAAAACACCTCTCTATGTGCTGAAATTTTTGAAGCTACACTTGTTTTATCTTCCTATGCTTGTTACTTTGCTCTTCATGAACTTGTTTATTTACAAGATTCCTATGCATAGGAAGCATGTTAGACTTAAATTTGTTTTGAATTTGCCTCTTGATGCTCTCTTTTGCTTCAACTTCTATTTCTTGCGAGTGCATCATTAAAACTGCTGAGCCCATCTTAATGGCTATAAAGAAAGAACTTCTTGGGAGATAACCCATGTGTTTATTTTACTACAGCAATTTTTGTTTTGTTGAGTCTTGGAAGTTGTTTACTACTGTAGCAACCTCTCCTTATCATGTTTTTGTGCCAAGTAAAGTTTCTATGTTAAAGTTGATGTTATATTTGGGATCGCTGCGCAGAAACAGCATTGCTGTCTGTCACGAATTCTGGCACAAGTCTCTGTAGAAAATTCGAAAAAATCTGCCAATTTACGAGCGTGATCCTCAGATATGTACGCAACTTTCATTAGTTTTGAGTTTTTCCGTTTGAGCAAGTCTGGTGCCATTTTAAAATTCGTCTTTACGGACTGTTCTGTTTTTGACAGATTCTGCCTTTTATTTCGCATTGCCGCTTTTGTTAAGTTGAATGAGTTTCTTTGTTCCATTAACTTTCAGAAGTTTTGTGCAATGTCCAGAAGTGTTAAGAATGATTGTGTCACCTCTGAACATGTAAATTTTTATTATGCACTAACCCTCTAATGAGTTTGCTTGAAGTTTGGTGTGAAGGAAGTTTTCAAGGGTCAAGAGAGGAGTATGATATACTATGATCAAGAGGAGTGAAAGCTCTAAGCTTGGGGATGCCCCCGTGGTTCACCCCTGCATATTTTAAGAAGACTCAAGCGTCTAAGCTTGGGGATGCCCAAGGCATCCCCTTCTTCATCGACAAAGTATCAGGTTCCTTCTCTTGAAACTATATTTTTATTCGGTCACATCTTATGTACTTTACTTGGAGCGTCTGTGTGCTTTTATTTTTGTTTTGTTATTTTCATTCTCTGAATAAGTTCATCCTTGTGTGGGAGAGAGACACGCTCCGCTGGTTCGTATGAACACATGTGTTCTTAGCTCATAATATTCATGGCGAAGTTTCCTCTTCGTTAAATTGTTATATGGTTGGAATTGAAAAATGCTACATGTGGTAATTGGTAAAATGTCCTGGATAATGTGATACTTGGCAATTGTTGTGCTCATGTTTAAGCTCTTGCATCATATACTTTGCACCTATTAATGAAGAAATACATAGAGCTTGCTAAAATTTGGTTTGCATAATTGGTCTCTCTAAGGTCTAGATAATTTCTAGTATTGAGTTTGAACAACAAGGAAGACGGTGTAAAGTCTTATAATGTTTACAATATGTCTTTTATGTGAGTTTTGCTGCACCTGTTCATCCTTGTGTTTGTTTCAAATAAACCTTGCTAGCCTAAACCTTGTATCGAGAGGGAATACTTCTCATGCATCCAAATCCTTGAGCCAACCACTATGCCATTTGTGTCCACCATACCTACCTACTACATGGTATTTCTCCGCCATTCCAAAGTAAATTGCTTGAGTGCTACCTTTAAACAATTCAAAAGTTATTACCTCTTATTTGTGTCAATGTTTTATAGCTCATGAGGAAGTATGTGGTGTTTATCTTTCAATCTTGTTGGGCAACTTTCACCAATGGACTAGTGGCTTCATCCGCTTATCCAATAACTTTGCAAAAAGAGCTGGCAATGGGATTCCCAGTCCCAAATTAATTAACAAAAATAGACACTCCTCCATGGTATGTGATTGTTGGACGGCACCCGAAGGATTCGGTTAGCCATGGCTTGAGAAAGCAAAGGTGGGGAGGAGTGTCATCATAATAAAACTAAAATAAAAAGGCACTCCTTCATGGTATGAGATTGTTGGCAGGCACCCGAGGATTCGGTTAGCCATGGTTTGTGAAAGAAAGGTTGGAAGGAGTGCCACCCAAAAATAAAATAAAATGGGAGCCGCTCTTTGAAGGTTTGTCTGGCAAGGGGGTTAGAGTACCCGCTACCATTCGTTGACAACAACAAACACCTCTCAAAACTTTACTTTTATACTCTCTTGATGTTTTCAAAACCAAAGCTCTAGCACAAATATAGCAATCGATGCTTTCCTCTTTGAAGGACCATTCTTTTACCTTTATGTTGAGTCAGTTCACCTATTTCTCTCCATCCCAAGAAGCAAACACTTGTGTGAACTGTGCATTGATTCTTACATACTTGCATATTGCACTTATTATATTACTTTATGTTGACAATATCCATGAGATATACATGTTATAAGTTGAAAGCAACCGCTGAAACTTAATCTTCCTTTGTGTTGCTTCAATACCTTTACTTTGATTTATTGCTTTATGAGTTAACTCTTATGCAAGACTTATTTATGCTTGTCTTGAAGTACTATTCATGAAAAGTCTTTGCTTTATGATTCACTTGTTTACTCATGTCATTACCATTGTTTTGATCGCTGCATTCATCTCATATGCTTACAATAGTATGATCAAGGTTATGATGGCATGTCACTTAAGAAATTATCTTTGTTATCGTTTTACCTGCTCGGGACGAGCAGAACTAAGCTTGGGGATGCTGATACGTCTCCAACGTATCGATAATTTCTTATGTTCCATGCCACTTTATTGATGATACCTACATGTTTTATGCACATTATATGTCATTATTATGCATTTTCTGGAACTAACCTATTAACAAGATGCCGAAGTGCCAGTTCCTGTTTTCTGCTGTTTTGGTTTCAGAAATCCTAGTAACGAAATATTCTCGGAATCGGACGAAATCAACGCCCAGGTTCCTATTTTTCCGGAACCATCCGAACACCCGAGAGCCGCCGAGGGAAGCCCTAGGGGCCCCACACACACCGGGCGCGGCCGAGGGGCCGCGCCGCCCTATGGTGTGGTGGCCCCAGGCCCCTCCGAGGCTGCCCTTTCGCCTATATAAAGCCCCTGCAAAAACCCTTACGGAGAAGACGAGACCCGAGAAAACCTTCCGAGCCGCCGCCATCGCGAAATCAAGATTCGGGGGACAGAAGTCTCTGTTCCGGCACCCTGCCGGACGGGGAATTGCCCCCGGAGTCATCTCCACCGCCGTCTCCACCGCCATCTTCACCGCCATCGCTGCCTCCATGATGAGGAGGGAGTAATCCACCCCCGAGGCTGAGGGCTCTGCTGTCTACGGGAGCTTCTATTCTTGTAGACAGTGTTGGGCCTCCAAGAGCAGAGGTTTGTAGAACAGCAGCAAGTTTCCCTTAAGTGGATTACCCAAGGTTTATCGAACTCAGGGAGGAAGAGGTCAAAGATATCCCTCTCAAGCAACCCTGTAATCACAAAGCAAGAAGTCTCTTGTGTCCCCAACACACCAAATACACTTGTCAGGTGTATAGGTGCACTAGTTCGGCGAAGAGATAGTGAAATACAAGTAATATGGATGTATATGAGTGGTAATAGCAATCTGAATAAAATATGGCAGCGAGTAAACATGCAACAAAACAGTAAACAAACGGAGATTCGATGCTTGGAAGCAAGGCCTAGGGATCCTGCTTTCACTAGTGGACACTCTCAACAATGATCACATAATAGGACTACTCTACACTCTTTTGTTGGATGATGAACACCACTAACTGTGTAGGATTACACGAACCCTCAATGCCGGAGTTAACAAGCTCCACAGTATTCGATATTCATGTTTAAGTAACCTTAGAGTGCAAGATAGATCAACACAATTACACCAAGAACTAACATAGCGTGCACACTGTCACCATCACACCATGAAGGAGGCATAGATCACATCAATACTATCATAGCAATAGTTAACTTCATAATCTACAAGAGATCATAATCATAGCCTACGCCAAGTACTAACACGGATGCACACACTGTCACCATTACACCGTGCAGGAGGAATAGAGTACTTTAATAACATCACTAGAGTAGCACATAGATGATATTCAACTAGATCACATAAAGAGAGAGATGAACCACATAGCTACAGCGGAGCCCTCAGCCCCGGGGGTGAATTACTCCCTCCTCATCATGGAGACAGCGATGGCGGTGAAGATGGCGGTGGAGACGGCGGTGGAGATGACTCCGGGGGCAATTCCCCGTCCGGCAGGGTGCCGGAACAGAGACTTCTGTCCCCCGAATCTTGATTTCGCGATGGCGGCGGCTCTGGAAGGTTTTCTCGGGTCTCGTCTTCTCCGTCGGTGTTTTTAGGTCAGGGACGACTAAATAGGCGAAGAGACGGAGTCGGAGGGGCCACGGGGTGCCCACACCACGGGGCGCGCCCGCCGCGCTGGGTGTGGGGCCCCCCTGGCTCCCCTCTCGTCCTTCTCCGGTGCTCTGGAAGCTTCCGGGAATTATAAGGTCCTCGGTCTTGATTTCGTCCGATTCCGAAAATATTTCTTTACTAGGATTTCTGAAACCAAAAACAGCAGAAAACAGCAACTGGCCTTTCGGCATCTCGTCAATAGGTTAGTTCCGGAAAACGCATAATAATGACATATAATGTGTATAAAACATGTAGGTATCATCAATAAAGTAGCATGGAACATAAGAAATTATAGATACGTTTGGGACGTATCAAGCATCCCCAAGCTTAGTTCCTACTCGCCCTCGAGTAGGTAAACGATAACAATGATAATTTCTTAAGTGACATGCCATCATAACCTTGATCATACTATTGTAAAGCACATGAGATGAATGCAGAGATTCGAAGCAATGATGAAGATAATGAGTAAACAAATGAATCATATAACAAAGACTTTTCATGAATAATACTTTCAAGACAAGCATCAATAAGTCTTGCATAAGAGTTAACTCATAAGCAATAAATTCTTAGTAGAAAGCTTTGAAACAACACAAAGGAAGATATAAGTTTCAGCGGTTGCTTTCAACTTTAACATGTATATCTCGTGGATAATTGTCAACACAAAGTAATATAACAAGTGCAATAGGTAAACATGTAAGAATCAATGCACACAGTTCACACAAGTGTTTGCTTCTAAGATAGAAAGAATAGGTAAACTGACTCAACAATAAAGTAAAAGAATGGTCCTTCAAAGAGGAAAGCATCGATTGCTATATTTGTGCTAGAGCTTTGATTTTGAAAACATATAGAGAGCATAAAAGTAAAGTTTTGAGAGGTGTTTGTTGTTGTCAACGAATGGTAGCGGGTACTCTAACCCCCTTGCCAGACAAACCTTCAAAGAGCGGCTCCCATTTTATTTTTATTTTTGTGTGGCACTCCTTCCAACCTTTCTTTCACAAACCATGGCTAACCGAATCCTCGGGTGCCTGCCAACAATCTCATACCATGAAGGAGTGCCTTTTTATTTTAGTTTTATTTAGATGACACTCCTCCCCACCTTTGCTTTCTCAAGCCATGGCTAACCGAATCCTTCGGGTGCCGTCCAACAATCACATACCATGGAGGAGTGTCTATTTTTGTTAATTAATTTGGGACTGGGAATCCCATTGCCAGCTCTTTTTGCAAAATTATTGGATAAGCGGATGAAGCCACTAGTCCATTGGTGAAAGTTGCCCAACAAGATTGAAAGATAAACACCACATACTTCTTCATGAGCTATAAAACATTGACACAAATAAGAGGTAATAACTTTTGAATTGTTTAAAGGTAGCACTCAAGCAATTTACTTTGGAATGGCAGAGAAATACCATGTAGTAGGTAGGTATGGTGGACACAAATGGCATAGTGGTTGGCTCAAGGATTTGGATGCATGAGAAGTATTTCCTCTCGATACAAGGTTTAGGCTAGCAAGGTTATTTGAAGCAAACTCAAGTATAAAATGGTGCAGCAAGACTCACATATAAACATATTGTAAGCATTATAAGACTTTACATCGTCTCCTTGTTGTTCAAACACCTCAACCAGAAAATATCTAGACTTAGAGAGACCAATCATGCAAACCAAATTTTAACAAGCTCTATGTAATTATTCATTAATGGGTACTAGGTACATGATGCAAGAGCTTAAACAAGATCTATATGAGCACAACAATTGCCAAGTATCACATTATTCAAGACATTATACCAATTACTACATGTAGCATTTCCCGTTTCCAACCATATAACAATTAACGAAGCAGTTTCAACCTTCGCCATGAAAATTAAAAGCTAAGAACACATGTGTTCATACGAACCAGCGGAGCGTGTCTCTCTCCCAAACAATCATTTATTTAAACAAAAACAAAAACAAAAACATACAGACGCTCCAAGTAAAGTACATAAGATGTGACCGAATAAAAATATAGTTTCAAGAGAAGGAACCTGATACTTTGTCGATGAAGAAGGGGATGCCTTGGGCATCCCCAAGCTTAGATGCTTGAGTCTTCTTGAAATATGCAGGGATGAACCACCGGGGCATCCCCAAGCTTAGACTTTTCATTCTTCTTGATCGTAGTATATCATCCTCCTCTCTTGACCCTTGAAAACTTCCTTCACACCAAACTTCAAGCAAACTCATTAGAGGGTTAGTGCACAATTAATAATTCACACATTCAGAGGTGACACAAACATTTTTTACACTTCTGGACATTGCATAAAGCTACTGGACATTAATGGATCAAAGAAATGAATCCAACATAGCAAAAGAGGCAATGCGAAATAAAAGGCAGAATCTGTCAAAAACAGAACAGTCCGTAAAGACGAATTTAAAGCTGGCACCAGACTTGCTCAAATGGAAAAACTCAAAACTAATGAAAGTTGCGTACATATCTGAGGATCACGCTCGTAAATTGGCAGATTTTTTCGAATT
This sequence comes from Lolium multiflorum, assembly GCA_030979885.1. Lineage (NCBI taxonomy): Eukaryota > Viridiplantae > Streptophyta > Magnoliopsida > Poales > Poaceae > Lolium > Lolium multiflorum. The sequence continues at coordinate 342,190,415 of CM061749.1, forward strand.
TTCTACAGAGGCCTGTGCCCAGATTCGTGACAGACAGCAATGCTGTTTCTGCGCAGCGATCCCAAATATAACATCAACTTTAGCATAGAAACTTTACTTGGCACAAAAACATGATAAGGAGAGGTTGCTACAGTAGTAAACAACTTCCAAAACACAAATATAAAACAAAGTACTGTAGCAAAATAAGACATGGGTTATCTCCCAAGAAGTTCTTTCTTTATAGCCATTAAGATGGGCTCAGCAATTTTGGTGATGCACCCGCAAGAAATAGTATTTGAAGCAAAAGAGAGCTTCAAGAGGCAATTCAAAACACATTTGAGCCTAACATGCTTCCTATGCAGAAGAATCTTATACACAAATGAATTCATGAAGAGCAAAGTGACAAGCATAAGAGGATAAAACACGAGTAACTTAAAGATTCTCAACATAAAGAGGGGAAACTTAATATTATTAAGATGCATATAACCATATTTCCCTCTCTCATAATAACTTTCAGTAGCATCATTGATGAAATCCACAATATACCCGTCACTTAAAACATTCTTATCATGGTTCATATGCATAGAAGTATCATTAATTTTGGCATAAGAAGAGTTATTCTCATTAATAGTAATTGGAGCAAGATTATTATCAAGAATTTGAACATGGTAAACAAGTTGCATATTAAAAGAATTGTTTTTGGTAATCCAATCATGACTATGACAAGTTTCATAAGGATAGTTATAACCTATATCATAGCATTCTTTATAATAATCATCAAAGATCGGAGGCACAGTGTCATCATAAGAAATAGAATAGTTATCTTTCACAGTCGGTTTATCTATGACCATACCATCATTGTTATTAGAAGGAGATGTATCAAGAACATAATGACCAGTAGCAAAAGGATTTTCAAACACCTCTTCCCCAAGCTTAGAGCTTTCTATATCATTATGGGAGGAAGCATGGATAGCACTGACACTATGGCAATTATTATCATTTTCAGAATTAGTTTCCCAGAGATTTGTAATATCAAAAGTAGTATGCTCATTCAAATCATGATCGCTAATGTATGTAAAGGGCATAGGAAGATCATCGTATTCAGATTCATTATCACAATAATCATTAGGAGCAACATACTTACGGTTACCTAGCGTTATCTCATTCACGCGGGGATACGCCGTTACCTCTTTCTTTTTATTCTCCTTCTTCTTCTTCTTCGTTCCCTTCTTCTTCTTCTTCTCTTCTTCCCTCTCCTCGCTTCCTTCTTTAGGAGGAAGAGGCTTGAAGGGTGGCTTGTCCGCATAACCTGATTTACTTTTAGAAACAATAGAAGAAACTTGGGAGGATCCCTCCTTTTCATTAATTAATTGAAAACACACAGCGGTCCTATCATATTTTGGCAAGGTGTCATCTTCTAAAATATTCTGTATGTAAGTATTTGTATGGCAATTATTAATGCAGTAAGAAAGACAACCATGCAGGACATCATCAATATCAAGATCGTTAATATTTAACAAAGAAATTTTTCTTGATAACTCTTCACACTTCAAAAATAAGGTAAGTTCATCATGCTGATTAGGAATAATTTCATCATCACAATACAAATTTGCAGCACTCATGGGGTTCGAATTATCATTGGAGGAACATTGAAAATTAAAATGACCAACTCTATGGCAAAGTTCACAAATAAAAGGATAGAGGGCACACACTTTTTCTCCAAGATCATCTAGAGCTCTAGACCACTTTCTAGTTTTTTCATTCCTGTGATGGATACAATATTCATCTTCTATTTGATTAATTCCACAAGGTCTATGTATTCCACAAAAATTAACATGCTTATAGGAAATAGCATTCTTAGGAGTTTGAGCACGCTTATTGCAATCATTAACAACAATTTCATTCTTCATGCAAGCGTCTTTAAAAGGTTCATGATACTTATCAAAATTCTTCCTAGGCAATTCAATGTGAGAAGCAAAAGCTTTATAAAGATTTGCAGCAACTTGAGAGTCAAGACCATAAGTAGCACTCATATTTCGAAATTTACCACTATCCATGAAAGTTTCAATGCATTCATAATCATAATTTATACCTGACTCTTTACCTTTGTCGTTCTCCCAATCTTCAGCGTTCTCCTTAATCCGATCAAGAAGGTCCCTTTTAAACTCTTCTTTATTGCTCGTGAATGATCCAGAACAAGTAGTATCCAGCAAGGTCTTATCTTGAAAAGAAAGTCTTGCATAGAAATTATCAATGATGATATTACCTGGAAGCTCATGATTGGGGCATTTGAGCATTAAAGTCTTCAATCTCTCCCATGCTTGGGCAATACTCTCTCCATCATGAGGCCAAAAATTATATATATGGTTTCGATCTTTGTGAATTTCACTTGGAGGATAGAACTTGGAATAAAATAGAGGCACAATATCCTTCCAATCAAGAGAGCGCCCGTCCTTCAGCAGTTTATACCAATGCGCCGCTTCACCAGATAGTGACATAACAAATAATTTCTTCCTAACTGTTACCACCCGATTTTGGCCAAATCAGGAGTTGGGCCGTAAGTGAAGATGGGCTTGAAGGACGTACACGTGGAGCATCTTCGAAGCGGCCTTGCGCTGAGAGTTTGGGCTAAGTTGCCCATGTATCTGTAACATATTAGATCGCATTGTAATTTAGAATTAAGAGATAGAGTCTGGCCCGTGCACGGTTAGGTGCACGCCTCAATTAGAAAGTCCCTTGGACTATAAATATGTATCTAGGGTTATCGGAAAAGGAGGACAATCATCGTTCAACCAACACAAATCAGGCGCATCGCCACCCCTTTCTTCGAGGGTTTCTCCCGGGTAAGCACCATGCTGCCTAGATCGCATCTAGCGATCTAGGCAGTATACGTTTATTCGTTAACCTTGTACTGCTCGTGCTGAAGCCTTGTTGATGGCGAGCAGTACTATTTATCCTTAGGTGTTTAGGGGCTTGCATTGATGCTTTCACGTGCATATCTGCGTGGCAATGCCGTCCCTCGACACCTAGCTGCCCTTACGTCTATCCAGACGTAAGGGCAGCATCTTGCTTGTTCGTTACTTAGTAGATCCGATCCGTTATAGTTGCTCCTTGCTCCGCAAGGATTAGTTTAATATCTGCATAGTTAGGCCTTACGCTGGGGTCGGAGGATCCGGTAGTGCGCTAGATGTTGTTCACCGTCCCTGCGAGGGATGTTCCGGGAATCGACGTTATGTTGGTTTTTAGGCCTCTCGTAGGGGTGGTTTGCATCGTCTTCCGTAGCTGCTAGGCCCGATCACACGTAGGACGTTCCGGTTATGCGGTGAAAACCCTAAACTGTCGTGGATCGTTTTAGCTTTGTCCTGATCAAGCAGGATCCCCATGCCATTGTAAATCCAACGTGAAACATGGGGCGATCGGCTCCTTGAGCCGATCCACAGGGAAACCTGAGAGCCGATAGGGCTCGTATTTAATGTTTACGTGTCTACCATGCAGGAACAATCGAAGCACTAACACCTTCCTGATCGGGTCTAGGTCAGGTGGCACGCCCTAGCAACCGCCAGGACGTTGGCCAGAAGATTTGCGGGACGACGCGAGGTGCCAGGGATCCACTAAGCGGCCCTGGGAGCTTCCCGGCTCTTCGTGTTGCTTAACCAACGCCCGTCGGTGGGTTTTGGAGGGTAACACATTCTGGCACGCCCGGTGGGACATCTTCTGCAACATTCATGTCAACATCGGCATCCGAGATGGCGGAGGAACAGATACGTACAAGGATCTCCCCACGGAACACAAGAAGAAGTACGATGACCTGAAGGTCATCCTCGAGGCCGAACTCATCGGCTCCTTTGAGAAGACCCGGTCGCACGGCGTCAGGTTCAAAGGATTCGCACCACAAGGCATCCTCGATGGGTTGGATCTGTCTCTCCCTTCAGAGGAACGTACCAGAGCCCTGCGACAGGAGATCAACTACGTGGTGGCCCATTCACTGCATCGGCACTCTGAGAGCCTGGTGAACACTTTGGAGCGCGTTGCGCTCCGTGTGGTGCAAGAGATCATGGAGCGTCGGTACTCCCCTTCAGGACCTGTTCTAGGGACTCACCAGGGAGAGATGCAACTCCACACCAGGCCACCTCTGCCGTACGCAATGGCGGCTCCACAGCAACAAGGCTCACCGGCATACGTCGTCTACAAAGTTGGGGGTGACCCGGGCGACTATCAGTTCTTGCATGACCCGCCCAAGGAAATCCCACACGGATACGTGTGCACGTATGTGCCGGACTGCAACAACTGGACGCAGGCGATCCAGGCTCCACCAGGAGGGATTGCCGGAGCAGGAGCAATTGTTCCGGCAGGAAGAACGACTGCAGCAGCGGGGAGTTTAGGAGCAGAAGCTGAGAAACAAGCGTGGCTAGCCAAGTATACCACTGCACCAGTCCAGGAAAGCTCAGCTGCCACTACCTCCACCGCAGATCAGATCAGCGCAGTCCTGAGAGATCAGTTCGGCATCTTGCCGAAGAAGAAGATAATCGGCTATTCCAAGCCGTACCCCAATGAGTTCGACCTGATCCCACTACCGCCTAAGTACCGGCTTCCGGACTTCAACAAATTCAGTGGGTCAGAAGGGTCAAGCTCCATCGAGCACGTGAGCCGATACCTGGCCCAGCTGGGCATGGTTTCAGTATCGGATCAGCTACGGGTGAGGTTCTTCTCGCAGTCCCTCACCGGTCCAGCGTTTGGATGGTACACCTCGTTGCAGCCAAATTCAGTGCAATCATGGAAGCAGCTGGAGGAACTGTTCCACACCCAATACCATTCAGAAGCTACTGAAGCTGGTATTGCCGAACTAGCACAGGTTCGGCAAAAGCGAGGAGAGACAGTGGCTGAGTACATTCAGCGTTTCAGAACTGTCAAGAACCGATGCTATTCGGCTCACTTAACTGAGAAAGAGGCAGTCGAGCTGGCCGTGGCAGGCCTTGCAGCGTCGTTCAAGGATCTGACGTTCCAGGTTGAGTACAACTCGTTGACGCACCTGGTCAATAGACTGACCTTATATGAACAGCGCCATCCAGAACTGTACCAGGACAAGTTCAAGCGCGCGATAACCCTGGTCAATGCTGATGAGGATGAAGATTCTGCGGAAGATCAGGAAGTTGCGGTAGCCGAGTGGACTCGGACGCCAGTACCTGTGTCCTGCAAATGGGTGAACCCGCCAGGGCCTCCAAGAGGGTTGGACTTTGACGTGACCAAGACTGAACAGATCTTCGATCTGCTACTGAAAGAGAAACAGTTGAAGCTACCCGAAGGCCACAAGATCCCTACGGCACAAGAGATGAACAAAAGGCCATACTGCAAATGGCATCATACGTTCACGCACGCCACCAACGACTGCAAAGTATTGCGCGCACAAATTCAGATGGCGATAGAATCAGGCCGATTAACTTTCGGACAGTTTGCCATGAAGGTAGACATGCGTCCGTTTCCGGACGTCAACATGGTGGACCTAAGCCACTCCATAAGAGAGCCAGGGTTCTCTTTCGATGTCAATATGGCAGGGTTTGTGATCCGCCATGGCGTGGACAAAGCAGAGAGCAGCCACTCTCGTGGCAAAGATAAAGAGGAGGCCGTTCCACGCGACCGGCCCCAAGATGATGATAGACGGTACCTAACCGAGGAGGAGGTGAGAAGCATACGGTATCAACGCCCATTATCCGTGCATCTCCTCAACAAATATGAGCAGCAGTACGACCGACGTCGCCGCTACGACGACGACGATGGAGGATATCGTCGGTCTGATGCAAACAGGAGGTATCGTCAGAACAGCGGAACAACGACGGGTACGAACGTCACGCTGGAGGGAGGTCAAGGGAGCAAGATGACATGGATAAGCACTGGAACTGTCCCTTCTTCAAACATTGCTGGGACTCAGGAATGAGCCGATTGCCAACAATCGAGAACTGCCCAGAGTGCAAACAGCGAAGGAGAAGGACAAACGAAGTTTCAGTGTTCGAGCGTCTAGGACCTCTCCCACATCAGAGTAAACGAGCTGAGTCATCTCAAGAAGAAGACTTTGAGGAGTCAGATGGAGAAGAAGATAGGTATCACCGACCAAGGTGGTGCCCTGATGGACTCAGCCATTCTCAGAAGCGTAGGGTGCAACGGCTGCGAAACCTGGAAGAAGCCGAGGCACAGTACCTGTACACGTTGAGAAGAGCACGGCCCGATCTGGCCGTGAAAATTCAGCAAACATTGGAGACGAAGGCGCGCCCGCCAAAGAAAGTATGGCGCCCAAAACAGGCGAAAGCCGATGCACAGGCATCGGCTGATGCCGATGCAGAGACATCGGCTGATACAAACATGGTATTCATACTCCCGTCGGAGTTTCGCGCTCCAAGCGACGAGGAAGTTTCAGTGGCTCAATTCGACTGCGGTCCACGACCGGTTATCTTTGAAAAGCCACGAGATAGAAGCTACAGGCATCTGAAAGCCCTATACTTGAGGGGTTACATCAACGGGCAGCCTGTCAGCAAGATGTTGGTTGATACCGGAGCGGCAGTCAACATAATGCCGTATTCCATGCTACGTCGTTTGGGGCATTCCAGCGACGATCTGATCAAGACCAACATCACATTAAGCGACTTCAACGGCCAGGCGTCAGAAGCGAAAGGTGTTCTGAATGTAGAGCTTACTGTAGGCCGGAAGACCATACCTACTGCGTTCTTCATCGTTGACAGCAAAAGCAATTACGCCGTCCTATTGGGAAGGGACTGGATTCATGCTAACTGTTGCATCCCGTCTACAATGCACCAATGCATCATACAGTGGGATGGAGATGAAGTGGAAGTCGTTCAGGCGGATGACTCAATCGAGATATCATTAGCTGCCATGAGCGTGTGGGAAGCAGATGACCAAGAGCCGCTCTCTGGAATCAGTTTAGAGGGTTGTGAGCGCATCGAAGCCTCGAAAAATGGGGTAAGGCTGGTTTTATCCACCCTAACGGAGTAGCAAGTCCAAGACATTGGACATACGTGGCAAGGCCGATCCCTGAGATCGGCCCTCAAAAAATGAAAAGCAAAGGGTCTCATCTCCAACATGTCACGTAGCTACAGTGGGAAACCAAGAAGTGCTAAACCGTCACGAAACATTGCAATGGAAAGGAGGCCGATTCCCGCAATCGGCCAAAATTAGCCTCAACATACTTTGTATGTGTTCGGCATTGATCCAACAGATGCCTGAAGAGCCGATGCCATCAATTACTTGACAGAATCGGCTCGGGGGGCACATAGATGGATGAGATACGAGGATACGGAGCTGGGAACGGATGTCAAATGTCCAGCAGAGCAGCTCAAGTATGGGGGCCGATACGTAAACAAATCGGCCGCAAAAAATCGAAAATACAGAAATTTTTAAGCACAGCCGATGCGCAGACATCGACTTAAGAATAAGAAAAAGCCGATGCATGGCCATCGACTCAAGGAATACAAGCAGAAGCCTAATGGAGCGGTCATCACCTAAGCGCCTGCGTAAGCATACGGATCATGTTAGGATCATGAGAACACGATGATCATCCGATGATCTCCGGAGCTGGACCATTCTCAAGATGATGAGCCATTCAAAGAGAAGACACAGAATGGAGCTGGGAGGGGTTGAAGGGCCACTACGTTGAGGCTTCTTGGTTCGGGAGCCGATCCTTCCAAACCTTTCCGGTGCTGGCTCCTTGAGCGTAAGCGTTCTTGCCTTGTTTTAATGAAAGCGGAGTAGGTCGGGGCAGCTCGCTCTGAAACATCGACGATCCGGAGAGCCGATTTTGTGGAATTCAGCTAACACGGCACTACGTTGGGAAGCCAATGATGGCCCATTCGGCTGGTCTACTTTTATCCGCCTTGATGAGGCTCGGGGGGCAGCTCGCCCTTAAGGTTCCTTGTTCTATGGAGCCGATTTGGTTGAAATCGGCTTGCTCTGCATCACTCGTCAAGAGAGGGTGAATTATTGCAGGAACCGCTGGAGTTGATGGGAGGGATTTGGAGAGGAAGCAACGATCGTTGATGGGCTCTGGACCCGTGTGGCTGCAAAGAAATGAAGCATCACAAGGACGGTTGTGGGCGAATAGTGCCTGTTCCGCAAAAGTGTTAGCTTCGTAGCGGAGTTGTTCTAACGACGGTCCTAAGATCTCTTGAAGGCAAAGAGGATGCGGAAGACGAGGATGCCGCTAAAGTCCAACATTCCGTTCGCTTGATCTGCATTTCCAGGATCCGGGGTTTGCACGATTGTGGCTCGACCGGGAGTTGGAGGTCCGGATGGATCTACCTCGAATTTGTCATGAGAGTCCGATGCAACGCCATCGGCTCATGGAGCGCTGACCGATTGACAGTCGGAGCTCAGACGAAGGGCAATCGGCTAAATTATCATGAAGAAGGTCGGCAAAATCAAGTTGGGGAAATTCTTCATTGATAAACAAAGATTTCTTACACAAAGAGCTGATTGCTCTCAAAAGGAGGTCTTAGGGGTACATTGCCCCGTCTACTACTGCTGGCCCTAGGCTAAGATCCTATCTAGGGGCCGTTGCTGCCCTCGTCGTCGTCATCATCGCCGCGTCGGCCTGCTCCCAGCCGGCTCGTCGTCGCTGCTGTAGCGACCACCGGCGGGACCCTCGTTGTCCTCGTCCTCGTCAGCGTCGTCGTCGTCGCTGTCGAAGTCGCTGAGGTTCCCGGGCCAGGGGCAGTGGCGCTTGGCCGGCGGCTCGTCGGAGGAGCTGTCATCTTCTTCCTCCTCCTCCTTCTCCTCCGCCTCCTCGGAGGAGGGGGCCCCGTCCCAGGGAAGGTGGTCGTCGTCGCTTTCCTCCACCGCTTCCTCATTGGCGAGGAAGCGGAGGTCGCTCTCCCCGTCGGTCAGGGACTGGTCGTCCTCTGACCAGATGGAGAAGTTGTGGCTCGGATCGTCCCCGGCCTCGATAGCGCGGCGGGTGTTGGCCGCATGGGCCTCCACCGGGTCCCACTCCGGCGTCGGCTCGCAAAGGGGGAGGACTGCGCAGAAAGATCCGATGAAGAAGACGAAGAGGATGACATGGCGGCAGAGGAGGGTTTTTGGAAGTGCTGATGCAGAGGGAGGAGGAGGAGAACTGTTCGTTGTGGCCAAATAAAAGGGGAATATATGGTTTAATGCCTAAGCAGTTCCCGAGGACGTGGTGCCAGAACCGTCAAATCATGCAGAGAAGGCGAGGAGGCAAGGCGTCATCATGAAGAAAAACTGCGATGGTTCTGCCACGACATGACCCTTCGAAGGAGACAGATGGTTTTGCAATTATCATTATCAAAACCAGGGGGGCATGTGTTACCACCCGATTTTGGCCAAATCAGGAGTTGGGCCGTAAGTGAAGATGGGCTTGAAGGACGTACACGTGGAGCATCTTCGAAGCGGCCTTGCGCTGAGAGTTTGGGCTAAGTTGCCCATGTATCTGTAACATATTAGATCGCATTGTAATTTAGAATTAAGAGATAGAGTCTGGCCCGTGCACGGTTAGGTGCACGCCTCAATTAGAAAGTCCCTTGGACTATAAATATGTATCTAGGGTTATCGGAAAAGGAGGACAATCATCGTTCAACCAACACAAATCAGGCGCATCGCCACCCCTTTCTTCGAGGGTTTCTCCCGGGTAAGCACCATGCTGCCTAGATCGCATCTAGCGATCTAGGCAGTATACGTTTATTCGTTAACCTTGTACTGCTCGTGCTGAAGCCTTGTTGATGGCGAGCAGTACTATTTATCCTTAGGTGTTTAGGGGCTTGCATTGATGCTTTCACGTGCATATCTGCGTGGCAATGCCGTCCCTCGACACCTAGCTGCCCTTACGTCTATCCAGACGTAAGGGCAGCATCTTGCTTGTTCGTTACTTAGTAGATCCGATCCGTTATAGTTGCTCCTTGCTCCGCAAGGATTAGTTTAATATCTGCATAGTTAGGCCTTACGCTGGGGTCGGAGGATCCGGTAGTGCGCTAGATGTTGTTCATCGTCCCTGCGAGGGATGTTCCGGGAATCGACGTTATGTTGGTTTTTAGGCCTCTCGTAGGGGTGGTTTGCATCGTCTTCCGTAGCTGCTAGGCCCGATCACACGTAGGACGTTCCGGTTATGCGGTGAAAACCCTAAACTGTCGTGGATCGTTTTAGCTTTGTCCTGATCAAGCAGGATCCCCATGCCATTGTAAATCCAACGTGAAACATGGGGCGATCGGCTCCTTGAGCCGATCCACAGGGAAACCTGAGAGCCGATAGGGCTCGTATTTAATGTTTACGTGTCTACCATGCAGGAACAATCGAAGCACTAACACCCTCCTGATCGGGTCTAGGTCAGGTGGCACGCCCTAGCAACCGCCAGGACGTTGGCCAGAAGATTTGCGGGACGACGCGAGGTGCCAGGGATCCACTAAGCGGCCCTGGGAGCTTCCCGGCTCTTCGTGTTGCTTAACCAACGCCCGTCGGTGGGTTTTGGAGGGTAACTTCATCCATTGAAATACCTGCACACTTGAATAACCCGCATAATTCATGCAAAAACAGTAAATGATCTCCAGGATGGACAGTTCCATCCCCTTCATAGCGGTTATCCATAACACGTTCAATAATTTTCATAGGTATTTTATACGGAATACTTTCAGCAGGTGGATTTAAAATATCAGAAGCATCATTAGAGTTATCGCATATGGGAGATAAAGCATCATCAGAGCAAAATATTTCTTCTAAAGCGGAGGAGCAAAAAAGATTATTTTTATGTAAACTAGCTTCCCCAAGCTTAGACTTCTTCATAGCATTAGCAGTAATTGCATTCATACCAATAACATTGCTATTATCATGCAAATAAGGTTCCATAGGTTTTTTAATTTTCGCATCAAACAATTCTAAATTAGGAAAAAGATTAAAAAGCTCACCAATTTTTTTGTTGTTTTCCATTATGCCTAACTAGTGAAAATAAAAACAAGAAACAAAAAGATGCAATTGCAGGATCTAAAGGAAATAGCTTCGAGCACACACACAATGGCGCCAGAAAAGTACTGTTACCTGGAACCGAAGTATGAGTGCCTTTTACCTTTCCTCCCCGGCAACGGCGCCAGAAAAGTGCTTGATGTCTACGGGAGCTTCTATTCTTGTAGACAGTGTTGGGCCTCCAAGAGCAGAGGTTTGTAGAACAGCAGCAAGTTTCCCTTAAGTGGATTACCCAAGGTTTATCGAACTCAGGGAGGAAGAGGTCAAAGATATCCCTCTCAAGCAACCCTGCAATCACAAAGCAAGAAGTCTCTTGTGTCCCCAACACACCAAATACACTTGTCAGGTGTATAGGTGCACTAGTTCGGCGAAGAGATAGTGAAATACAAGTAATATGGATGTATATGAGTGGTAATAGCAATCTGAATAAAATATGGCAGCGAGTAAACATGCAACAAAACAGTAAACAAACGGAGATTCGATGCTTGGAAGCAAGGCCTAGGGATCCTGCTTTCACTAGTGGACACTCTCAACAATGATCACATAATAGGACTACTCTACACTCTTTTGTTGGATGATGAACACCACTAACTGTGTAGGATTACACGAACCCTCAATGCCGGAGTTAACAAGCTCCACAGTATTCGATATTCATGTTTAAGTAACCTTAGAGTGCAAGATAGATCAACACAATTACACCAAGAACTAACATAGCATGCACACTGTCACCATCACACCATGAAGGAGGAATAGATCACATCAATACTATCATAGCAATAGTTAACTTCATAATCTACAAGAGATCATAATCATAGCCTACGCCAAGTACTAACACGGATGCACACACTGTCACCATTACACCGTGCAGGAGGAATAGAGTACTTTAATAACATCACTAGAGTAGCACATAGATGATATTCAACTAGATCACATAAAGAGAGAGATGAACCACATAGCTACAGCGGAGCCCTCAGCCCCGGGGGTGAATTACTCCCTCCTCATCATGGAGACAGCGATGGCGGTGAAGATGGCGGTGGAGACGGCGGTGGAGATGACTCCGGGGGCAATTCCCCGTCCGGCAGGGTGCCGGAACAGAGACTTCTGTCCCCCGAATCTTGATTTCGCGATGGCGGCGGCTCTGGAAGGTTTTCTCGGGTCTCGTCTTCTCTGTCGGTGTTTTTAGGTCAGGGACGACTAAATAGGCGAAGAGACGGAGTCGGAGGGGCCACGGGGTGCCCACACCACGGGGCGCCCCCCCCTGGCCGGGGTGTGGTGTGGGGCCCCCCTGGCTCCCCTCTCGTCCTTCTCCGGTGCTCTGGAAGCTTCCGGGAATTATAAGGTCCTCGGTCTTGATTTCGTCCGATTCCGAAAATATTTCTTTACTAGGATTTCTGAAACCAAAAACAGCAGAAAACAGCAACTGGCCTTTCGGCATCTCGTCAATAGGTTAGTTCCGGAAAACGCATAATAATGACATATAATGTGTATAAAACATGTAGGTATCATCAATAAAGTAGCATGGAACATAAGAAATTATAGATACGTTTGGGACGTATCAAGCATCTACCGTAGCTATGTGGTTAATCTCTCTCTCTGTACTCCAATACAATGATCTCATGAGCTGCTTTACATGATTGAGATCCATATGATGAGCTTTGTATCGCTACTAGTTGTGTGCTACTCATGTGATGTTATTAAAGTAGTCTATTCCTCCTGCATGGTGTAAAGGTGATTAGTGTGTGCACCGTGTGGTTCTTGTCGTAGGCTATGATCATGATCTCTTGTAGATTGTGGAGTTAATTGTCATTATGATAGTATTGATGTGATCTATTCCTCCTTCATAGTGTAATGTGGACAGTGTGTGCACTATGTTAGTTCTTGGTTTATTTTGCAATGATCTATTATGCTCTAAGGTTATTTAAATATGAACATTGAATTGTGGAGCTTGTTAACTCCGGCATTGAGGGTTCGTGTAATCCTACGCAATGTGTTCATCATCCAACAAAAGAGTGTATGTAGCACATATGAGAAAGAGTTATTTATTATGCGATCAATGTTGAGAGTGTCCACTAGTGAAAGTATGATCCCTAGGCCTTGTTTCCAATACTGCAAACACCGCTTATTTACTGTTTTGTTGCATGTTTACTCGCTGCCATATTTTATTCAGATTGCTATTACCACTCATATACATCCATATTACTTGTATTTCACTATCTCTTCGCCGAACTAGTACACCTATTAGGTGTGTTGGGGACACAAGAGACTTCTTGCTTTGTGGTTGCAGGGTTGCATGAGAGGGATATCTTTGACCTCTTCCTCCCTGAGTTCGATAAACCTTGGGTAATCCACTTAAGAGACTTGTTGCTGTTTACAATCTCTCTTGACACACTGTTGTATTGATATCACTTTGGGAGCATCAAGTAAATCTATTTGGTTTTGGCAAACTTAGCATTGGTCAATAGCAACAACACCCTGATGTTTAAATAGAAGAGAGAAATACACTTAGATATATTACTCTATTATCTCTATGCTAATGAGTTTAGTATTCTGAAGTTAAAATTGCTTGTGCTTATGAGAAAGATGCATGATTGTTCTATCATATGTATATTTGTTTGTTTCCCTCAACCTTTATGCTTGCTATCAAACCTTGCTAGCCACAAGAAAAGTTCTGATAGACAACGTCCCAAAATCGTCAACTAAGGGGCATTTTTCGTCGCCTATGGGCCTAACCCGACGATATGGGTTCCGTTGTCGAAACTGCGTCAGGCAAAGTCCAACGACGATTTTTTCGGTCCGTCGCGCTTGGGCGCCCTTCCGCCACGGAAAATCGGACCGTTGCGGAAGTGTTTTCGGGAGCCCGTTGACTGCTGACGTCATGCAAACTGACACGTGGCAGACGCCGTTAACTGCCAGTTAACGGCGTTAACCGGCTGAAACCCCGTGGTAGATGGTAGGCCCACACGAGGCCTGCCACGTCTTAAGCGGGCCGGGCCAGATGACATAGTTTGACCGGTCAACTATATAGCTGGGCTGGTCCATTAGTTACGTGGGCCGGGCCTAACCTCTAAGGTTGACTGGTCAAAACTTAAATGGGCCGGCCCATTTAACATGTGGGGTCCACCTTACAGCAACTGGGCCGGCCCAAAAAGCAAGTGGGCCGGGCCAAAAACACAGGTGGGTCCCACTTTCCTGTTAAAAGGCCGGCCCATTTAGTGTGTGGGGTCCACCGTATAGCAAGTGGGCCGGCCCAACAAGCTAGTGGGCCGGGCCAAAAACACAGGTGGGTCCCACTTTCCAGTTAAAGGGTCGGCCCATTTAGTTTGTGGGGTCCACCATATAGCAAGTGGGCCGGCCCAACAAAATAGTGGGCCGGGCCAAAAACACAGGTGGGTCCCACTTTCCTGTTAAAGGGCCGGCCCATTTAGTGTGTGGGGCCCACCATATAGCAAGTGGGCTGGCCCACCAAGATAGTGGGCCGGGCCAAAAACACAGGTGGGTCCCACATTCCTGTTAATGGGCCGGCCCATTTGGTATGTGGGGTCCACCATATAGAAAGTGGGCCGGCCCAACAAGATAGTGGGCCGGGCCAAAACACAGGTGGGTCCCACCTTCCTATTAAAGGGCCGGCCCATTTGGTGTGTGGGGTCCACCATATAGAAAGTGGGCCGGCCCAACAAGATAGTGGGCCGGGCCAAAAACACAGGTGGGTCCCACCTTCCTATTAAAGGGCCGGCCCATTTACCATGTGGGACCACCATAGAGCAAGTGGGCCGGCCCAATAAGCATGTGGAGCCCATTATCGTGTAACCGGGCCGGCCTACTAAAGAAGTGGGCCGGCCCAAAATGAAAGTGGGTCCCACACTACTGTAAGTGGGCCGGCCCAATCTGTTGTAGGGCCCTACTTGTTTGACTAGTCAACTTGCATTAAATTTCATGAGCCTAAAATCTGATTTCAATGATACACACAAGTACATACACAAATAAAACAAATAGGAAAATTACAAGGCAATTAATGTGCCCAAATAAAAAAATTACATAGAATCATTGAGGACTTCTATTAGCATCATCAATAACACGTTGACATTTGGCAATCGCCTTGATTGAATCTTGTGTACTCTTTGTCAACATATCAGCTACAGATCTTAAAGCAGCAATACCATGTCTTTTATAAAGTACAGCCTTGAGATATTTACTGTCTGATGAAAGAAATGGTCTAGGTTGACGGCTATGAGAAGATGCATCAGAAGAAAGATCAGAACTTTTTGTGGGCCTCACTGGTAATGAAGATTGCTTCATCACAACTGCATTCTGATAATAATGCAAAAAGAGTTAAACGATGAACTATGCAAACATTTATTATGCAATGTAGATATAAGATAATAACAAGTTGCATAAATAAGACATGTATGGAACTTGTACTAAGCACAAACTTACATCATAATGTTGCACAGGGTCGCTACAGATCCTTTTTTGGCGACTATCTTCTAATGATGACTGCTTCATTAAAACTGCATTCTGGTAACATTGTAAACATAGTTACAACAATTAACTATTCAAACATGTATTACGCAATGTAGAGATCAGATAACAGCATGTAGCAGAAATAAGCACAAGATAAGATAAGATGCATGTACTAAGCACATACTGGCTCACTGCAGGTCCTTCTCTTGCGTGCACTAGTCGTGGTCAACATGCCTATCATTTTAGGTTCAGCCATCAAGTGAAATGCTAATCCTCCTGCTCCATTGTCCTTAATCTGTGTTTAGATATCACATTTAAGACCAAGTCAGCTGGTTTCAAATAACAAAAAACTTGAGCTGCCAAATGAATAAGCCAATAGTTACCAGATATCAGATTAAAACCAACTAGATGTTGCTTTGCATGAGATACGAATTTCAGACATTCAGATTTAGAGTAGGGTAATGCCAAGGTTTTACACATAAAGTAAACTGGCATTAAGAATGACCAAATGTCAGGTTCAAATCACCCTCGAAGTTTCTCCAAGACAAGCATATCAAATAGGCAGAAACATAGTAAAGCATGAATGGCATTGCTATGGCAGGGTTCCAAGTGTTAATCTCTTGCATAAGGAACAATGCATATAGGTTATAGATAATAACGGAAGTAAACTGCCAAAATTACCAACCACGAACTCAGATTCCAACCTTACCTAGCGTCCCCGCTGTTAATGTTGGATGTTCTAATAAGTGGTTCGCATGATCAATCCCAAGGAAAAATAACATTGACAAGTCAGTCTACGATAATACAAAGACCAGACATGCACGCAGCAATAACTATATAAGCTAAAGACGAGGTATAAGAGCAAGCAGATTGGAAATGCACATAGCATGATTATAAAAGCAGTGTGAGAATAGCAGACACGAGAAAACAGCTAGCGGTGAGCTAATGACGTGGTATAAGAACAAGCAGATTGGAAATGCCCATAGCACGACTATAAAAGCAGTGCGACAATAGCATGCAGTACAAAAACAGTTGGCAGCAAATGAATGGGTACAAGGCTATAAATATGTGGATGCACACAGGTGTCAGTAGAATGAACAGGATGGTAGCGACCGGATAATGCTTTTGTACTGTACAACATTTAAACAAACTTCATGCGAAGCAACACATCAAGAAAGTTAACGGCATATGAGATCTGCAAATAACTACACAAAACATGGCTAAAGAAACACCGCGATCTAACGGGCCAGCGTACTAACCAAGCTGCGGCGGGGTGGACGGGGGCGGCAACTTGCATTCCAGCGGCGGCGAACGCGGGAGACGATGAATCGACCCTGTTTCAGTAGAAGCGGGCGTTAGTGAAGCAGATCTGGTTGGCTGGCAAGGTATTCGGTGAAGTTGATACAGCCGCTGCGGCGAGGTAGTCGGTGGCGAGGTCGGCGGTGAAGCAGATCCGTCGGTGGCGAGGTCGGCGGTGAAGCAGATCCGTCGGTGGCGAGGTCGGCGGTGAAGCAGATCCGTCGGTGACGAGGGCGGCGGGGGAGCGGATCAGGTGGGTGGACAGCCAACACGATCAAGGCTACGCTGTGGAGGAGTATGCCGGCGGCGAAGCAGATCTAGTACTGTAGAGAGTCAGAGCTTTGGCGTGTGAGAGTATTTTTGAGCTAATGGGGCGAATGGTTGGTGGGTGGGTGTGGGCCTGTGGGGAGGGTTCGGGATCTAGGCAAGATATTTCATTGTTACCGAATGAGCCCTCCATGGTCGGTGGGTTGTAGCTTCCGGACCAGGGTTAAAAGGGTAAAACTGGTCACGGGATTTTCGAATGGATGCGGCGGGATGATTTGGCGCGTGGCCGAAATTTTCAGTTTCAAGCTACAGTACGAGCAGAACGACAAAAATAATGTTCTTCCCCAGGGAGCTCTCATTTCTTCCTCTTCTCTTTCTCTCTCGAGTCTCTCCCACTCCCCCGGCTCCTCTCCCCCTTCTCTCCGGCGGCCTCGCCGGCCGGAGACGAGGCCGACTTCTCTCTGTATATTGTACACCCTCCGAACTAAATTAATTGATTCAACTTTCCTTAGACGTGTATGTATCTAGAGTAAAAACATGTGTGGATACATCCATATTTAGATAAGCAAAGTTGAGTCAGCTAATTTGGATCCGAGGGAGTTAGTGTTGTTGTAAGCTTAGATCCAGTGTTTCCCATGAGCAGAATGGCGCAATGGAGTCGGGGATCTCGTCATCGGCTTCAGATCTGGCCTATGGTGAATCTGGCGGATCTTGCCGGCCAAACCCCGATCTGGTGCCATCAATGTGATGGCGCTAACGGTGAGGCTTGCTTTGGTCAGTGCTTCAGATCTGGCCAATGGGGAAGTCAAGCTGCTAAAGTTCACAAGCTCGGGGCATACGACGGCGTCATCCGTCTTGCCCGTGCACATCTTGGACTTTCAGCGACCCTTCTCAGAGCCAATATGCCGTTGCTGAGGCCCTTCTTCTCCTTCGTCCTGGCGACTACCGGCGACACCGTCCCAAGTGGTGCGTCCCCGGCGACGGAGTTGCTGGAAAGGATGCGGAGCAGAGATCTGATGTGCGGTCGAGAAGGACTCGATTGATTTTCTTCTATATGTTTTGGGGTCCTTTTTGTAAAGTTGCAGGTTCTATTAGTTATTGTCTAGTACTTTTGGTCCTCTATGTAATTTTTTGGACTAGTTTCCATTGGCACTGATAAACTTGAATTTTGACAAGTTCACGAGGAAAAAAATTCCTTTGCACATATGGCCTATCATGTATAAACATTCTTGAGATTTAAACTATATGTAATGTGCCATGCATTAACCCTAAACCATATATATGTAACTAACCCTAGCTGATCAAACCCTACTTAATTAAAACAAATAACCCTAAACTATACGCATGCACTTTATGCGCAAAGGCGCGGGTGCCTCTAATAATGTGTGTGCGCACTCGATCGATGATCCCTAAACCTTATACAACCCTGAAACCCTAATCCCTAATCCCTAAACCCTAAACACCCTAAACACTAAACCCTAGACCCTAAACCCTAACCCTAACCCTAAACCCTAATTAAACCCTATATATAGGCCAACGACACTTAATTGTGCATCAAGCAGGCCAGGGGTGCCTCGCGGTCCTCTAATTAAATTAAATGTGCCATGCATTAACCCTAAACCATATATATGTAACTAACCATAGCTAATCAACCCTACTTAATGAAAACACATAACCCTAAACTATACTAGCTATAACCCGATCTAATAAAAACATGCTCTATATATAGCAGCTAGCTAGCAAACCGTAGATTAACACCAATTAATATATACATGGCCTATATCGATCATGTTGTATAACATATCCCTGAGATTCATTAATTAATTATATAATTATCGTGATAAATTAATTAACTTTAATTTTGACAAGTTCTCTCGAATGAAAACACATTTGATTAAGTTGCCTCATAATATATATATATATAATTAGTGTGCATGCATGGCCTACCATGCATTCGTGCATATATTTTAATGTATATTTGAACATATTCTTGGGGATTTCAATCTCTCTCTCTCGATCATCTATATATCGTTGGTGGCCAAAAAACACACATATATATATATGCATGCAATTTATGCGTAAAGGCGCGGGTGCCTCTAATAATGTGTGTGCGCACTCGATCGATGATCCCTAAACCTTAAACAACCCTAAAACCCCTAAATCCCTAATCCCTAAACCCTAAACACCCTAAACACTAAACCCTAAACCCTAGACCCTAAACGTACCCTAACCCTAACCCTAACCCTAACCCTAAACCCTAGCTAATCCTAAACCCCAATTAAACCCTATGTATAGGCCAACGACACTTAATTGTGCATCGATCGAGCGGGTCATGGGTGCCTCGCGATCCTCTAATAAAATTAAATGTGCCATGCATTAACCCTAAACCATATATATGTAACTAACCCTAGCTAATCAACCCTACTTAATTAAAACACATAACCCTAAACTATACTAGATATAACCCGATCTAATAAAAACATGCTCTATATATAGCAGCTAGCTAGCAAACCGTAGATTAACACCAATTAAAATATACATGGCCTATATCGATCATGTTGTATAACATATCCCTGAGATTCATTAATTAATTATATAATTATCGTGATAAATTAATTAACTTGAACTTTGACAAGTTCTCTCGAATGAAAACACATTTGATTAAGTTGCCTCATAATATATATATAATTAGTGTGCATGCATGGCCTACAATGCATTCGTGCATATATTTTAATGTATACTTGATGATCATTTCTTGGGAACATTTACAAATTGTTGACACCATGTATTTTCATCGATAAATTCAAAGTATTATGTTTGAAAGATGGAACTATGCTAACAACGGCACATATATATGTATGCATTTATGAATAAAGGACGGTGCCCTAAAAATGTGTGTGCGCACTCATATCGATGATCCCTAAACCTTAAACAACCTTTTTACATTTAAATCTCTACATTTGGAAAAATCCTTATTCATAAACAACCCTAGACCACTAGACCCTAAACGTAACCTAACCCTAACCCAAACCCTAGCTAATCCTAAACCCCAAAAAGTTATGTTTAGACCAACGAAACTTTCTTGTGCATCGATCGAGCTTGTCATGGTGCTTGATCCTCTAATAAAATTAAATGTGATGCATTAACCCTAAACATATATATGTAATAACCTAGAAATAACCCTACTTAATTAAAACACATAACTTTAAAATATACTAGCTAGGTATAACGATCCAATAAAAACATGCTCTATATATAGCATTAGCTAGCAAACCGTAGATTCACCATTTAAAATATCTTGGCTCTATATCATCATGTAATATACACAATGGAGCAAACAAAGATTGCCTTAACAATTTTATCCAAGGTGTGAGAAATTAATGGTGACTATACTATTGATAAGGTTCTCTCGTATGAACTACATTGGTTGTAATGGAAGAATACCTCAAAATGATTGTATATATAATTGGTGTGCATGCAGGCAAACAATGCATTCATGCATATATTTTTAATTATATTTGGCATATTCTTCAGGGATTTCAATCTCTCTCTAGTTCAATCATGTATGTATAGAAAAAAGAGAAAAAAAAAAGATATATGCATGTAAAATGAGTAACATCTCATCTCAACATTTGTTCATCGAAGAATAACCCAATTTAAACAACCCTAAAACCTTAAACCCTGTGCTAAACGAAACACCTAAACATAAACCTAAACCTAGACCTCTAAGATGCCCTAACCTAACCCTACTAATCCTAAACCCCAATTAAACCTATGTATAGGCCAATACAATTAGATTGAGCATCAAAATCGTGCGGGTCATGTTTGCATCGTCATCCTCTAATAAAATAAATGTGCCCTGTTAGACCCAAAGCATATATATGTAACTAACCCTAACTAATTAACAATACTTAGTTAGAAATACATCCCTAAACTATACTAGATATAACCCATCTAATAAAAACATGCTAGAGATAAGAGCTAGTAGAAATTAGATTCAAGCACCATTAAAATATACATGGCCATATCGATCATGTTGTCTACTCATCATTCAGCAAGCATAATTAATTATAAATCAGGGGAAAAAGTTCGAATTAACTTGAACTTGAGGAACATATGTTGTCTTAAAAGAAAACAATTTGATTAAGCTGCCTCGTAATATATAATAAGTGGTGTGCATGATGACACCAATGCATTCGTGCTAATTTTAATGCCATTTGAACAGTTTCTTAGGGATTTCAATCTCTCTATTCGATGCATCTATATATCAGTTGTGGCCCAAAAAACATAAATATATACGAATGTCAACTTAATAGTGTAAAACCTTGGGATACTTACCAATAATGTTGGGAACTCGATCGATGATCCCTAAACCTTAAACAACCCTAAAACCTAATCCCTAATCCCACTAAACTAAACACCCTAAACACCCTAAACACTAGACCCTAAACACCCTAAACATGTCTAAAAACCCTAAACAGTAAACCCTAAACCCTAAACCCTAAACCTAAACCTAAACCCTAAACCTGGAAACCTGAACCCTAAACCTGGAAACCCTAAACCCTATAAACACCCTAAACACTAATTAAGCCGGAAACCCTAGGGGCGGTAAACATAAATTTAAACCATAAGACCCTAAACACCGTAAAGACTAAAACCTAAACCCAAACACCCTAACACTAATTAAACCCTAAACCATAGACCCTATGCGCGTAGACCCTAAACCCTAGACCTTAAACACCCTAAACACTAAACCCTAGACCCTCTAACACCGTAAACACTAAACCTAAACCCTAGACCCTAGCTAAACACCCAAAACACTAAACCCTAAACCCCCTACTAAACCTCAATCTCTCTCTCAATCATCTATATATCGTTGGTGGCCCAAAAAACACACATATATATGCATGCATTATGCGGGCGCGGGTGCCTCTAATAATGTGTGTGCGCACTCTCGATGATCCCTAAACCTTAAACAACCCTGTAAATCCCTAATCCCTAAACCCTAAAACCCTAAACACTAAACCCTAACCCTAACCCTAACCCTAACCCTAACCCTAACCCTAAACCCTAGCTAATCCTAAACCCCAATTAAACCCTCTGTATAGGCCAACGACACTTAATTGTGCATCGATCGAGCGGGTCATGGGTGCCTCGTGATCCTCTAATAAAATTAAATGTGTCGTGCATTAACCCTAAACCATATATATGTAACTAACCCTAGCTAATCAACCCTACTTAATTAAAACACATAACCCTAAACTATACTAGCTAGCTATAACCCGATCTAATAAAAACATGCTCTATATATAGCAGCTAGCTAGCAAACCGTAGATTAACACCAATTAAAATATACATGGCCTATATCGATCATGTTGCATAACATATCCCTGAGATTCATTAATTAATTATATAATTATCGTGATAAATTAATTAACTTGAACTTTGACAAGTTCTCTCGAATGAAAACACATTTGATTAAGTTGCCTCATAATATATATATAATTAGTGTGCATGCATGGCCTACAATGCATTCGTGCATATATTTTAATGTATATTTGAACATATTCTTGGGGATTTCAATCTCTCTCTCTCTCTCGATCATCTATATATCGTTGGTGGCCCAAAAAACACACATATATATGCATGCAATTTATGCGTAAAGGCGCGGGTGCCTCTAATAATGTGTGTGCGCACTCGATCGATGATCCCTAAACCTTAAACAACCCTAAAACCTTAAATCCCTAATCCCTAAACCCTAAACACCCTAAACACTAAACCCTAAACCCTAGACCCTAAACGTACCCTAACCCTAACCCTAAACCCTAGCTAATCCTAAACCCCAATTAAACCCTATGTATAGGCCAACGACACTTAATTGTGCATCGATCGAGCGGGTCATGGGTGCCTCGTGATCCTCTAATAAAATTAAATGTGCCATGCATTAACCCTAAACCATATATATGTAACTAACCCTAGCTAATCAACCCTACTTAATTAAAACACATAACCCTAAACTATACTAGCTAGCTATAACCCGATCTAATAAAAACATGCTCTATATATAGCAGCTAGCTAGCAAACCGTAGATTAACACCAATTAAAATATACATGGCCTATATCGATCATGTTGTATAACATATCCCTGAGAATCATTAATTAATTATATAATTATCGTGATAAATTAATTAACTTGAACTTTGACAAGTTCTCTCGAATGAAAACACATTTGATTAAGTTGCCTCATAATATATATATAATTAGTGTGCATGCATGGCCTACAATGCATTCGTGCATATATTTTAATGTATATTTGAACATATTCTTGGGGATTTCAATCTCTCTCTCTCGATCATCTATATATCGTTGGTGGCCCAAAAAACACACATATATACGCATGCACTTGATGCGTAAAGGCGCGGGTGCCTCTAATAATGTGTGTGCGCACTCGATCGATGATCCCTAAACCTTAAACAACCCTAAAACCCTAATCCCTAATCCCCTAAACCCTAAACACCCTAAACACACTAAACCCTAGACCCTAAACACCCTAAACACTAAACCCTAAACCCTAGACCCTAAACACCGTAAACCCTAAACCCTAAACCCTAAACCCTAAACCCTAAAACCCTAAACCCTAAACCCTAAACCCTATAAACACCCTAAACACTAATTAAACCCTAAACCCTAGACCCTAAACACTAAACCCTAAACCCTAGACCCTAAACACCGTAAACACTAAACCCTAAACCCTAAACACCCTAAACACTAATTAAACCCTAAACCATAGACCCTAAACACTAGACCCTAAACCCTAGACCCTAAACACCCTAAACACTAAACCCTAGACCCTCTAAACACCGTAAACACTAAACCCTAAACCCTAGACCCTAGCTAAACACCCAAAACACTAAACCCTAAACCCAGCTAGCTAACCCTAAACCCTAATTAAACCCTATATATATAGGCCAACGACACTTAATTGTGCATCAAGCAGGCCAGGGGTGCCTCGCGGTCCTCTAGTTAAATTAAATGTGACATGCATTAACCCTAAACGTACCCTAACCCTAACCCTAACCCTAACCCTAAACCCTAGCTAATCCTAAACCCCAATTAAACCCTATGTATAGGCCAACGACACTTAATTGTGCATCGATCGAGCGGGTCATGGGTGCCTCGTGATCCTCTAATAAAATTAAATGTGCCATGCATTAACCCTAAACCATATATATGTAACTAACCCTAGCTAATCAACCCTACTTAATTAAAACACATAACCCTAAACTATACTAGATATAACCCGATCTAATAAAAACATGCTCTATATATAGCAGCTAGCTAGCAAACCGTAGATTAACACCAATTAAAATATACATGGCCTATATCGATCATGTTGTATAACATATCCCTGAGATTCATTAATTAATTATATAATTATCGTGATAAATTAATTAACTTGAACTTTGACAAGTTCTCTCGAATGAAAACACATTTGATTAAGTTGCCTCATAATATATATATAATTAGTGTGCATGCATGGCCTACAATGCATTCGTGCATATATTTTAATGTATATTTGAACATATTCTTGGGGATTTCAATCTCTCTCTCTCTCGATCATCTATATATCGTTGGTGGCCCAAAAAACACACATATATATGCATGCAATTTATGCGTAAAGGCGCGGGTGCCTCTAATAATGTGTGTGCGCACTCGATCGATGATCCCTAAACCTTAAACAACCCTAAAACCTTAAATCCCTAATCCCTAAACCCTAAACACCCTAAACACTAAACCCTAAACCCTAGACCCTACCCTAACCCTAACCCTAACCCTAAACCCTAGCTAATCCTAAACCCCAATTAAACCCTATGTATAGGCCAACGACACTTAATTGTGCATCGATCGAGCGGGTCATGGGTGCCTCGTGATCCTCTAATAAAATTAAATGTGCCATGCATTAACCCTAAACCATATATATGTAACTAACCCTAGCTAATCAACCCTACTTAATTAAAACACATAACCCTAAACTATACTAGCTAGCTATAACCCGATCTAATAAAAACATGCTCTATATATAGCAGCTAGCTAGCAAACCGTAGATTAACACCAATTAAAATATACATGGCCTATATCGATCATGTTGTATAACATATCCCTGAGATTCATTAATTAATTATATAATTATCGTGATAAATTAATTAACTTGAACTTTGACAAGTTCTCTCGAATGAAAACACATTTGATTAAGTTGCCTCATAATATATATATAATTAGTGTGCATGCATGGCCTACAATGCATTCGTGCATATATTTTAATGTATATTTGAACATATTCTTGGGGATTTCTTCTCTCTCTCTCTCGATCATCTATATATCGTTGGTGGCCCAAAAAACACACATATATACGCATGCACTTGATGCGTAAAGGCGCGGGTGCCTCTAATAATGTGTGTGCGCACTCGATCGATGATCCCTAAACCTTAAACAACCCTAAAACCCTAATCCCTAATCCCCTAAACCCTAAACACCCTAAACACACTAAACCCTAGACCCTAAACACCCTAAACACTAAACCCTAAACCCTAGACCCTAAACACCGTAAACCCTAAACCCTAAACCCTAAACCCTAAACCCTAAACCCTAAAACCCTAAACCCTAAACCCTAAACCCTAAACCCTATAAACACCCTAAACACTAATTAAACCCTAAACCCTAGACCCTAAACACTAAACCCTAAACCCTAGACCCTAAACACCGTAAACACTAAACCCTAAACCCTAAACACCCTAAACACTAATTAAACCCTAAACCATAGACCCTAAACACTAGACCCTAAACCCTAGACCCTAAACACCCTAAACACTAAACCCTAGACCCTCTAAACACAGTAAACACTAAACCCTAAACCCTAGACCCTAGCTAAACACCCAAAACACTAAACCCTAAACCCAGCTAGCTAACCCTAAACCCTAATTAAACCCTATATATATAGGCCAACGACACTTAATTGTGCATCAAGCAGGCCAGGGGTGCCTCGCGGTCCTCTAGTTAAATTAAATGTGACATGCATTAACCCTAAACCATATATATATAACTAACCCCTAGCTAATCAAACCCTAGTTAATTAAAACACATAACCCTAAACTATACTAGCTATAACCCGATCTAATAAAAACATGCTCTATATATAGCATGCAGCTAGCTAGCAAAAACGGTAGATTAAAACCAATTAATATATACATGGCCTATATATCGATCATATGTTGTATAACATCTCCCTGAGATTCATTAATTAATTATATAATTATCGATGATAAATTAATTAACTTGAATTTTGACAAGTTCTCTCGAATGAAAACACATTTGATTAAGTTTCCTCATAATATATATATAATTAGTGTGCATGCATGGCCTACCATGCATGCATTAATTCGTGCATATATTTTAATATATATTTGAACATATTCTTGGGGGATTTCAATCTCTCTCTCTCGATCATCTATATGTCGTTGGTGGCCAAAAAACACACACATATACGCATGCACTTTATGCGCAAAGGCGCGTGTGCCTCTAATAATGTGTGTGTGCGCACTCGATCGATGATCCCTAAACCTTAAACCCTAAATAAACCCTAATCCCTAATCCCTAAACCCTAAACACCATAAACATTAAACCCTAAACCCTAACCTCCTAACCCTAAACCCTAAACCCTAATTAAACCCTATATATAGGCCAATGACACTTAATTATGCATCAAGCAGGCCAGGGGTGCCTCGCGGTCCTCTAATTAAATTAAATGTGCCATGCATATATATGTGTTTAATTTGGGGATTTCAATCGCTCTCTCGTATGTAGCTCTCTCTACCTCTATCTCTCTCTCTCTCTCTCTCTCTCTCTCTCTCTCGTTGGTGGCCAACAACACACACATGCACTTTGTGCGCAAAGGCATGCGCCTCTAATAATGTGTGCGCAGTCGATCGATCTAGTTTTGATTAATCATAGCACACAAATAAAGAAGTTGTATTTGAATCCACACAACCTAATCTAAAACACATAACCCCTAACATGGCCTAATTAATTAACCCTTCTCGATCTCTACCTAATTAGTGGAAATTGCACAAAATCAAAAGGGGTCCCTCACTAATTATGCATATCTGCTAGATTGTGATAAACTTTTGCCACATATATATTTGGTGGATGGGTGCATCTTGGCATGTAAACAATTAGTGTTTGCAAATGGCGTTGTCAAAATTTATGTACAAATGATTTCTTTCCATCCAAAGTGCATAAAATGGGAGTTTTAATGAAGAAAGTACAAATAAAACAGCTCAACATGCTTCCACACCCCGATTTTCACACGAAGTAGAGCATATTTAAAGGATAATTCCAGAGTTTTACTATTTTTCAAGCAACTTTGCTAATTTTCCCCCACTCACATGACTTTATGTCGATTTAACGAAAATATGGCGAATTTAAACTACATGGGCGGGATAGTTTGAATTGTGCGCGCGGCAAAGGGAACCGCCTATTCCTCAACCTTGTGCACGGCAAATTACACACGCAACTCCATTAAACGCCACCTACCGACCTTAATTATCACCCCGGCGGCCCGGCCGCATGACCCCCCACCCACCCGTACACAACTTATCCCCGTCCGTGCGAAGAGCTTCCCCTCCCCGTCCCGTCCGTGCGAAGAAGAAGCTTCCCCTCCCCGTCGTTCTTCTCGAGACGCACCGGCGGTCAAGTTGATCCACGGTAGGGCTGCTATCTCTAGCTCAATCATGTATCGGGCAAGACAGCCTAACGATTTATATTTTCTTGATGCTGCTAAAAAAATTCGTCAGTATGCTCGAACTAATTGGCACTTTATAGTTTTCCGCTCGATTTGTCATCGATCAATTTGTTCATTTGCGTGGGCATATAGAGTCAGTTCTGCACTCGATCCGTTAATTTGCTGAAATGCCATGGCAGAGTTTTGTACACGATCTGTTTGCTAAAATGTCGATGGGCATTTTTTGTTTTGTACTCGACATGATTGCTGAAATGCATAATCATGTAGTATAGTTTTGTACTCGATGGATATACATTTCCTACTTCGCCTTAAATTAATCACCAACCACTGTATCTCATAATTAAACAGATGGACAGAACTTGGAAACTGCATGGACACTTATGTTCCCCTTCATATATAAATGGTGTTCAACCCTTTATGGGGTTTATTAGAGCTCATGATGGTCACAACCTGGACGTGTATTGCCCGCGCTGCACATGTATGAATGGTGAGAAGAGGCCTCACCCTGTAGTGGCAGATCATTTACACATTTTTGGGATGGACCGCACATATGTTAGGCGGGTTTAGCATGGTGAACCATATAATGATCCTTTAGCAGGAGAAGCAGATCTTGCTCACACTGTATGTGTGCTGGCATATGTAGTTAATTATTTATATTGATGCTGCCGCTGTTTCAATCAATAGTTTGCATTGCTGTGCAAGGTTCTGTACTCAAATTTAACTTGTTGCAGATGGATGGACGGGAAGGAGAGAAAAAGCGCTTGCTTCAGGAAACGGGTTTCAGCTCTGGGACATGTGCTGTGCCAGATGAGAAGGTAAATATGTAAAACGGCATTTGTTCAGGTTGCATCCCTTAGATGTTTGTCTAATCGGTTGATGTACTAATTGCAGAAGCATAGAGTTAAAGAGGTCTCTCAGTTTGATGGGAGATTTGAAGATGAATCTCAGTTTGATGCACCTGTGGATGGTACTGATGACGAGCCTTTCATAGACGAAGGTCCTGCACCTGAGATTATCCAGTCTACAGAAGGAGGCCGTGGACCGAGTACACAGCTTTGCGTTGAAGTGGATGCACGCCCGGAGATCATCACGGGCGTCCGGGTAGTCTCAAGACCACCCAGCCCTGATGCACCTGTGGATGGTACTGATGACGAGCCTCTCATAGACGAAGGTCCTGCACCTGAGATTATCCAGCCTACAGAAGGAGGCCGTGGACCGAGTACACAGCTTTGCGTTGAAGAGGATGCACACCCGGAGATCATCAGGGGCGTCCCGGTAGTCTCAGGACCACCCAGCCCTGATGCAAAATGTTGAGCTACTTTATGATTCGTACTCTTATGTTCTGGTGCTGTAGTATGTTATGATTTGTACGCCTTTGGCGCTAGATTAAGCATTCAGTGGATGATCGCGTTGCAAAATTCGACACCCACACAATCAGTTCATCGTACGAGTAGTAGCACAATTACTTCTACAGCGATTCCTGCCAGCGCATTAGTTGGTAGCATGAAACACTTTCAGGTACTCCCCTCTGATTCATATTAATTGACTCAATTCTGTCTAGATATGGATGTATCTAGATGCATTTGTTAACTAGACTAACAAACTTGAGTCAGTTAATATGAATCCGTGTAAACCGCCCAAGTCCTCGAGCAGCTAGTTTATTGACTCTGGACTCCAAGCCTCTCGCGGCAAGCCATCGACGAAGCTTTGACCAGATCTTGGCCCGCAATTTTTTTTGTGTGGCGAATAGCAAAGCTTTGACCAGTTCCTCTCGGGATACAGCACGCCGGTGAGCTTGCACGGTTGCCATGAGCACTTTCCGGCGGAACTTCCTCTTCAGCGCCCTCAAGCCGCTGCTGCGAGACAGCACGCAGTGCCTCGAGGTGGACGGAATTCTGGATCTCAGGGCGGGTGGTCCGCATCGTCCGGGAACGATCTCCAGCGGGTTAACGAGGACATGCATGGCGGCCAGGGGATTTGTTTTTTGTTTTTTTTTTGGTTTGAGCTTGGGATTTGGGGTTTTTTCGGATAGGGGAGGAGGAACCGAGGAAGAGGAAGGAACAGCCGCGTGCTTGGCGCGTGGCGGTGTGCTTGAATTTCGAATTTTTGTGAAATGTTTCATTTCCCCGCTACAATTCGGGGGTTTCTTGACGCGCCAATGCGTCCCGCCGGGCAGCTTCAAGTAAATTTGGGGTGCCACACTATGGGCCCTAGTTTCAGTGAGACATGTAATGACTAGTCACATCAGTAAGTTCACTGTGTAATAAAATATGTTACCCCTCCCCTTTATGTAGCACCCCTTCTCTCCCGATCGAGTGCCGATTGCCGACGGATGCAAGCCGCTAGCTCGATCCCCTCCTTTCGCCTCCACCGTCCAGGCATCCAGCTTGGAGGGGCAAGCTGCATCTAGCCCAAGCGGATTAGGTAGGACTAGTAATGTTCTCTCCTTTCTCGAGATCGGTTCTTTTTTCCTCTCCTCGATATCTTGCGCATCTCTTTCCTATTCTGGGCGAAGGGGTGTCTTTCTGGTCACCCTCGAGCTGGGAGTGATTGATGGGGGTGGGGGGCGGGGGCTACCTTTGCTTGGATTGGGGTGTTCTTCCTTTATTTGTCGACATTTGCAACCTTTGTAGTTTCTGCTGATCCTCACTGTATCTTTTGTCAGCTTGTACAGGAAAGGTAAGACCTCGGCGGTGGGGGCAATGGAGCGTAAGGCCACCACGCATGTGGGCAGTTGGCTGAGCCTGAGCTGCGTCCCCAGCCCCGCGAAGCAGGTACTCCGTTTGCTTATCCACTCTTTACCTTTTAAGTGTCTCTCTGGTCTCTGCATCCTCAATCTGTTCCTGTTCTGGAATATGCTTAAAGTAGCACATGTCTTCAGCTGTTTGTGCGTAAAGCCTCTGTGACACCATGCTCTATATTCTCTGTATCAGGTTGGTACCTCCAGGTTCCGTGCTGAGGCTATGGGGAACGAGAATAGCGCCCCACCTGCTGCAGGAGCATGGCCCGATCTGCAGCACAAGAAGCGAAATGCCACTGCCGAGCTGGGCAGGGACCGCCCAGGGGTAATTTTTTTAACCAACTTACCATGATGTAGTCTGAATCTGATACTCCCTCAGATCCAAATTAATTGACTCAACTATCTGTAGATACGGATGTATCTAGATGTGTTTTAGCTCTAGATACTACTGCCTCCATCCCAAAGCTTTGGGCTTATATTATTTTTAGAAAGTCAAACTATACCATGTTTGACTAAGCTTTTACCAAAAATCAGTAACATGCAAAATACAAAATTAATATCATTAAATAGATAATAAAATATATTTTCCTACGGTATCTACACAGTATTATATTTGTTGATAGAATGTTCTAAAATTTTGGTCAAACTTTGCTTGTTTTGATTTCTCAAAAATAAATAAGGCTTAAGCTTTTGGATGGTGGTAGTACATTCATATCTAGACAAAGCTGAGTTAACTAGTTTTTTGTCTGTCCATAGCTAGTGTTCACGCTGCAAAAGGCTAAGAGCATCCACTATATGCATCAGTCTATCTCATACAGTAATTCAATATCACTGCTGAGGTCTGCCTTTTGTTTTGCTATTCATATGCAGACTGAAACTTTAGGGCCTTTACTCAAAAGGAAGATCAAAACTGCGGCTGATCAGGCTGCCAGTATGTTGATGCCGCCCCCATCTTCTAAATGCCTCTACAAGCACAAGGCCACGCACCAGCTGGGTGGTGATCTTTTAATGAATATGGTATATTTTCTTAATCCACAAAACATGCCTTGATTTTTCTCTGTTTATTGTCGGTTTTTTCTATGCTTGCCAAAAGTTTACAACAACAACAACAACAACAACCAAGCCTTTCAGTCCCAAACAAGTTGGGGTAGGCTAGAGTTGAAACCCATAAGATCTCGAAGCCAAAAGTTTAGAAACACCAAATTCGTTTGCTTACAATCATCATACAGTAATGTTCATCTACTCCAGTTCCCCTAACCCAACATAAAATGATGTTAATTTCGATTTTTAGATTAAAAGAGCACCATTAGGCGCTGTTAATTACGACTTTGAGATTAAAATGTCATTTGCAATTGTTAATTACAATTTTGAGACAATTGGTTAGTTTAACCTCGATCTCTTCTGCTCTCCATTTTTCCCAACCGAACAAAAATGTAACCATTCCATTCCTCTGAAATGGAACCATTCCATTCCATTCCACGCTGTTTCAGAACCGAACACACCCTTGCATTGTTGTGAACTGTTGTCCATACACGGCCATACCCTTCCACTTACATCTAGCACTATATGCATCAGTCTGTCTCAGAGTCATTCAATATCACTGCTGAGATCTGTTCCCATTCTTATGCAGGCTGAAACTGCTGCGCCTTTACTCAAGTGGATGCAAAATGGGGCTAATGAGGCTGCTGTGAGGACGATGGTGCCGGCACCATCTTCCGAAAACCTCTACAAGCACGAGGCCATGGGCCAGCTGGGTGGTGACCTTTTAATGAATCTGGTATATTTTCTTAATCCACATACATGATTTCATTATTATCTGTTTAATTACTGTTGGCTTTGTCTAATGCTTACCAAAAGTTCAGAAACACTGCGTTTGCTTACAATCATCATACACTAATTTTTCACTTTTCAGTCTGTCTCATCCAGTATATAAACTGTTGATTTCCATTGGCTTCTTTTGTAATCATTTGCATTGTTGTCAACTGTTCTCTATGCACAACCCTATTCTTCCACTTACACCCCGCACTATTTGCATCAGTCTATCTCATAGATTTATTAAATATCAATGATGAGTTCTGTTGCTATTCATATGCAGGATGAAACTTCTGTTCCTCTACTCAAATGGATAAAAAATGATCCTGATGAGGCTGCTGTGAAGACGATGGTGCTGCCACCATCTTCTGAAAACCTCCTCAAGCACAAGGCCACGGGCCAGCTGGGTGGTACCCTTTTCAGTAAGCAGGTATATTTTCTTAATCCTCATACATGATTTGATTTTTGTCTGTTTATTGCCGGCTTTGTCTAATGCTTACCAATAGTTCAGAAACACACACACCTATTCTTCCACTTACATCCAGCACTATATGCATCAGTGTCTCATAGATTCATTTTATATATCACTGCTGATGTCTGTTGCTCTTCAATTTTTATATGCAGACTGAAACTGCTAAGCCTTCATTGGTCAAAAGGATTGCAACTGCTGCTGATGAGGCATCTGCAGAGGCTGCCACCAAGTTACTGTCAGCCCCACCTTCTGGATGCTTATATAAGCTCAAGTCCAAGGATCAGCCGGGCCGTAACCATCCAAGGGTTCGGGTATATTTTCTTAAGCCACATATACATGCCATGATTTATGTCTGATATTATCACTGGCTCTGTCTAATGCTTTTTGGAATTCGGAAACACCAAATTAGCATGCTTATATTCATCATACACTAATTTTTCACTGTTCAGTTTGTAACATAGTGTTATGCACTTGCTTGTCAACATTTGCATTGCTCTGAACTATGCACTTTACACAACCTAATTCTTCCACTTACGTTCAGCGCTACGCACCAGTAGTACCTCCCATGTTTCCTTCACCATCCCGATGCCGAGCTTGCGGGAATATGGCGGGCCCATGTACATACCCCGCATATAACACCTCCTATGGCTCTATCTACCTTTCTAGTAGCTCCTTCACAGAGTTACAGGTATGTATTCTCAGTGGTTTAGCATGAATTGGCATATAGTAAAGTCTTGTTTTTAGTCTTCCTGCTTCTTACATTTGTATCAATTTTCACATGCAGACTGTACCTTGTGAACTTCGTCCAATGATTAACCAGATGTGTCCGCATGAAGGATCTTTCACTATGCATGGCAATGGCAAATTGATGAACACCTACACGGTCTATGAGGTGTATGTCTACAAGACGCAGGCCATCACATATTTGTATGGACATGATTGGAGAAAGTTTGCTTTTGACTACGGTCTGAAGAAGGGCGACGAGCTGAGGATCAGAAACTCAAACGGGCAGATATACGTAACTGCTTACAGAGTTGGAGACACTTCCAAATATATAATATGTAACTTTTTTCTACTCATATCTTTTGATAACTGCATTCTGAGCAGTTGTTCTAAACCATTCCCTCTGTTCTAGCTTGCTGGGTTTAACATGATCAAAGCTGCAGATCCCCTGACGGAACAGGAGCGGATGTCACAAAGGGCAACCACACCAGCACCGGCACCGGCTTCCCACTCTCCTGCATCAGCACCGGTTCCTGTACCAGCTCCGTTTACTGCATCTACCCAGCAGTCCCCTACATCAGCATTGGTTCCTGTAGAGGCCCCATATACTACACATGCCCAGCAGGCTCCTGCATCAGCACTGGTTCCTCTAGCTGCACCGTTTCTGCACCTGCCCAACAGTCTCCTGCATCAGCACCGGTTCCTCTAGAGGCACCGTTTACTGC
The DNA here is from genome assembly GCA_030979885.1 of Lolium multiflorum. Taxonomy (NCBI): domain Eukaryota; kingdom Viridiplantae; phylum Streptophyta; class Magnoliopsida; order Poales; family Poaceae; genus Lolium; species Lolium multiflorum. The sequence continues at coordinate 342,224,662 of CM061749.1, forward strand.
ACCTGCCCAGCAGTCTCCTGCATCAGCACCAGCTCGTGTACCAGCCCAGGCTCATGCACCTGCCCCAGCCAGATCACCGAGGTCTCAGCTCATTGCTGTGGCCACCCGTGTGGTGACCAGGACGCATCTGAAGGCTATGTTCGTGAGTATATGACAGCATAACTGCTCTTATCTTGATGTCTTCTCTGCTCAAAGTCTCACATGGTTCAGTGCATTGGTGCCATTGACTAATTTTTGGTGGTATCTCTTGCTTTGAATCAGAAATTGCCTAAAAGTATCTCCAAGGATCTCAATGCTGGCCGAAGGGGCAAGATATCCCTCGTCATGGAGAGTGAAGGTCTCACCGTGGAGGGACGGTACTCTGTCAGTCCCACAGATGGCCGCTTGGCTGTTACTTCCAGGTGGAAAAAGTTCATTGACGGTGCCAAACTTCGCATTGGATCAAAGTTGAAGGTCAAGATCTTTCGATGCCGCTGTGACATGCTGGTCATAAAGTTCGCGGTTGTCTAGTTCTGTTGTCCCATGAGCCCTTAGCAAATGCATTTGTAGTTATACTTATATAAGGTTATCTTATCTGAACTGCTAATTAATTGTATGGGTGGTAAAACTCTGGCAAGCTTTTGCTCTTAGCAAGTATGTATGTATGATCAGCTATTATGATAACTAATGTTTGTGTTCATCTTAATTTGCATTTCCCTTTTAGAAAAAAACTTAATTTCTATTTTGGCTGACCTGTTAGAGAACTATCAGATTGAACCCACAACATGATTCATATAGATTCATTACACCGAGCCACATGTCTTGACCTTGCGATACACTACTTCCATTAATTAGTGCAAGAAGGCTTACCTGAGCTGCCTGAACCATGGCAGATTCGAATCCACCTTATCTATCTAGAAATACAACCTTTGCAGAAAGAGGATTTGCAGTATGGGGAGGCTGACATTGGGGACCCATGAGCCAGCAGCGTCGTCAACGTTTTAAAGGTGGCAGGAGATCGAAAGAAAAAATAAGCCAAAAATCAGTTGGTAAACAAATTCAAGAAAAGAAACATTTACCTTTCTGAGAGGATGACATGCGGGACCCATGAGGCAGCAGCATCCTCAACTATTTCAAGGCGGCAGGGGATCAAAATAAAAATAGCCAGAAATTAATTAGGGTCAAAAATAAATCCATCAAAGGAAACTTTTA